>CAWUFW010015422.1:0-362023 GCA_963921515.1 Calotriton arnoldi | reverse complement strand
TCTTTGTGGGATATTTAATTAGAGTGTGAGGCAATGCATTCTCCCAGGTGAGTTGTGTGGAGTTTGTGTTAAGGGTGTGTGTGAGAAAAGCTGCTGGTAACTATGGTCAGAGCTGTCAGTACTCCTTCCCACCCAGCCAGATATCCCACCATGGAACGTGCTTCCATTGCAGGGAGTGCAAGTTGGCTTTCAGGATGTCAGGCAGTGGTGTCCTGCTGTTGGTTGGTGCACAGTTCCCAGCAGGGCCTTGTGCTCCCCACAGCAGTACCCAGTGTCAGCCATCTTGTCAGTTCTTTTCCGATTGTATATTTACAGCTTGGAGCCAGTACAGGAGTCACGCAGGACAAAGGGAAATGTTCCATTGATGGATATGTGGGATGATTCCAAATTGGGACAGACATTGATTGGGGTGGTATTTCACATGGCAAAGGTTTCAGCTTGTCTTGAGCAATGTCTACATCATTTTGCTTGCACTTCTCAATATAATGTATGTTGGATATGTTTTCAATGTGTGCAAGATAGTTATTTGTTTATACACACCTGGTAGCTGGTTAGTTGTGATACCTTTTTGTGTTATGTTTTTGGACATGTATCCAATATATTGTGTGTACCTTAAACCTACTTTAGTTATATAAGAAGGATGTTGTTATTGATGTGTTTGTTTTTAGATCTTGCACTTACACATTATACACATATGCATGGCACTTGTTGCTATTGGTTATCCCTGATATACCCTGATATACTTGAAGCCAGGCGGCCTGTACACAGAGATGTTTAGAGGCAGGGGCAAAGTGGGCTCTGGCCCAGCGAGCCAGAGTTTCAGGGTGCCCCCTGACTGAGCCAACCCTGTAGAGAGTTTTGCCATGATGACCTTGAAATACTTCTTCAACTGATTGGTTTGATTAACATTTTCCAAAAACTAATTTTTAATGTGGGTGATGTGTGAGAGTCTATTAATGAAATTTTGCAGAGAAGGTGTGTTTCTGTTTCATGAAACATCCATACTTAAGTTTATTTCATATCAAAACAGGACCTAGCACGTGAGAAAGGGGAGGGTGTCACAAAGCTTATTTGATGTAATAATAGTGAGGAGCTCCTGCTGTGTTAAAATATTAAAAACACACATCACTATCCATAAATATTAGATGTAAACAAATTTGGAATTTGGAAGGGTGTGCCTGTGCTGTGTCAGTGACCTGGTCTAAGAGGGCATCACAGAGGTGAATTTAGATCATACACTCAAAGCTCTTCCAAACAGGGACCCACAAAATAGGTTTGGGCCAGGGCACCCAAACATCTTAAGATGTTCCTGCCTGTGCATCTGTTAACTGAGAAGTCATTGGAAATGGATTAGATTGTGACTTACCGCTTGTTGCGTCCACGAAGGTGTCGGTATTGGACGTAATTAAGCAGAAGCAGAGGTGGCAGGACATGTATGATCTGTTCCATGGCGGCATATGATGTGAAAAGCTGAGTACAAGTGAGTTTCAGTCTTATATCTGTCCCTTTTCTCCAGATCAGGTGTGGCGGTTTGACCGCCACGGATATGTTGATCCAGCGCAGCTAATATAAATTTCTCCTTAGGACACGAATCCAGGTAAAACATTTATGCAACTAATTGTCTATTAAACCTTATGTCGGTGGGGCCCATGACACCGCATATCATACATTCATTCATTCACTGGATTTCACACCAAGGAGAAATGTGTTGCTGGACGAACGGGATACCTTGTTAAATTTGACAGAATAATACCTCAGACATTATATACATTAACCTTTGATCCTGTCAGTTCTAAACATCAAGGTACTCCGCTCTTTGGTCGATGGACCAACTAGTAGAATAAGTTGATGGTGATTAAGACCAGCTCAATCACAATTAAAACCTTTTAACATTTATAACTCATATATGAACTAAAGAACCACAGACTCATTTTAAGTTAGTATGTAATTTTATCTAAATTCTCAATTGCATGGATAAAATTCTTTGTTTATTAATCACATTTAATATATCAATAACATTTTTAAGAAAAGTTTTAATGAAGAAAAGAAATTATGCATTACCCATAGTTTTAGGATGCGGACAGGAATGGTTCACCAAAAAGAAGATAAATCACAGATCACAGAATAGAACTCCCAAACTGACTGACTGTCCCGCTGACCTCCTCGGACGTACCTCCCAGGCAGAATTCCCGCAACGATCTCGTTCCTTCCCCAGTCAAGTTCAAAAGTCCAAAAATGACAGTCTTTTCGCAGTATTGAGGTGGAAAAATGAAAAATAAAGAGGCGGTATGGCAGGAAAACACCAACAGCAGCAGTAGCATCAATAGCAGCGACCACAGCAGCAGCCCACCCCACATAAGAGTCGACCCTCTTATTCCTTATTTTCTAGCTTACTACACAAAAAGTTGCAATCCTTAGGGGCAAGAATCACGCTAATTGGTCCATTTGAGGGGTGGTGATGGTCACCTCATCGCCCTCCTTGTTCAAACTGGTTTAGGGACAGTAAAACATACAATGAGTCTCATGACTCCGGGGTTGAAAGCAGTCCAACTTGTCCATTCATTTTGTTGCGATCTTGATGGTCACAATTTAGTTAGTCCATTGTTGCTCAGTACTTTCTCATCTATTCCCACGAATACATGCTGAATCTTTCTTGGCAGCTACTTTATTGTAGGTCAGTTCGACCTTGACATCTCTCACTCCGTGCACAGGCCGCATCCACGTGACTTGATTTCTCTATTTCTTCTGCGCAGAGGCCATCTTTGGCTTTTCACGTGACCTCATCCATTTCGGCAGCCATTTTCGCAGCATGGCCTAACAGGCCCGAACGAACTATCATAAGAACAAACACAACCACAATTAAAACAAAGAAAATAAGCCTTTCTGTTTACCACCCGCCATTCTAAAGACCCGTGTTAGGTGTTACCTAGCAGAAGCGACATTTAAAGCCATTTTACTTACCATCTGCATTCTTTGCCACAATACAAATCTACTACGTAGCATAAATCATGCAATTTCACTCTAATTAATACGCAAATCACAATACTAAGGTTAATTGACTTCACAATTGTAAATAAATTAGATTTTGTACAAATTTGCATGTTACCTTATATATAGTGTTTACTAAAAAGGTGAATTTGTTGGTTAATACATGCTTCTTCAGTTAGTATTATTAATTTATTAAGAGTTCATTAATTTCCAAGGGGGTACAAAATTATTTTATTTACCCTGCTCCATCAATTTCGGCAGGAAGGCACATCGTGATTGGGCCGGTGGAAATACTGGCCGACCGCCCTCTGACAGACACATTGGCCTATCCCGCTGTGGTCGAGATTTTCTGGTGGCAGTGCCGCAGCAGTCTTTTGTCTATGGAACAACATGCATCGTGATAGGGTGGGCTGACCGCCAACTGGGCGGCGGGCAATCTGATGCCGTTTAGACGGTGGTACCCTTACTGCCAAACTTGCAATCAGGCCCTTAGCAACCATGACAATGCCTTTGCTCTTTAACTTGCGCTCAAGTGATGTAACACCTTACAATCGGCCATTTGACTTCATCTAACGGGAAATCTAAACCTGCATTTTGCATCTTCGCACCTTTGTGATGGCTCACAGGAATTTAACCACACTTCAACTAGGCAGAAGCGGCACTACAAGCGGCTGATTTCATTCTCAGTGGTACATCAGAACTGAACTCTAGATTAACTTACACTACTTTTGACACATGTTCTCATTTTTTTTAATTCTGATATTTTACAAAATACATTTTACATTGAATATTTTTTATCTTCACAACAAATTTGGTTTGGGCATTTAAGATCTTTAACTAAGTGCAAAGTTTACAAAGTGTAAAGCAAAAAAGGCAGCAGGTGTAGTTGCCCTTTCTGAGAGAAGTAAATTCCTGCTACTGCACAACTGGCATTAGGAGGACAGCTGCTGCCTTCTCAGAACCCCAACCATTCATCCATCTCCCTATTGGCACCAGCCATTTAGCTGATATTTACTGTCAAACCTTGGAGAACAATTTCCTGAGAAAAAAAATATTGCCACAGATGGGCCTGGTGAGTTAAACCGCACCGCAGGGCAAGTCAAGTGAAAACAGGACACTTTGCCTGTCTTCACGAATGGCAAATTTTAAGCTTCAACAAGAACAAGTTAGTTAGTCAAGCTAGTATACTACATGGACTATTTCCGTGGCATGCACTACTGCCTGAGCCCAGGATGAGGGCATGATTTTATAGGAAACCGGGACCAAATATACTAAGCATTGTAACAGACGCAAACACTTCAGGCCAGTGTTTACATCTGTTATCATGCTTTCCTTATTTACGAATCCCATTTCAGGAGTGAGAAACATTTTTCCAACATCTAAAATGGGATTCTGAATCGTTACCCATTCTGTATGTGGAAGGGGCGTGTTCAGACATTCCCTCCAAATACAGAATCGGTATCCAATGTATCAATGTTTTGTGGCTGACATCCAGTCACTAAACATTGATATTTTCCAGGCACCTCACAGGAAGTAGTAACCTATTTGCAAAAAGGAAGGGGTCCACTTTCAACTCCTTCCCCTTTGTGAAAGTAAAATAAAGTTTGTTTATGAGGAGGCAGTGGTCCTTGGAACCACTGCCTCTTATACAAACCCCATTTAAAAAAAAAAAATTTAAACGCAGTCCTGTTTCCTTTAAGTTTGCTTTATTAAAAAGCAACCAAAGACATGGTGGTCTGCTGAAGCCAGCAGGGCACTATCCCTGTGGTGGAATTTGTGACCTACCTCATTCATATGCATGAGGTAGGAGGGTTTCCGACTGAGCACCAATCAGAAATTGTAGGAACCCATCTATTACTAGATCGGTCAAATTCTCCTGGGTGCAAAATTGCTGGTGGCAAATTGGGACCGATATTTTAGGACCAATAAATAGTGCATATGGCCCCAGGTCAGCACTGCTGGTTAAATTGCTTGAGTCTGCTCAGAGCACAGTCACTGGTCACATCAAGACTGTGACTTTTTTACCCATTTGTTCCTTCATTTCCTCAAGCAATTGCGGATCCACATAGGAAGGGTGGCATTCCTCCCATGCACTTCTAGACGACTTGAAGTTTATTCTGGCTAATGGCATCCAAGAACGGAGCTCATTTTGTGTAATAAAAGCTAGGTATGATTGCCTCATGGTCCCTCCTCTTCTGCCTAATGTGTCACACAATGTCTTGGACAGCGAAAAGATACTCGCATTTGCCGCCGACCCCGGTAAAGCGCGGCCAGGGGCTGCGAAGAATCCGAGCATCCGGTGATTAAGCAGACGAAGAGATCACCATGCAAGCGGAGAAAAGGCTTTGGAAGTAATTACAGTGAATCATGAAGCACACACACTTGCGACTTTTAGTTCCAAGAAGCCGGGGCTGTAATTAGCCGGCTGACGAAATGAAGCAGCCGGAAATCATTAAGAGATATTTGCCTCAAGTAATTGGGCGATGGGGCCTGAGGTCCTTCCATTAGTGGGCTCCACGGGTGAGCTGCGGTCGCCTGTGATTGCAGGGGATGGAGCGGGAGGCTGACACTAGCCCATGACAATTCATTCTGATGTCGACAATGGCTGATGGGTGCCCCACCGCTCTTTCAGCTCTGGACTACTTCTGGCACGGCAAAGGCGTCAGAGATGCACGTTACATTTCAAGTGTGGAACGTCGCGGCTCCCTCGGCTGCTCTCGCTGCCATAGACAATACTGTTCGACATTCCGAAGGGTTTGTAGTTTTACAAATAAGTGAACGAATACACTTGTGCACTGCAAGGGCTACCTCAGGATACCTCCCAGTTGATTCCCATGGGCCGCCACGAGGGAAGCAGCTTGCCAATGGCGGTGACCAGAATTGTAAAGCCAAAAACCGGGACATTTCGTGGAAATAGAAGAAGGACTAGAGTTTTACTTCAAGCGAGCACACAGAATGCAGGGCTGCCCCGGGCCCACGAAGGGGGCCCTCCTAAGAGGGCGGCCCCCCCTTAGTGCCACAGGATGGCACACGAGTCAGCCTCCCAGTGTTTGGGACCCTCGAGGGTCCCCCATGCCCGCGTCACTTCCGGGCAGGAGGGGGCAGGAGGAGAGGTACATATACCTCTCCCGCCTACTGTTCGCCCTCTTTTTATGCTGCCATGACGCCGTTTAGATGGGTCTCCCTGGAGCTGTACCTCATTGCGGTGAGTCGGTGAACTCCGTTCCCCCCCCCCACTGTATTAAATAGGCATGGCATC
Source organism: Calotriton arnoldi (assembly GCA_963921515.1). Lineage (NCBI taxonomy): Eukaryota > Metazoa > Chordata > Amphibia > Caudata > Salamandridae > Calotriton > Calotriton arnoldi. The sequence goes on along the minus strand of CAWUFW010015422.1, from coordinate 355,776 downwards.
CAGCGCATGGCCATCGCCGCGGCTGCGGATCGCCGGGGGGGGGGATTGGTACAGCTCCACGGGTCCATGTGTGGCGTCCCTGGGCGTGGGTTGCGGCTCGGGTTGTGTCTCACGGGTTCGAGGTCTCCTTTGCCCGGTACTGCGCGCAGGGTTTTAAAACCGTTTGACGGGCTAGGGAGCTCTTTGCTTGCGGTCCGTGGTTGGTGTCAGTTTTGTCCGCAGCCCCCCGGTTTCAGGAGCGGGGGGAACGATTGCGCGGCATGTGGGTGACCCGCCACCCCTCTCGGGGGTCTTGCTGTAGCTTAAGAGATTCTGCGCGGTTTATAGGCACTTTGTGAGCCGTCTCGTCCTGGCTTAGTGCAAATACGGTTGTGGTATCGAGGCCTCGCCCAAGACACACTTACTTCAGGGCAGAGGCAATCGCTGTGCGTGTATGCAGAGGTGGACTACGGTGTGAGAGCCGACTGTAAGGCCCATGAGCTGGGAGCTGGTCTCCCCGTGTGATACACCCTGTGCCTGGGTGGCGCTGGTGTGGAGGGGTGGGCCGACATGCATGTGGCCTCAATTTAGCTACAGGCTATGCCGGTTGGTGTCCACTACCAGAAGCCTATATCAAGTCCCAGGTTAAACTTTGCTGCGGGATCATGCCCGCCCTTGCTATGCCAGTTTCCAGTGCGGCCTGTGCTGGGCCCGTCTAGCGGAGGGGAATTTTTAAGAGGTTAGGGTGCTTATTTTGTGGAACCTTTGTAGGTGAACTGAGCCGCGGCTCGGGGTTGGTTTGAGACGCTCGGTCTAGTCCTGGGCACAGCTTGGCTTGTTTTGTCGCCTGGGGGTGAGGACGTTGGTGGAGTGCGCTCAGAGCAGTTTTGTATTAAAACATGCAGGTTGGGGGCCCGCCCCGGCAGTTATACTAGTGATACTCGTTTCCTCTGACAGTCGGCTACAGTGGTAGCGGGGCTTACAAGGATTGTTGCGGGCACATATTACTGCGAAATACATTTTCGAAATTACGGTAGCCACTGATGCTTTTTACCTATGTATAAATGTTTGGCTCAGTCGCGGTTGTCGGGAGGCTCAGCACGTTCTCTAACATTTTGGAATGTAAGCGCCTTGCGGGGGCAGAGATAGTTTATTTATTCTAGAAAGGACGCAACAACTTGCACCAAGTCTCCCATCGGGTAAAGGAGATGTAAATAGCGCGCAAGCTGGACACCGCACCTACAGACTGCTCTCTCCAACGGGAGTGCGTTTGGCACTCACGTTTTTCTTCTAAGAGGCAGGTTTCGGCTCCCTGATCATAGAAAGATGCCAGGCTTCAATTAATGAGATTATTGGGATCGACGGTGATTCTTATTTTCTCGGAGCCGCTGTCAGGGCAGATCTAGCCTGGTGGAAGGCCTTGAGATGGCATTATAGGTCTAGCTGACAATGACCTATTAAATTTTCTTTCTTCTGTTTTACCACATTTTCTACAATCCACCGACCTTCAATCAGGCTTGCATTGACGGTGCTGGTAGGAGTGTGTTAGTGGGCTAGAGAGGCCGGGTCAGGGGCTGTGCGGCTTTGGCTGGTGCGTTTGCTGAGGGAACTTTTCCCCTGTTATTTTGTGTGTTGGATGCAGCCAAGGGGGCTCCCGCTGCACCAGTCATTGCAGCCCCGACTCATGGTGTTGCGGTGACTCGTGGTGGAGAGGTAGATTGGTTGTATTTTGTGGCGCAGCAGGGGACGGGAGCCGGTTTTGGGGCCTTACTTTGCATTATGCTGGCCCATCAGCAACTGAGGCGGAGTGGACGTGGCTCGTCCGTAGTTGATGGTTGTGAACACCAGACATGGCGGCTCGGATTTTGTGTCACGGGTCAGTGTACACGGTTGCAGGTACTTACGGGCAGCAAGAATCCTAAGCATATGCTATTCAGCTATCCTCAGGGGGTGTTTTAGGGCGCAGGCGCCTAGTTATCACAGCGCTGGACTTTTACACGGTACAGCCTTGTGCAGTGGGACTCGCTGGGTTTGCTCGATGGCAGCTTATCCTCTTTCATGGCGCCATCAGTCAGGCTCATTGTCCCTGCTGTTCAGAACTGGTTCAGTTCTCCCCCTAGGCTAATGCGGTGAGTAAGGCTGTAAGGAGCAGTATAAAACACAGGGGTAGCTGCAGTAATTATATATTTGTATGTGCCCATCTCCTGTACCTAATTAGGCTGTTCAGACTGACTGTATATGTATGACATTGGCTCAACTGGAGCGACATCTAGTCATACCATACCCGGGACTTTGCCGACCAAAGTGTCCCATACACGCATACTTGCTAATATCACACATGGGCACACTCCTAGCGCCAAATGTTTAAAGGAGCTACAGCCTTTAAGACTTGGTCTCCCTGGGTTTCCCAGTATTACTGACATTGGTATGTTTCCCGCTTTCCTGCTTGGATTTTGCTTGCAAGTGTCACTCATAGTCTTTGTAAGGGCACCCACAGTTGCACTGCAGTTATGCAAATGTCACACATAGCAACTTAAACCTGGGCAGCGAGGGAGGTGGCCGGCTAGCTCGGGTCAGGCGCGGCTGGTGTCCAGACCCTTCCTGTCCCAGGCCACCAGGTGGCTCAGGGCGACTGGGCGCCGGGAGCGGAGGAACACTTGGGCGGTTCGAGGGTGGTTCGCTGCCCCCCGATGGGAAGGCTGCCTGTACGGTGGAAGCACGTATTAGACAGAACCTTAGGTAGGCAGCGGGTTCGGGTCCCAGTGACTGATTGGCGCGCCAGGCAGAGCGCCTGCTCGACAATGTGTATCGGAGGGCCACGTTGGGGCACACTGGTTCTAGGGTGCCTCGCCCGCTGTGCCAAGCTGTGTTGGGCCAGTGAGGAGATTCGGTGTTGGGTTAACGTTAAGTGCAGCTGCTACTTATAGACATCCCCGTTCTCGCTAAAGCCGCGCCCTCTTTTCATTGGTCACGACCCCTTTAGGTGACCCCGTTTCATCAAATCCTTACGAAGTGGCATACAATCTTTTAGCATTTCTTCCAGGGGTCGGTGTGGGAAAATATCTCAGTTCCACATTTCAATTGTATCACAACAGTTGCCTATTGTTTCCTAAAGTGACAGTGGGCAATGTACTTGACCTCTGTAGTCATAACATCTCAGGGCGCCTTGTGGGTATGGAGGGTATTTCTGCGTAGGTTTTCGAATTTTAAAATCCTTGAGGTTGGGGCATGTTGTGCACCACCTACCATGGTACCTTCTTCCCTATATGAGCTGGTTTACAAGGCACGGTAACATTATGCTGGTGAAAAAAGCTGGCATTTCCACCTCCTGTAATTTCTCTTCTTATCCGTTGTGGGTACTATTCACCTGCCTTCCTTAACATCCGAACTGTTTTCGTTCAGGCTGTATGCTCGGTGGCCATATGTCACGGTTTTTAAGCTAGGGATTTATGAGTGTGCACTTTTGTTAAATGTTGGGCATCCACACATTTCTCTCTCCCTTACACACAGCACGCACAAGACAAAAGTTACTCAATTGTTTTTCGGGGTACCCGGCGGGCTGCATGGGGTCATGTGTGAAGTACAAAAGGTTTGAGAGGTGTCCAGTGTTGAGGACACTCCAGCATAATACAGGACTGACCTGCCTTCCTCTGACTTCATCACTCTAGATGGAGGATAGGTAGGGAATTTCTTTCCTCCTTTGTACTTACCTCATAGGTTTTATTTCACTTATGCATGGCATTAATTTTAAATAAGTAAGTGCCGGGGCACTCGCAAGTATCCACTCCAGCTGCTGCCCGAGACATTACTATAGCCTTGGGGGGCCTGGACCAGACTGAATCGCCACACCCGCTCAAGTGTTAGGATGTAGGTGATGTTTCAGGGGTTTGGCTGCACGGCTGGAGCAGTGTGCGGTGCAGCCGGGATTGGCCTCCTGCCGTGAGCCCGTGCACCTGGTGGGTCAAGTGTCAGGCTTAGTGGTTGGGTTGTTATTTTACCAGCATCACGCTGGTACTTTCCCTAGCGTGGGGATACTTGAGGTTAAGTTCCCTGTCTTACCGCAGACGCGGGGCTCTCAGCTTAGTGCCTGCCCCAGTTTTGTGTTCCTAGGATAATTTACCATCATCCCCCTGGTACATCTTACCGCCTGGTTATGCTTAGCAGTTCTTGGAGAGACAACTATTGTACTATGCAGATCGGTTATGTTTCTGTTAAGTGCTTATTATAAATATTAGTCACAGGGGTCATGTCTTTTCCTCCTAAACAGTTAAACATCCATGGTCAGGGCCATGGAATAGATGGACATAGGACAGAAGTGACTCCTGTCATGCCTCACCTCCGACTTCCCTTGACTAGTGTCTCAACCCTGAAACCGGGTCATGTCCGGCATGCTTGTTAAGCGTTGCATGCATGCGACGAGGTATGGGTTCTTTGATACCAGCCATAATCTTACCTGGTTATTTCTCAGGGCAAGAAGAGGCTGCATGACCCCCGGGTGCTGGTGTTGGTCTGTTGGCTGGCTTGTTTTTTCAGATGTGTCGCATTGTTTCAGCTGAGTTGGGGCAGGTCTCCACACCTCAGCTTGTCTCTGCGGGTTTGAGGTGGCATACGCGGCTTGTTTGGCACTTACTTACAGGCTTCTTGTTTAAGAGCCACAGGCTCATCTTCAATGGGGGAGTCAGATCTGAAGAACCGTTCAGCAGCTTGTGATTTGGTTAAAACAATAATTCGGGTACTCCGAAGCCAGATATGAGTTTCCCGCCCCCCCACCTTAAGTTCACCGAGACTCCGTAGGCAAGGAGTACATTGTACTTTATACAGGCCTGGGCAACCAAATGTAACAATTTGAGTCGCAAATCCTGTCAGCTGATATCATAGAGTTTCAGGGGTGGCGGTTGTACCTCCAGAGCAGGCTCCTACACCTGGAGCAAGGAGATGCAGAGTCTGGGGGCTGGTTTACATACCTCAAAAGTGTAGTTGGGGGTTTAATGCATGTTCTGCTGGGCTCATGGCTGGGCTGTGCTTTTTCAAGTTACAAGGTTACGTGCAGTGGAGGGCTAGCATGTCCGGGGATGGCTAAGCGAACTAGGGCTATTGCCGGTTTACGCACCAAGGGCCACAGTTGGTCAGCGGGTAGGTTTACCTGGGTTAGGACTAACCCTGGGCATAATACTTTGCTACGCTCACGAAGCATGCAAAGTTTGTGCTACTACGCACTACGCAAATTGCACGTAGCAGAGTGAATAACTGTACTAATAAACGTAGCGTAGCAGGAGTATAATAAACTCCTTCAAATGCTTTGATAAAGCAATTTTTTATGCTAAAAAGCATATAACCAATTCACAAAAATGAATGTTGACAATAAAATATCAAGCAATGAGAGAGGTGATGATTTTGGAGTCCCCCTAACCTAGGGGAGGACCAAGCAGATGCCTTGAACACAAAAAGCATATCATGTGAACGATTCAATGGTGGTCCCTTCCTCCTAGGACCACCCCAAAGCACAGTTATGGGCAAAAATACAATCCCAACCAAAGGCCCTGCAAAGCATTATGGGACGAGATTAGCAGTGGGCAGTGAATATTATAGTGTCCAATATCAAAATAATTCTACAAAGAGCTGCAGTTCAACTAGTCAGTCACTGGGTGTCGTCCTCAAGAGTGAAATGCAAAAGTATTGAAAACCTTTCATGAAGCTTTTGCATTTGACTCGTGAGGGACGACACCCAGTGACGACTAGTTGAACTGCAGCTCTTTGTAGAATTATTTTGATATTGGACACTATAATATTCACTGCCCACTGCTAATCTCGTCCCATAATGCTTTGCAGGGCCTTTGGTTGGGATTGTATTTTTGCCCATAACTGTGCTTGGGGTGGTCCTAAGAGGATGGGACCACCACCTAATCATTCAATAAGATGTGCTTTTTGTTTTCAAGACATCTGCTTGGTTCTCTCCCTAAGTTAGCGAGGATACCAAAATCATCACCTCTCTCACTGCTTTTGTTTTCACTTTAGTGAAATGACTATATGCAATTTTAGCATATAAAGACAGAGATATTTATTTTATCTTAACTTGCACTGTACAAGTTTGCTTTTGGTAATTATTGTACAGTGCAGTGAGTCAAGCACACAGCTAGCACTACGCCCAGGCTTAATAATAATAACAAACTCCTTCAAATGCTTTGATAAAGCAATTTTTTATGCTAAAAAGCATATAACCAATTCACAAAAATGAATTTTGACATATCAAGCAATGAGAGAGGTGATGATTTTGGAGTCCCCCTAACCTAGGGGGAGGACCAAGCAGATGCCTTGAACACAAAAAGCATATCATGTGAACGATTCAATGGTGGTCCCTTCCTCCTAGGACCACCCCAAGCACAGTTATGGGCAAAAATACAATCCCAACCAAAGGCCCTGCAAAGCATTATGGGACGAGATTAGCAGTGGGCAGTGAATATTATAGTGTCCAATATCAAAATAATTCTACAAAGAGTTGCAGTTCAACTAGTCGTCACTGGGTGTCGTCCCTCACGAGTCAAATGCAAAAGCTTCATGAAAGGTTTTCAATACTTTTGCATTTCACTCTTGAGGGACGACACCCAGTGACGACTAGTTGAACTGCAGCTCTTTGTAGAATTATTTTGATATTGGACACTATAATATTCACTGCCCACTGCTAATCTCGTCCCATAATGCTTTGCAGAGCCTTGGTTGGGATTATATTTTGCCCATAACTGTGCTTGAGGGTGGTCCTAGGAGGAATCGTTCAATAAGATGTGCTTTTTGTTTTCAAGACATCTGCTTGGTTGTTGGTTCTCTCCCTAAGTTAGTGAGGATACCAAAATCATCACCTCTCTCACTGCTTGTTAACTTTTTGTTTTCACTTTAGTGAAATGACTATATGCATTTTTAGCATATAAAGACAGAGATATTTATTTTATCTTAACTTGCACTGTACAAGTTTGCTTTTGGTAATTATTGTACAGTGCAGTCAAGCACACAGCTACGCACTACGCAATTTGCATAGCTACGTGTAGTTGAAGCTGTACTTCACGTAGCTACGTGAAGTGCTACTACGCAAACTACGCCCGGGCTTAGTTAGGACTACAGTAGTAAGCCTGGGGGGCTGTGTAAGTTGTCACCACTAATAGGGGCAGTGACTGCAATAGGGGACACTATACAAACTTTCCCTCAAACCTGAGTTGACACCATCCAGGTGTTCGCCAGGGTTGAGCATTCAAAATGGGTTGTGCAAAGGTCTGGTCCACCTCGGTAAAGCAGTTGCTCTCTGGACCTAGGGGCAGGTTACAGGGCTTCAGTGTACAACATTCTTTGCCATAGCCATTGAGTCAGGCCGGTTGAGGAAGCTGACAACTAACAGGGTTGCGCTGTCCCTTAGTTGGGCTGTAACAAGTATACACGAGCGGAAGGGTACAGTACCAGGAGCGGCTGGAGCTCTGAAGTTAGCTATGGGCAATCTTGCGTGGTCACTCCATACTTGGGTGTGCTGCGACTCCAGGGTGGAGGAGAAAAAATGGTTCGGCGCATCCTGGCCAACTGTTAATAGGACTCAGCGTGTAGTCAAAGTTCAAGGAGCAGGTAAATTTCTACTGCTAGTGCGGTACACGGGTATCAGTTTGTACCTCCGAATTTAGGGATTCACCAGGTTCGCGTGTAAACAAGGGCTTAGACAACCCCAGTTGTAAGGCACGCAGTGAACGGGTATTGAAGGCATGACTACTTATATCAGGCAATGCGGGCCCTGACAGGCGCTTTGGCAGTCCATCTTTCGGCAGGGGCAGCAAACTCAGCGGTCGGGGTGGGCTTGCCTGCAGAGCGCATCATGCAGGTGGGGCGATGGGTATTGTCCCACCTGCATGATGTTTTAAAGGTACATCCGTCCGTAGCCACCTGGGGAGTGGCCGGAAGACAGGTTAGGGGTTTGTGTCCAGGTGGATTTCGAGTATACCACAGGCACCTGAGTTGATGGGGTGCAGTGTTATTGGGTAAATTGGGTGCAAACGGGAGTAGTTGTATAGAAAGGGTGCAGTGCTCAATAAAGGGTGTTGAGCAACCCAGCATTGCTTTTTTGCCAGGCTCAAAGGTCTGTGTATGGCCTTTCGTGCGTCTTGAGGGAGGCACGAGGGCGGTATGCAGGAAACGGAGGCATGGGTTGTTTCCACCACTGAGTTTATTAGGTTGGGGGGCCTAAGTTTGCGCTGGAACAGCTTGCTGAAGATAGCTGCGGCACAGACCGGGTGGGGGGTGTCTCCCCTCCTAACAGTGGGACATACACTGGGGAGGCATGAGTTGACTTTCCTGGGTAAGAAGGCACTGCTGTAAGAATTGAAGTCCTAAATGCGTAAGATGAGCAGCTAATTGGGGGGCATATGAGTTATAGGGGTCAGGGATAACCCCTCGTTTAGTATGGCGAGGAGCCCGGTCAGGGGAGGCCAGGAATCCTCGCGCAAGAAAGTTAACAGTGCCATGCGTAAAATTCACTGAACAGAGGTGGTTTAGCTTTATCAGGCATGTGTTGTAGCATGCCAAGTAACACAGGGTGTTTTGATTAAGAGGGGGTTCACCTGTCCAGAGTGAACAGGGACCTTGTACCTGGGAGAGGCCTGGCAATCAGCAGGATGTAGGTAAAGATGCCTACCTTGGTGGGGGGCCCTGGGGTGACGGTGGCCACACCCAGTGCTGTGGCGGAGTTACAGGGCGATCCAGAGGCTGTAAGGTACAGAAGGGTACCCTCTGCAGGAGCACAGTAAGGGTGCTAAAGCCAAATATCCCCAGGGAGGTCCTCGCGTTGGACCCTGGAGGAGCGACGGCGCCCCGTTAGTCCTACGGGCGGTTGTGGACCTGAGCAACCGGGGGTTGCCTGCAACGCTCCGCCCCCCTTAGCTGGGGGGGCGTGAGTAAGGGGGTGGACTGGCGGTCCACCGGTGGGAGGGGCTATCCCCTCCCCCAAATCTAACAAACACCGGTTGGCTAGGGCCACGGTGTAATTTGGCTCATCAGGCGGGCAGGCGGCGAGGGGCTGCCTGCCCTGGGATCGCCCGTAAGATAACCCACCATGTTGGCATATTTGTTATGCAAATAAACCTGCAGCAATTTTCTCCACTAAGAATGTGTCTTGTCTGATTATTTCTCCAAGTTATTGCTGTGGGAGGAATGGAGAGTGTTGCCGATATTGGCACTATGCAGGGCTGCCCCGGGCCCACGAAGGGGGCCCTCCTAAGAGGGCGGCCCCCCTTAGTGCCACAGGATGGCACACGAGTCAGCCTCCCAGTGTTTGGGACCCTTGAGGGTCCCCCATGCCCGCGTCACTTCCGGGCAGGAGGGGGCAGGGGGAGAGGTACATATACCTCTCCCGCCTACTGTTCGCCCTCTTTTTATGCTGCCATGACGCCGTTTCCCTCCCCACCGCTTACCGGGCGTACAGGCAGGGGGGGGGGTTGTGTCTATCTAACTTTTTATTTTGTGTTGCAGGCGGAGTTACAGGGCGATCCAGAGGCTGTAAGGTACAGAAGGGTACCCTCTGCAGGAGCACAGTAAGGGTGCTAAAGCCAAATATCCCCAGGGAGGTCCTCGCGTTGGACCCTGGAGGAGCGACGGCGCCCCGTTAGTCCTACGGGCAGTTGTGGACCTGAGCAACCGGGGGTTGCCTGCAACGCTCCGCCCCCCTTAGCTGGGGGGGCGTGAGTTAGGGGGTGGACTGGTGGTCCACCGGTGGGAGGGGCTATCCCCTCCCCCAAATCTAACAAACACCGGTTGGCTAGGGCCACGGTGTAATTTGGCTCATCAGGCGGGCAGGCGGCGAGGGGCTGCCTGCCCTGGGATCGCCCGTAAGATAACCCACCATGTTGGCATATTTGTTATGCAAATAAACCTGCAGCAATTTTCTCCACTAAGAATGTGTCTTGTCTGATTATTTCTCCAAGTTATTGCTGTGGGAGGGATGGGGAGTGTTGCCGATATAGGCACTATGACAGCGCTCCTCAGCACGGAATTACAGAACAGGTAGTTAGACCATACATAAAATGCAATTTTTAAACCCAGAAGCTTCCCTGTTAATTAACTTGCTTTCTAGAAACAACTGCTCACTATCCCTGCTTTGTACAACATAAAAAACACCTCCCGCCGTTTTCAGCTGACCTTCTCTAAAAACCGGGACAGGAGCTAAATTTCCTGAAATCTGCCCGGACAGCTGGTGAAAAGCCCGGACCGTCCGGGCAAATCCGGGATGCCTGGTCACCCTACAAAGGCGGAATAATGATGGCAGAGACGTTTACACAGGTTATCAACACACCCACAAGAGAAGGAAAGTGAAATCTATGAGGTACAAACAAGCGAAAAGAACAGTGAATAACAACCAGATTGCGAGACACGGCCAGCAAACCCTTAACTACAAAACAAAATGGAACGGTCATACAATCATGCCACTAACTGGTTCGCAAAACAAAGAGATCTCCGGTCCAGGGTAATTATCTAATAAAATGGTGTTAGAAAAACTCCCCTTTGGCGTTCCAAGTTTAAGGCTGCTTCCAGACAATTATCTACTGCCACAGCGCAGGAGCACAGGCCTGGACGCCTAATTAGAGTGTCGCACAAGCGGCACAGAAAGCACACACAAAGTTTAAGATAAGTGATCCCAAAGGTACGCAGTCCATGGACTTTCACGGAAAGGCAACGTACCGGCTGAGCCCTGCGTATAACTGTGTGGTGCAAATCCCACATTACACCAACTGGCACTTTTTATAAGTGTGTGGTTCAAATCCCTTAGAAAAAGTATTGTGAATGAGATGTTTTTGTACAAATTAGGATTATCAGTACCCTCTATAGACCCTCATAGTTGTCGGCTATACAGTTATTACGTTTACCTTTTTATTCCACTTTCACATTCCTGCACTGTACTTGGAGAGAGGGGTTGAAAAATGCTGTTGGTTCATCCAGAGAGTATGAGACTTCTCATACTCGGTCTGTTGTTTTCAGGGTAGCTCTATCTCATTATGTTGCTCAAGATCTTGTCCACCACTATAGCATAGGTTACCCTGAGCACAAGCTCACAAGTTCACACCCAAAATACTGATCACTGTGGCTATGCAATACGTGCTCTCCATGCACTGAAGTCAAGCTAGCCTGGCTGATGAGGGGTGAAACCCCGAAACCGGTCCTAGTATGCTTGTTTCCGGTCCAGGGAGAACCTGGCCTGGCAGTTCGGGCTGGACTATTGTCATGGGGAACAGGGTCAAGACCCATTTGCGTTTGGCTGGGTTTAAACTGGAATGGCATGGGAAGAAAAAAAAAAGATAAAATGATGGATTTAAGCCCATACCTCTGTACTGGGGTGAATACTTGACATTAATCAGCATTCTGTTCATCAATTGTTTGTTTTGCATTTGTCACCCCGAGTGGGACGGGTATGCCTAGATGTGGGCCCCATGCTTTCCATGTTATAGGAGTCAAGCTAGCTTGGCTGATGAGGGTGAAACCCCGAAACCGGTCCTAGGATGCTTGTTTTCGGTCCAGGGAGAACCTGGCCTGGCAGTTCGGTCTGGACTGTACCCATGGGGAACAGGGTTAAGACTGATTTGTATTTGGCTGGGTTTAAACTGGAATGGCATGGGGAGCAAAAAAACAATGGATTTAGGCCCAGTTCTCTGTACTGGGGTGAATGTTTTACATTGATCAGCATTCTGTCCATCAATTGTTCTTTTTGCATTTGTCACCCCGAGTGGGACGGGTATGCCTAGACGTGGGTCCCGTGCTCTCCATGCCACTGGAGTCAAGCTAGCCTGGCTGATGAGGGGTGAAACCCTGACACCGGTCCCAGGATGCTTGTTTCCGGTCCAGGGAGAACCTGGCCTGGCAGTTTGGGCTGGGCTAGTCTCATGGGGAACAGGGTCAAGACTCATTTGCAATTATCTGAGTTTAAACTGGAATGGCATGGGAAAAAAAAAAAGAAAATGATGGATTTTAGCCCATATCTCTGTACTGGGGTGAATGCTTGACATTGATCAGCATTCTGTCCATCAATTGTTCGTTTTGCATTTGTCACCCCTAGTGGGACGGGTATGCCTAGACGTAGGTCCCATGCTCTCCATGCCACTGGAGTCAAGCTAGCCTGGCTGATGAGGGGTGAAACCCTGAAACAGGTGCTAGGATGCTTGTTTTCGGTCTAAGGAGAACCTGGCCTGGCAGATCAGGCTGGACTGTTCCCATGGGGAACAGGGTCAAGACTGATTTGCATTTGGCTGCATTTAAACTGTAATGGCATGGCGAGCGAAAAAGGGATGGATTTAGGCCCAGAACTCTGTACTGGGGTGAATGTTTGACATTGATCAGCATTCTGTCCATCAATTGTTCTTTTTGCATTTGTCAGCCCGAGCGGGACGGGTATGCCCAGACGTAGGTCCCATGCTCTCCATGCCACTGGAGTCAAGCTAGCCTGGCTTATGAGGGGTGAAACCCTGAATCCGGTCCTAGGATGCTTGTTTTCGGTCCAGGGAGAACCTGGCCTGGCAGTTCGGGCTGGACTATTGTCATGGGGAACAGGGTCAAGACCCATTTGCGTTTGGCTGGGTTTAAACTGGAATGGCAAGGGGAGCAAAAAAGCGATGGATTTAGGCCAGGATCTCTGTACTGGGGTGAATGTTTGACATTGATCAGCATTCTGTCCATCAATTGTTCTTTTTGCATTTGTCACCCAGAGTGGGATGGGTATGTCTGGACGTGTCTCGCGTGCTCTCCATGCCACTGGAGTCAAGCTAGCCTGGCTGATGAGGGGTGAAACCCGAAACCGGTCCTAGGATGCTTGTTTCCGGTCCAGGGAGAACCTGGCCTGGCAGTTCGGGCTGGATTTTTCCCATAGGGAACAGGGTCAAGACTGATTTGCATTTGGCTGGGTTTAAACTGGAATAGCATGGGGAGCAAAAAGCGATGGATTTAGGCCCAGATCTCTGTACTGGGGTGAATATTTGACATTGATCAGCATTGTGTCCATCAATTGTTCTTTTTGCATTGATTCTAGGTTCAAGAGCTCTGTGCTTCATAAACATTGTGTCATGGACTCCAGGGGGATCAGCCTCAAGGGCAAGGAATATCTGCCTATGAAAGTAGTGCACCGATGCAGAGGAGCAAGCAAAAGGAACACAGGGCTGGGAGAAATCTGCAGCAAGCTGCACAGGAACAGGACACAGGCTCTGGCAGAAACAGGGCAGGAATTGGTCAGGAATACTGGCAACAAGAAATCCTGTACACTGAGGAACATTAATGCTCAAACAAGGAGCTTCAGGCAAGGGCAGCTTATAAACAGTTCCAGGCACCACCAAGCCCAGGGTGGAGTCACATGACTGAGCTGCACAAGACTAGTCACAGGTGTGTGCAATTCCCACCTTTCACAAGTCCAGGAAGAAAGAATCCAGGGCAGAGGAACAGCAGATTGAAAGCAATGCACAGATCAGGGGTGTGGAATTATTATAGCCCCACGCCCAGGACATATTGTTTGAGGTAAAGGACAACAAGTTTTTATGTTTATTTTGTCCTTGAGACAAGTAGGCCCAACTCCCTGAAGAGCAAACCATTTGACTGCCAGATTACAGTACCAAAATAGGGATGAGGTACAGGCATTATCTGCAGCTAAGGTGATATTTGCATCCATGAGTTAATGCTGTTTGAACTTGTATTTATGGTTCATTAATAGAAAGCCTTTATTATTAGGGTGAGCGCTCTAAGGAAATGTAAGTTCAGACTGCACTGACAGTGGTTCCAGTATAAAAATGTGTACGCACGTTTGCAAAGTTTAACAATATGAGGCTGCGAATAATGCTTCCAGGATGCCCTCTGATTAGATGCAAATATATGCAAAAGCTTGAAAGCAAGATTGATGATTTTTTGCTTTCAAAGTAAAATGGTCATAAAAAAATGCAGACTGGAAACAAAACGTTTTGCAAAACTACTGTGAAATGTTAGGTACTATTTCTTTGAAGCATCCTTTAGTAAGATGTGATGATGCATGCAAATATTTCTCCAAAAATATTTATAATGGGAAATCAGTGTAACCAGTTCTAACCAAATTATAAGAAATATGACAATAAACAAGCATTGGCAAAGCCAATAGGTAGGACATTGATGGTCATCCTTTTGGTTTTGTCAATGTGTGTCTTGTTTTGACATGGTTTTTTTACAACTTTATTGTTGTGGGAGCTGCCGGGATCTCATTATTATAACAAACATTGACAAAATCAAAAATATTTTTGGTCTCAAAACCACACATTGCCACAGTAGTTCCTGGCACTGAGCGAAACTACTTTGCGTGCAGATATTCTCCTTGTGAAAGAGCAGAATGTTGTCACTCACAGTGAAGCCAGACAGTGGAGAGAGAGAGAAACAGAATTTTAATAATAGCAAAAGGTCTTGGTTAACGCCAGACCTAAATAGGGACCCAATTCTTAAAGAAAGTCACAAAAGTGCAACCATGGTATATGTCCTTGCATTAATGCAGATTTACAGCTTTCATGAATTTACAAGAATTTACAGGAGTAGGTCAGGAAATTGGACTCCTAGAAAATATTTGTGAACTGCATTTTAGCATGAGCAAAAATGCACGTGTAGATCTGCTCATGCAAAAATCTGTTGAGCAGTAACATGTTCACTTTCCCATCAACCACTTTTTTTCCCCAATCTTGGAAGAAGTTTTACTTCTGCCCTTGTCAGGAGTAAATTTCCACCCTTTCTCTGTATGGTAAAATATTAGAGACGACCCATAAGACATGCTCGTAGGTTTGCACAGACTCAAAAGGGCATTCCAACTATGGGGAACTACTGCTTACCGCTACCTCCAGCCCCAGTATGTAGATCTGCATAAAGTTGGCAAAATAAGCTAATTGCTAGTATTCAAACCCCACTAAGATATGAGATCTGGCATAATCAGAGAGGCTATTATCAGAGCTCTTAAATAATGAGATTGCTGCCATAATTTGCCGCCGCACTACATGGCACCAAAGGGACAAGTGGATATTTTTATAGAACGAGTAGATTTATGAAGCAATCTGTCCGATGGACAAGTAGATACTTAATTAAATTCCACACCCCTGACCATGGCTGCTGAGTCTCTGTGAATAATTGTCAGTGCATTTTGGGATCAGTTGTCCATGGAAGCAAACATAGAGTTTCCAATATGTCTAAGAATGACATGGGAAAAAGGCTGAAGTCATACAGGGACTTTGGATGAGTCTTTTTGGTGATTTCCAGGCTGAAGATGGTCCATGTATAGCGGCCCCCAGAGGAGGAATGATGGAATCATAGCACGCTGCTGACCGAGCAACCTTAAGAAACAGGTATTGTCATGGTCAGACCCTGTTCAGGAGGCCTCAGCGCAGGCAGGGGCGATTAGGTCACAGCTGTGGGGGGCAGGGTTCAATTGCCTCTGATGTCCCAGTGTCCTTCTTACTGTGGCACCGCAAACTGGGCCAAGTACAACCCTTTCAGCATTTGACTCTCAGTGATAGCAGTGGCAAGCAGTCACAAGCTTCTCTGGGAAGTTAGTGCAGGGGTACAACAGGTTCTAGAGTCAACAAACATCCCACAGCATATTAAATCTAATGTCCATCCCAGGGCTTATCTTTTGTAAAAAGAAAAGTACTTTAAGACACAGCAAAACTTACTACACACTACCAGTGTCTCAACGCTCATCTCACTCATAGTCAAAGCTGATGGTAGGCCTTGTGTCAGTCTTCTGCTCAGTCCTGACTTTCCTGCAGTCAGGTAAAGACATGTCAGATTCAGATGCATGGTGCAGTTTGTTAGGTTTGAAAATCCCATTCCTGCTATGCACTCGTATCATGCTACATTAGGTTAGCAGTGTGTGGCTAAATAGGTGCCATTTGTATTCATGTTATGCAACCCGCTGGGTTATCCCTGCAACGTGCAAGCTTTAGTTAGCAAGTGTGACTCCATTTTGTATTTCGCAATCCCTATTAGGCTGTGTCTGAACTAGGCCTCATTATTCGTATTGCCTGCCTCAGCAGAACACTGTATTTAGTTAGTATTTTTCTTTCCTGTTCAAGGCTGCTTCCCGACTTACTAATGAATAGGCCATTCTGCCCTCGCATGCCTATCCGAGTGTGTAGTCCTGCTCCCACGTTAGGAGACAGTGAGACTCAGCGCGGTAACCTTGAGTTGCCGATAGCATGTACCCATCTGGCAGGTGGTAGCCCATCCTTCTGTGCCTTCTTTGTTCATGTTCGGCCCTGGCCGGTAACTTTCCACTGTGGGCGTGGTTGGGGGTTCTTGGAGGAATGATTATGCATTGCAGGCCGGTGGGGAGCCAGTCCCTCGACAGACATCTTAGGGTGCAGGTCAGATTGGACTCCTCTGCAGAGTATTGCTAATAAATGCTTGTTTGTATTCTCTACTGTCTGACCGACTCTTCATTTCTTGGGAAGGCATAGCAGGTGGTTGTAAGTAACCGGAGTGGCCCCTAAGGGCCACTTCCTTCAGTTGGTGCCTGAACAGGGACCCCACAAGGTGATCCAGCTTGCCCGTAATCCGGTTGCAGGGTCGGGGTTGCGTCTGGTCGGTCGGGCAGATCGGGGTACCCCACACGATCGAGCTTGGTTCTCGCAGCTTCCCCGCCCGTCTGATCGGGCGACTCCTCATCTAGTGGTCACCGGCTGGGGTCCTGAGAAGGCGAAACCTTGGAGTTGACCGTTTGGTCCGAAGAGTCGGCAGTGGAGAATAACTTGACTCAACCTGTGTGCACCAGGTGAGTGAGTTGATTCTTGGAAAAATGGCGCCATTCTTGAACGGCACGAGCTTAAGGGCTGTGTACTGGCACGGTCTCCGGACTGTCTTGCTTGAACGACATTAGCCGACGGGCTGTGTCCTGGTACGGTCTCCGGACTGTCTTGCTTGAACGACATTAGCCGACGGGCTGTGTCTTGGTACAGTCTCTGGACTGTCTTGGTGCAGTTTTCGGACTTCCTTGCTTGAACGGCCTGAGCCTACGGGCTGTGTCTTGGTACGGTCTTCGGGCTGTCTTGGTTTGAACTTGGTGGGTTTGCGGACCCCTTAAAAGACACAGAGTGTTTGTGAACAGTCGACCAGGCCAACTGGAAATTTGGCCTGTTCTCGAAAAGGCCTAGGACTGTTTGCTAACAATCTGCCAGGCCAACTGGCAATTTGGTCTACTCTTGAAAAGGTCTGGGGCTAGCGCCTGTCTTCTTGAACTTGGTACAGTCTCCGGACTGTAAGGAGCGGTCCTCGGACCATTTTGGTTTGGGTTTTGAACAATATTTGTATTCTTTATTTTTATCCTTTTGTTATTTTGTTTGTTAGTGTTATATTTGTCCGTTGGGGACAGCGCATGTGTCTTATATTAAGATGCCTTGTCTAAGTAAACTGGGGTGTTTTGGATGTCGGTGTTGTTCTACTGAGGCTCGATTGGAAGAGAGCCAGCCTGCGCCTCCGGAGGGTACCCCAAATTTTGATGTATACGTCCAGCACGGTATTGGCCCTATTATGTTTAGCACATTGTGGAATAAATATATGAGGGACAATGCTGAGTTACAATGGCCACTTGCTGGCTCGTTTGATGAGCAAAAACTGAATTTCTTGCAGGACAAATTGTTCGCCAAAAAGAGCAGGCAGTCGATGTTTGATTCTCTAAGAGTATGGCATAAGGATCAAAGCAGCGGCGTATGAGAGCAGAGAAAGAGGCCCAGAAGAGGCAGACGCAAACAATAACGCAGAAAGCAGTGGCCTATGAAAGGGCAAAGATAGAGAAAGGCATAGAATGTGCAGATAGAAAGTTTCGATTGCAGACAGATAAATGCTATGTTACTGGAGAGGATGGTGATGTTTTCGTTGAAGAGCTATTGGATTCTCGCCCTCCTCCACATTATGCTCCTGAGCGGATATACCCAAGGGTTCCCACATCTCAGTCTCCGGCCTCTGGTGCCGCTCTTCCTAGTATTTCTGCCTCTAGTCAAACTGCTTTGGCCCCAGCCCCGCCTGCTCCCTCCCTGCTCACACTAGGAACAGGGGTGGAGCCGTTAGCTCTCCTGTTCCGTCTACTGACTCTGTATCTACTGCTACACCCCCTTTCACTCCTACAACACTGTCTCCTTTCATGATGATACCTGTCTCCTCATCTACTCTTTCTCCCTCAAGTATGACACCCCTAGCACTGCCGAATGGCGGGACCCCTGTATGTGGGATACATGAAGGGAACTGGGCGGCAGCGCGAGACCGTATGGATAAAGTGTTGGTGCGTTCTGCTGTGGGTGATGAGGAGAAGCAAATGGTGGCGAATCAGGCGGCTCAGTGGGCTCAGAACCCGATCTATAGTGTGGAAGATGTGTGGAGTGTGATGAAAGATTATGAGCCTTTCATACAGCAGCATGCCCTTAAGCACATGTCGGCCATGCAAATAGGACTGTGGGAGCAGTGTTTTCAGGGTGTTGTACCTCAGATCATCTATGACATACGGGACAGGGTATATGCTGCAGATATGGCTCCTAATGAGGTTTTGAGCAATGTAACGACATTGGTGGGTTATCGGGGCATATTGCACCAAAAGGTTCAGACGATGGTGACCCAGTACCCAATGAGAGAGGTCCATCCCATTTATCATCCTGAAATACCGGAACTGTGCGACTCCACAAATGCTGTAATTAGGCCGCGAGTCGATGCTCGGTTCCAGGAACAGTGGATCTATACTCATTGGAAGAGGAGTGAGATAATATCCCTTAAAAGCCAGTTGCCAGACCCTCGGAAAAACCCGACTGCGTATTACAAAGAGTTGACAGAGGCGGCCTCCTCCACGGTGATGACGTTAGCAGATATTGAGTTGTTCTTTGGTTTGTTGGTACCGGTGGATATATGGAGGCAAGTGCATACACAGGATCATGTGGTGGAATTGGGAGGAACATGGGATCAGATCAGGGCGTGGAATAAGGACCGCAAGCCCGGTGACAAGCCGAGGGCGGAGATATTGGCTTTACCGGGCCGCATTATCACCTATATGCATTCCCTTATCCCGCTGAGACCGGTGGATTGGGACAAGTTGACTGCATGTCGTCAGAAGAAGGACGAGAGTGTGTCTGATTTCTTTACTAGGTTTGAAGGGGTGTTTCTCGACTTTAGTGGCCAGGATCTGTCATTGGAAGGTGGTGTCCGGTTGTTTGTCAGCAGGTTCGTTACCAATTTGCTTCCTGAGGTTGCGACTAGGTTGCAGGCTTCAGAAAGCACTTGGAGCACCTCTTCCCCGTCGGTGATATTGAGCATGGCACAGTACTACGAGCATAGAGAGAATGAAGAGAAGGAGAGAGTGGAGAAAAAGTCGAAAGACTTGAAGACGAGGGTGTTGATGCAGCAAGTTGCGAGGGGTAACGGAAGAGGTAGAGGTTCGGGTCTGGCCCAGCGGCTACCCAGGTCTAACAGGGGTGGTTCCTCGAGCGCACCTATTGGGCTCAATCAATGTGCTTATTGCAAGCAGGAGGGACATTGGCGGAATGAGTGTCCAGAGTTAGTCCAGAAAGACGAGGCCCGAGAGGTCGGGGTTTTAGAGGACATGGAAGAGGAGGAGGAGGCCGGGGGGAGACGCGATTGGAGAATACATAGTTTAATAGACAGAGCGGGAACTAATTTGATGACCCCCGAGGGAGGCAGTACTATCAGGATGGCTATGACATGGACGAAGTGACAGGGTTGTCTCACAGCTAGGATAGCCAGGGACAGGGCAAGGGACCAGTTCCGGTGCCTGTAGATCAGTGCGGACCCTATGTCACTGCAGATTTACACGGTACGACCGAGAAATTCTTAGTTGATGCAGGGGCTATGAATAGCTCTGTTTCCGGTTCACTGGTCCCGGGGGCGGCTCTGTCCGGCCAAAACAACGTTTTGGTGGGTTTCTCAGGCGTGCCGGTTGTCAGCCCCATTTCCAAACCTCTTGCTTTGACTATTGACCCCTTTACGGTTGATTCACCATTTCTATTAACGTCAAATTGTGTGGAGAATTTGCTAGGGTTGGATTTGTTAAAAAGGTTGCATGCGACAATTTTTTGTTCTCCAGACGGTGTTTACATGACTATTGGACCACAGGTGACCCGTGCCACACAATGTCTCGCAAAGGATGCCCCCCTCCCTGCTGAGTTTAAAGATGTGCCACCCACACTGTGGGCTACAGGAGACACGAATGTGGGGTTACTCCAGATCCCTATACAGATTAAGGACAATGCTGTATGGCCACGTATTCCCCAGTACAAGATATCCCAGGACAGAGAAAAGGCCTTATTGCAAATAATACAGGATTTGATTAAGTCTGGTGTGGTTGAGGAGACAGCGGCGAATGTATGTAACAGCCCTATTCTTCCTATTCTTAAAAAGGCACCCTTGGATTCTTCTGATCCTCACCCTGATGTTTACCGCTTTGTAATTGACCTTAGAGAGGTGAATAAAATAGTGATTCCCCAGTATCCTGTAGTCCCAGACATTACCATGATCTTGACAATGATTCCCCCGTCTGCAAAATTCTTCTCTGTGACAGTTGCGGCTCCTGGAGGGAGTGCTGTGGGGCGGTGGGGCGGGGGAGGGGCAGGGTGGGGGGTAGTAAACTCCGGCATACGGCCGACTTGAGTGAAGTACATGAATAAATAAATACAATTAATTACATTGCGCGCGCTGCAACGCGCTACGCGATGCGGCGCGCGCAATGTAATTTGTTTTATTTATTTATGTACTTCACTCAAGTCGGCTGTATGCCGGAGTTTATTACCCCCCACCCTGCCCCTCCCCCGCCCCACCGCCCCGCAGCACTCCCTCCAGGAGCCGCGACTGCTCTGTGATAGATTTGAAGACAGCCGATATCTGTTTGGATTTGCAATAGCCGGTAGGAGCTTTAGGTTCTGTTGTGCTCCACAAGGCTATACGGAGAGTCCTAGTATCTATAGCCAGGCTTTGAAAGCTCAATTTGATTCCTTGGAACTTCCTCCTGGTAATGTGCTATTGCAGTACGTTGACAACCTTCTTGTGGCTTCAGACCCTGACGATGGGTGTAAAGAGGCCACAGTTAAATTGCTTACATTTGGCACAACATGGCCACAAGGTGTCACTTTCGAAATTTCAATATTGTCGACAGGAGGTCACCTATTTAGGTCACCTACTGTCGAAGGAGGGTCGTAGACTAACACCTGAACGCATAGCTGCTATTACTAATATGCCTGTTCCTAAGACTCAACGCGAGGTACGCGCCTTCATTGGTATAACTTTGTATTGTCATCACTGGATCCCGAACTATTCTTTACTAACGAAACCCCTCCTTTACCTGACCACCAAAGAAGTGCATGAACCCCTGCCTTGGACATCTGCATGCCGGCAAGCTTTTGAGCAATTAAAGGTTGCGCTTTGCTCTGCTCCTGTGCTTGGTACTCCTGATTACCAGAAGCCTTTTGTGCTCTATGTACATGAGGCGGACGGTTGTGCGCTTTCTGTTCTAACACAGGGTTTCGGTGGTAAGCAGAGACCCTGCGCGTATTTCTCTGCTATTCTTGATAACGTCGCCAGAGCTCTCCCGAGCTGTTTGAGGGCTGCCGCGGCGGTGGCAGTTTCTATCAGACAATCGGCAGGGCTCGTCCTTGATACGTATCTCACAGTCATGGTACCTCATGCTGTCGACACACTGTTGAATAAGACAAAGACACAGCATCTTACTAGTGCGCGTCTGACTGGATATGAATTAACCTTGTTTGCTCCGCACATTACCATCAAACGCTGTGCTACTCTGAACCCAGCCACGTTACTACCCCTCCCTTCGGAAGAAAATGGCAATGATGTCCATGATTGTTTATTTCGGACTGAGGAAGAAACGAAGGGACGGGTAGACCTGACTGATGTTCCCTTATCTGACCCCCAAGGGGAACTATATGTCGATGGCTCTTGTTTCAAACTACCAGATGGCACTACCACTCCAGCTTATGCAATCACAACATTACACACTGTAGTTGAGACATCCCGTATCCCATACCAATCGGCCTAGGCTGCAGAGTTGGTTGCCCTCCTTAGGGCTTGCGAGTTGAGTGAGGGACAGACTGTCAATGTCTACACCGACAGCCAGTACGCCTTTGGGGTGGCCCATAATTTCGGCGCCTCTGGGCGGAGAGAGGGTTCTTGACCTCGCATGGGTTGCGAATACAGCATGGTCCATTGATACATAGACTGTTGTCAGCACTGACACTTCCTGATAAGTTGGCAATAATAAAATGCAGCGCTCACAAAGCAGTAACAGACAATGTTGGAAGGGGAAATGCTTTTGCAGATCAGACAGCTAAGGAGACAGCTAGATCGAAGATGAAAAAGATGTTCGTGGCAGGCCCCGCTAGATGGGTTCCAGACAATGGAATGTTCGAGGACACATTAGAAAATGTCAGGGAAATACAGAGTGAGGCGACAGTAGATGAACTGGCAGTATGGGAGGAGAGGACAGGGCGTTTAGACGAGGATGGGTGTTGGACTGACTTGTCTGGGAAGCAGAGATGGTTGCTGCCTAATGCCTAAGTGCTCCCTGTTGTTACTATGGCCCATGGCCCAGCACACATTAGTGCCAAAGGAATATGTAAGCTACTGCACCCAGTATGGCGAAACGATAATATCCCTAAGGTAGCCACACACCTAGTGAAACACTGCATCATTTGTCTGAAACATAATCCTGGGAAGGGTACTCCTACACCTGCAGGTAATTTTGCACCGCCTTCCTTCCCTTTCGAGGTTCTCCAGATGGATTTCATCGAAATGCAACGAGTTAACAATCTGAAGTATGTGCTGGTAGTGATTTGCGCATTCAGTAAATGGATTGAGGCTTATCCCACTAAGGAGAATACGGCTATGGCAACGGCGAAGGCTCTCTTAAACAAGTTCTTCCCGCGCTATGGATTACCACGTGTGATCTGGAGTGACAACGGAAGTCACTTCAATTCAAAGGTCATTGAATTGGTGTGTAGAGGCTTGCATATTAGACAGAAGTTTCATGCAGCGAACCACTCCCAGTCAGCAGGCTTGGTTGAGAAGTACAATGGTACTCTCAAATTGAAGATAGCGAAGATTCAGCAAAGCACAGGATTGCGATGGCCCGATGCTCTAACTTTGGCTTTGTTATCTACCAGAGCGACAGCGCATTCTAGAACAGGGTTGTCCCCGTATGAGGTGGTCTTTGGGCGCCCCTCCAATGTCTGTGGCGTCCCAAGACCCAAGCGCTTTTCCGAGATAGAGTACCCCCTACTTGTGGACTATCTGTATGAGTTAACTAAAGATCTTCGTTCTGTCCACCAACAGATACACGCCATGCTGCAACCAGTACCAGAGGGGCCCGGGCATCAGCTACAGCCCGGGGACTTCGTGTTCGTGAAGAATTTTCAGTGAAAGAGCTGCCTGGAGCCTCGGTGGAAACGGCCACTCTTGGTCCTGCTCGCCACCCGAACCGCAGTAAAGCTTGAAGGCCGGAAGCACTGGGTACACGGATCGCATGTCAAAAGGATCCCTCTCCCACTACCGTATGACCAGTGGGTCCTCGACGGCATTGCTGACCAGGAAGGGGACCGAGTGCCCCGTTTCATTCCCTTCTCTGACACCCGACTGAGGTGGGCGCAGATAGATGAGGAGAGCGAAGAGGTCTTACTTGAAGCGGTTCTCCCAGAGATAAGGGCAGCCCTGGATGCTCCCGCTTCTGGTGCACAGACACCTGAGTCTCAATGCCCTGCTGAGCCTACATTTCTTCCCCTTTTTGTTGATGAAGAAGTGCCTGGGGTTGCCAGGTACAACCTACAGCCCCGACGGAAGGACAGTGCGCCAGTAGGGCAGTCCAGGAGTTAGGGAAGGACTCAAGCTTAGGGCGTAGGTGCTATGCCTAAGGTGCCTGCTTTAGATTAGAGTGAGTTATGCTGGTGCACTGCCCTGGACACTGGACAGGATTAGCTGAGGGTGCCTTCCAAGGAGGGAGGGTGCCCTATCCTGAAAGAAGAGGATTTGTTTTCCAGCAAGGGCTGCGATCGCGCAGCTCCCCGTGGGAGTGCTTCATAGCACCGTCGTTGATGAACAATAGGAGTCTACCAGTGAGGCTCTGAAGGACACTGGGTGATTTGTACCCCTCTGGTCGGTTGTACTTTTGTGGCTCCAATTCCTAAAGTTTCTTTCTATGTACCCATTTGGCCGCGCGATTATGAAGGAGGAACAGCCTCTGGTTGCCCCACCATTACAGCAGAATGGTCCTGTGTGGTCTAGTTGGTCTATTGGGAGTAGGGTGGTAGTGGTACTTCTCATCGTAACGATAACACTTTTCGGGGTGGTGTGGTATTTAGAAGAACAGCATCCTGTGCACACATTGATAGGGACTACCCCGGATCCACCTGAGCATTCGTTTGTTACGCTGGCCCCGCATAAAGGAAGACATAGACAGACATATGTCGAGAATGCGTTTCTGCAGATGCTTCATCAGGTACACAGTACAGCTAATGCCATGAATTGTTCGGTGTGTGGGTTACTTCCCTCAGTTATGCACAGGAACGATCTACTGGTGTCATTGCCCCTGTCATACTTGGGTAGCTGTGAGGCATGGTTCCAATTGCTTTCTATGGTGTACATGCACTATCATGCTGACTCGATGAATATGGTACAGTCTGATTACGAAGCAGTGTTGGAGTATATAGTGGTACACCAAGGATTTACACCTGGGACAGATGGAAAGGAGGGTACCTTAAATCCAGAAGCTTGTATGAATATTTTTGAGGATAATAAGAATGTCACTTGGTTACAAAACGAAATGCTGGATTTTCAAGGATTTAATATTACTGAATATTTTAAATGTTTCCAGGAACGAAATATAACTGAAGACAAAGCCATGCCCGTCCCTGTGATCAATACAACAGCTAGTTTCTGTGTTGAAGGTACAGGGAACATTCCAGTAGGTCGGAGCAGTTGTAACTATACATACCGATTGAACACTACTAGTAGCCCACCTTTGCTCACACCTCCCAATGTATACTTTGTTTGTGGGGGACAGGCTTATACATGGCTTTCCAGGGGATGGTCTGGTCAGTGTTATGTCACTTTTCTTTTGCCCCCTGTTTATATTGCACCATCTAATTATCACAAGGATCATAGACTACAGCGTAGGGATTTACATTTGTATCGGGCCAAGAGAGTTGTCAATACAGAAGATATAGATCAAACAGATACTTCCCTACAGCAATTTACTGACATCATGAAGGGCATTCTACCATTCTGGGGTCCCATGTTCAATAGCCGTAATATCCGTCGCCTTGCTATAGTTGAGGGGGTCATTAACACTACTGCAGGTATACTGACTAATATTACAGTCGAGCTTCAGGCTACGAGACTTGTTGCTCTTCAAAACAGGATGATTTTAGATGTCATCCTTGCTGATAGGGGCGGAGCCTGTCGCGTCATCGGCAGCAGTTGCTGTGTTTACATTCCTGATAACGCCCCTAATGTATACTCCGCCATACAGAAATTACACAGGCTTGCTTCATATATCCATCAGGATAATGGATCATGGTCCCTCACAGGGTGGTTCTGGGGTCTGCTGACATCATGAGGTTGGAAGATACTACTTGCCCTCATAGTTATCGCAGGTGTCATCTTCACATGTTGCCTATGTATTAATTGCCTTCCAGCATGTTGCACCTATTGTGTGAGCAAGCTCACCCTTACCCCTAAATTGCCAGGACGTGATACTAAGGTCTCAACTATGATGATGCATGATATTCAGGATATGATGCTTATTGATGAAGGTATCTTTGAATACTAAAGAGATTTTGATATACCCGTGCTGCCTTGCTTCCCTTTGCAATTTGAGTGACTGCATTTTCTTTATCCCCACTTAGAATTGTAAAGACCCTACCGGATAGCCTCAATAAAGCATTTAGCCACCCATGCTAAGAGGAGGGTCTGTTAGGTTTGAAAATCCCATTCCTGCTACGCACTCGTATCATGCTACATTAGGTTAGCAGTGTGTGGCTAAATAGATGCCATTTGTATTCATGTTATGCAACCCGCTGGGTTATCCCTGCAACGTGCAAGCTTTAGTTAGCAAGTGTGACTCCATTTTGTATTTCGTAATCCCTATTAGGCTGTGTCTGAACTAGGCCTCATTATTCGTATTGCCTGCCTCTTCAGAACACTGTATTTAGTTATTATTTTTCTTTCCTGTTCAAGGCTGCTTCCCGACTTACTAATGAATAGGCCATTCTGCCCTCGCATGCCTATCCGAGTGTGTAGTCCTGCTCCCACGTTAGGAGACGCTGAGACTCAGCGCGGTAACCTTGAGTTGCCGATAGCATGTACCCATCTGGCAGGTGGTAGCCCATCCTTCTGTGCCTTCTTTGTTCATGTTCGGCCCAGGCCGGTAACTTTCCACTGTGGGCGTGGTTGGGGGGTTCTTGGAGGAATGATCATGCATTGCAGGCTGGTGGGGAGCCAGTCCCTCGGCAGACATCTTAGGGTGCGGGTCAGATTGGACTCCTCTGCAGAGTATTACTAATAAATGCTTGTTTGTATTCTATTCTGTCTGACCGACTCTTCATTTCTTGGGAAGGCATAGCAGGTGGTTGTAAGTAACCTGAGTGGCTCCTAAGGGCCACTTCCTTCAAGTTGCACCCCTCCTCAGTACAGATGTGGGCCGCAGTAATATCCGGTGGCAGTGGCAGAATGCAGCTATCCTCAAGTAGAGGTCCTTTCCTGGGCACTCAGTCATCATCAGCGGATCAATCCACAGTTTGTATCTGGTCTTCCCCCTGGACTGGGTAAATAGGTCAAGTTAGTGGCTTTGTCTTCTCTGGTCAATGCAGTCCACATCTAGCGCTGATCCCGGAATGGCAACTGAGTTGCTTCAAGGCACCGCAATAGTGGCATATGAGTTACGATCTCATGCATTTCAGGTCAGTGCCTTGGCAGCAACAAAGTCACTAGGGCACACTGTGACATGTGCCTCGAGGTAGTAGCTCATTGTTTGAGGTATAGGCCATCTAGCCATGGGGCTGGCCACTATAAAAGTCAGTTCAGGCACTTGGAAATCTCCTTCGGTGCAGATCACTAGGGTACACAGAGGTGCAAGTGCCACAGCTGTGACAGCAAAGTCTCTAGTGGCACGCTTGGCAAGGGCCTTGTCTTGGTAGTCGTCTTCTCTTTAAAGTTGCAGATCTCTTGGACACACAGTGGGGCAAGTGACATAGCTGCAAAAGCACAGTTTATGGGGTGGTTTACTAAGCCACACTTCACAATCCTCAGCTGCACCTGGCTATCACAGTCACACTTGACAGTGATCAGGAAACAAAAGGCTGATCTCTTTATA
Source organism: Calotriton arnoldi (assembly GCA_963921515.1). NCBI lineage: Eukaryota > Metazoa > Chordata > Amphibia > Caudata > Salamandridae > Calotriton > Calotriton arnoldi. The sequence continues at coordinate 328,430 of CAWUFW010015422.1, read as the reverse complement.
AAAAACTTCACACTCTGAGAACAGAAACTGCAGTCCACCAAATTATAAGATTACAGGACACTAATCAACAGCTCTAAGCAGCAAAAGGGCCTCACTGTTTAGGGTACCTAACCTAGAAACCTACATGTCTCGGTCCCATCGCTCCAGTCTCAGGAATGTCAGTGATACACTTCCAATGCCTGGTACAGTTATCTCCTGATCTTCTTCACATGAGCAGGTTCAGGACTTCTAAAATGGAACCCTCAGGCCTCCTACACTCTGATTCGCACAGATAGGCATACTATGTGTAACACGTAAACCACACACATACATACACACATGCATGCGCTCAGGATATCAGTGCAGGGATCCAGACTCATCTGTAGCAGAGGAACTTTGCACAAGTGGGACAGTAGGCCACTACGCTTCTCACATAGATAAAATGGTCTGTTCACACTAAGGGGCATATTCATAAGGCGACATCGCCGCCATAGCGGCACTTTTCTGCCGCTAAAGCGGCGATATTTTTATCGCCGTATTCACAAGCTGTCGCTAACAGCCGTTAGCGACAGCTTTCTGGCAATAGCGGCCGCTAAAAACATCGCCAACGATGTCAGCGACAACTAACGCTAATCAAATGCAATGTAGGCGTTCCCGTGTTAAAATGCATGCTAACCCCTCTTCGCTATATTCTCAACGATCGCCCAGACCGGCGATGCGATAAGAAAACAGTCACTAAGGCCCGTTAGCTGCAGGAACTTAAGACCAGACAAAAGGAGGTCTTAAAATTGTGAAAAATAGCAGTATATAAGGGAGACTAGCCCAGAGCCTCCTCTGATGATCCACTGATGCCATGGAGGTACTAATCATGCAGCTTGGAGCACCAAGAAGGCCACAACAACCACTGCCAATGCCACCTCCCCCAGGACCACCACCGAGGCTGCACCAAATAAGACAGCGGGTCTATCGCCGACGCACCATCCTCACAGACCTAACGCCAGAGGGTGTCATTGCCCACTACAGGCTCAAAAGGACATCCATCCTCCGCATCCTGACACAGATAGCCCACAGGCTGATGGCACCAACACAGCGGATAAGCAACATCCCTCCGCAAACAAAGCTGCTGCCTCAGGTACATTCCAACCAACAACTGAAATGGGTCCTTTGCCCCACCCTAAACAGCAAGTTCAAAACCTGGGTGTCTTAGTTGATGACCAATTGTCTATGAAGCAGCAAGCAGTGAGAGTTGCCTCGACCTGCTTCACAATCCTTAGATGGCTAAAAAAAATCTTATGGATGTTGCCTTCCTCTACACAACGTACGGTGGTCCAGGCTCTCATCACCTCAAGACTGGACTACTGCAACATCTTGTATCTGGGTGCCGCCAAGGAGGTGTTACGCAAGTTGCAACTAGCACAGAATGCGGCTGCGAGGCTGCTTTGTAGGATACCTAAAACTGCTTCCATCTCCAGTTTTATTCGGGATCTCCATTGGCTTAGGATTGAAAGCCGCATTAAGTTTAAGGCTCTGAGTCTCATGTTTAAGATAAAATCTGGAAAGGTACCTCCCTACTTGAAGACTCTTGTTCAACCTTATGTTCCATCTCGTGCTCTGCGCTCAGCCACCCAGGCAAAGTTCATTGTTCCTAGGGCGAGACTAGTGTGCATGGGCGATCGTTCCTTCTCCCATTTGGGACCCTTCTTATGGAACTCCCTTCCGATCGATCTTCGAATTGAATCTTCGTATGAGAACTTCCGTAGGGGTTTAAAAACTTGGTTATTTAATATGTAGACCCCTCTGTTTATGTTGGCCCCTTCAGGCGGCGCCGGAAACCCTAGGGTAGCTGTGCGCCTTATAAAATTAAAATAACATAACATAACTGCCAGAGTCGGAGGAGTCTCACAGCCAGCCCTATCAAAGTTCCTCACAACAGTTTTGGATGGCATAATCAGCCTGATACCCCAGCACCTTCACTTCCCCAACACTGCGCAGGAACAGCTGGAGACCAAGCAAGGCTTCTACGCCATAGCTGACTTCCCGCATGTGTTGGGGGCAATTGACTGCACACATGTCCTACTTGTTCCACCTGCGGACACTGCCCACATATACCACAACAGAAAGCACACACATTCCATCAATGTGCAGGCAATAGTGGACCACTGGGGCCTGTTCAACAATGTCGTAGCCAAGTTCCCAGGCAGTGTGCACGATTCCTACATCTTCCGCCAGTTCATCATCAACCAGCGCTTTCAGGATGGCACATATGGAAATGCACTGCTTATTGGTAAGTACTAACTGAACACACCACACACCTCAACTCCACAATCATAGAAAACACAACTGTGAGAATGAACACATTCCAAACTCACATAGAATGTGACAATCAACATGCCCACCTATCAGACACAACAACACAAGTTACTGTGGTAACTGGGGGCAGCCATGTAGACAAACCATCCCCAAAGGCATAGCCCCTCTGCCACACAAATGCAAATGTGGTGAGAGGTGGGAACCAAGTATGTACGATGGAGGTACTCGACCTACGAAGAAAGAATATACACAAGGCCGAGTGTTGCAGTGGTGTGCTGGACAGTCTTGAGTGTGCAGAGCACGGACATGTCCATGTGGGCATATAGTGCGTTTCCGTCGGCCAGCCTGATGGCAATAACAGGGATGGTGACTGTCCTACCTGACAGGGGTGGGAACCATGTGAAGGTAGCATGGAAGATGCAGAGGCTGCCGAAGCAGCTGCAGGCCACTGCGTAGACCTGTTTGTACATAGAGAGGGAGGAGTCGAGTATGATGCCTAGGTACCTAGGGGCAGATTTACTAGCCCCTTGCGCAACTTTTGCGTCACTTTTCCCATGTTAAAAATGACACAAAAGTGGCGCAAGGGCCTTGTAAATAAGCCCCCTAGAGTTGTGGTGGGGAGGGCTGCCGAAGGCGCTGGCACACCAGGTGTTGACACATGCTGATGGGGTGGTCACGAGGATGAGGACTAATGTCTCCTTTATGTAGAGCACACCCCAGCTGTTGAACATCCATGTTGCAACTTGCTGCAGTCCTTCCTGGAACCCCAGTCTGGTGTGTGTGGGCGCCTTCTTATGTTATGTTATGTTGTCGTGTCTTGTAGAGCGCAACGGCTGCCCCAGCGAAGGGGCGTCCCGGCGCTAATGCAGGAAAGACTGACGGAACATACGAAACGCCAAGCACTAAGATGCAGAGAAAAGATAGGTCTTAATGGCCTTTCTGAATGCTAAGTAATTAACAAGGCCACGAATCTGCCCTGGGAGTGAGTTCCAGAGAGTGGCGGCTCTGAAACGAAAAGAGCGGCCACCAGCCCTAACTCTGCGTTGAGGGAGAGTATGAGCTAGGTGTCCTTGTAGGTGGTGATGTCCAATGGTTCCGTCCATGTAGCTCCAGTTCTACTCAAGGCGTCTGCAGATGCATCTGTCATCTGTGATGTTGTTGGTGACCGAGGTGGCATTCATAGTACGCTGTATGTTGGAGTTGCATATTGGTGCAAGTGTGTATGCGCAGTTGGAGATACATGTGTTGAAATTCCAGACAGTGCTGTTGGCGTTGCCTGCAGTGGTGTGGCTGTTGCTGTTGATGGTGGAGTATACCAGATCCTTGGTGACTCTGCTCCAGTAACTCTGTGTGGCGCCGGCTGTGGGTTTGGGTGTCATGGGGTTTCACGATCAGGAAGTGTATGCTGTGCTGGTCACACCATGTGCGCTGAGTGTTGTTGATGAAGTGGACGCAGTTTCCACATGTGATGATGGGGTCAAAGGTGTGCCCTGCCTTGTGGCTCAGTGTTGAGAAGAGTTGGCTCAGTTCGATGTTAGCAAGCATCTGCCAGAGGGTAATGGATTCTGAGTTCTTGTGGTATGTGAGGTGGAGGCTCTGCTCATGTATGAGTACGTAGTCCATGGAGTAGATGACGTGGCATGAGATGAAGTTGATGTTGATTTCGAAGCGTTCCCGCCCTCTGTGGGCCCTGCAGGTGAGGGTGCCGCAGACTGTTGCTTTGTGGCAGGTCTGGATCGGAAACTGCAGGTGTTGTGCGGTGGGGAAGGTCTAGCGGCAGCTTCACCAGCTGAACAGAACGTGAGCCATGTCTGGTGTGGCCCATTGGCATCTAAACGTTCTCCTGGCGTTGACTGTGAGGAGTGCAGATGAGTGGTAGCGCTACACGTTAGGAGAGCCAGGGACCCTACTGGTGTAGGTATCAGGCTTGCGGACAAGTGCAGACAGGCCTGACATTGGTGCACTGTTGGAGTGCCAGTTATGCAACCGCGCAGTGCACACAAGCAAATAGGCTCGGGGTAGGGATGAGCAGCTGTGAGGCAATGTAATTCGCATAGATGCTGGTCATTCTGTCAGAAGCTACACATGGCAAACATCAATCCCAAAGTAGCACCAATCACACACCACAAAACTATTAACACTGCCCACACAGCATGCATGACTACAAATGGACACATCTCTCCATTACATGTTACAGGTGATCAAGGATATGCACTCACCCCATGGATGATGACACCCCTCAGAGCCACCAACACCCAGGCCCAGAGGCAGTATAATTTGTCCCTTGGACGCACTAGGGGCATAGTGGAGTGCATATTTGGCGTGCTAAAGTCACGTTTCCGGTGCCTTGACATCACAGATGGAAGACTGTTGTACAGTCCAGAAATTGTGTGCAAGATGATCATAGCATGTTGTGTATTGCACAATATATGTGTACGCACTAATGCCCCATGGATCCAAGTGCCAGATGCACCGGACGATGATCAGGATGATGAGGAAGATGAGGCAGGTGGAGCACACCCCACAGCTTCTGCAGCAGGAACAGCCCGAAGGAACAGAATCATCAACAATTTCTTCACCTGAGCACGTCACATCGTGAGTGTCCTCAGCAATCATATATACGTTCAAAATGACCCCAAGCACAGTATATGCAAATAAAAAACACTTCACACATACCCTGTGTGCATGTTTCTCCTCCGCATTATTACATCACTCTGACAAGTGTAAGTGTAACATTAAGTGGTAACAATATCCCAGTTTTAAAATTAGGGGGATATGTCACCTCTGACCAGAGATGGTGTTTAGGGTGAGATATGTTCCAAACTAGACATGTTAGTGTGTCTAATGTGTTACAAAATTCTAATGTTCAGCGTGTCACATGTGGCTAAAAATTACAAATAGGGGGTCAATAGTGGTAAACTATGAATATCAGGGTGTCATTTGGGGTCAATTATGAAATTAAGGGTGTCATTTGGGGTCAATTATGAAATTAAGGGTGTCATTTGGGGTCAAATATGAAATTAAGGGTGGGGTCAAATATGAAATTAAGGGTGTCATTTGGGGTCAAATATGAAATTAAGGGTGTCATTTGGGGTCAATTATGAAATTAAGGGTGTCATTTGGGTCAAAGCAAGTTTTTCATGGTGTTCATTGTGCCAAGAAATGAAATTTCAGCTAAAACTGTTAATCTGTGTAATAACTTGCACATAGAGTGCAAAACTGCCCGCATTTCCGAGTTTGCGATATATTTTTGATATCAGCGATGGAAAATACATCGCTAAACACATTGAACTATAGGAAATGTTCCCCAAAGCCATTTTGCGTGCAGATTTTCATTGCTAAGTCAAAAAACGGGCTGCATACACACAGGAAGTGATGTCTGCATGCTTCCTTTTTACTGGAGGAGTGCTGTGCACTTTCACTTTCTCTTTTGAGCACATTGCTGGTGATTGTGGAGCGTGTTGGAGGTGTTTGGTGGTGTGTGCTGCAGATTTGAGAGTTTGAGAGTGTTGCTGTGTCCTGTGTCCTGTCGATAGTGTCTCTGTGAAGTGTGGTGTTCTTGTTTTTACGTCTTTTATTGTCTCCTGTCCTCAATCTTGTCGGGTGTTTGTCTTGGGGTAGTTAACTTTATTTGTAGTTGTTGGGGATATTATCTAGGGTTTCTTTACTTTTTGCAGTGGGGTTAGGTGTGTGCAGGGAGATGGTGGGTGTGGGCAGGGAGGGCAGGATGTCCGAGGGTGCATTGGGGTGCTTCCTATGGCTCATTAAGTTTTTTCTGCCCTTGATGGCGGAGAGTGGAGGCCGTATCCTCTCCGGCTACCCAGTCAGTGTGCGTAAGCAGAGGTGGGAGCGTGTGCGGGCGCAGATGCTGCGCGTGTTCGGAGTTGACCGCACTGTGCGCCAGTGAAAGCACCGCTGGCAGGATAGCCTGGCCCGGGAGGGTGACCTCTTGGACTATGTGGGACTCATCGGTGGCCTAGAGTGTGGTAAGTTCAAACTGTAAATGTATTCATGTATACTGCAACGAAAAACAAAATATGCAGTGTGGGACACACTGGTGTCCAAAAGAAAAAATGTTGCAGAGTGAGGCGGGAGACGTAATGCGTTCACGCATAATGTTGGCACATCAGAGACACAAGGCTATATCATATTGGCAAGCATAGGGTGCAAGTTTGTGTTACCCACTGCGCTGAAGCAACACTTAGCACTGCTGTGCCAAAGCTGGCACACCTGTGCAAAAATACGTGCAGGATAAAGATTTTTGGTGTACAGGAAGGGTGACTGTACATGAACAATCCAAGGCATTTTTTCTGTGAACGGTGTGCTGGCTACAATGAAGTGTAAAAATGCTGTCCTCACAAATTGTGGTACGTTAGCTACGCTGCCCTTGTACATAGTCTCTGTGTGACAATGTATGAGATAGGAACAAATGCTGAAAGGAAATAGGACATCTCCAAAGTGTCATACACCACCAAGCGCTGTGAGACTGCAGTGTGCGATCTGCAGCGATGCATTTGTACACAGAGCATGTATTACATAATGTTGCGTGTAGAAATGGGGCCTTGTGAATGTGTCACACAACTAGCATGTGCAGGTTTGCTACCATCATTGTCTTGTTTGGCCAGACTCAGCATTCACAGGTCTTGTGTGAATGGCAGGCAAAGTAGACCCAATCATGTAGCCCACATGTAATGCGACTCTACAGTTACGTAGCATTTACAGTAATGGTGATGATTTGTATGATGAATCTGACACGTGTGATTTAACGTATGATACCAACACAAATTCCTTTTGTTGTCTCACAGCTGGACAACCTTTCATCACACGGGGGACATTGACAGATTCCAGGACCCACAGGCCACTGGTGAGTTTGGACATCATATATTGCCACGGTGCGGTGTGATAGATGTCTGAGCTGAATGATCAACATTGTAGTTTGCAGTATGCGTGTGTATCACATGTACTAGGACTACAGTGTGATGATGTATTGTTGAAGTCAGAAGTGTGTACAATTCTGTAAGTAAAGGTGGAGCAATGCATTTGCCTCCCAGTTGTGACTTTGCACATCCCCAGTCTGTGACAGACATGTAAATTAGGGCTATGGGTTCCGTCACCGCAGCACATGCATGTGGATTACAGCTGGTTTGATGCCTTGTGAGTGGGGTCTTCCTCAGGACATCATTGATCCATATATACAACCTAACCAACCAGATGTCTGGCAATTATAAATTTGAAAAACATAACACAAAGTATCCGATGCAGATAATGAATCTCTGTCATCAGTGTCTGAACACAAGAAAGAAACAACGTCAACGTTTCGACCCTAACATAAACAGCTGGTTTGATGCCTTGTGAGTGGGGTCTTCCTCAGGACGGGGATAAGAGTTAAGAGTGAGCACCAGAAGAAAGTACAAACAGCTGGGCCTCGCGGGCTCTCAGATAGGTCCACAATTCTTCAATAATTCAAGTGAGACGTCGAGGTTGTTCAGTAACCTCTGACTGTGGGCTGCTGCATCATCGACTAACAAACAGCTAACTGGTTAGCTGTTTGTTAGTCGATGATGCAGCAGCCCACAGTCAGAGGTTACTGAACAACCTCGACGTCTCACTTGAATTATTGAAGAATTGTGGACCTATCTGAGAGCCCGCGAGGCCCAGCTGTTTGTACTTTCTTCTGGTGCTCACTCTTAACTCTTATCCCCGTCCTGAGGAAGACCCCACTCACAAGGCATCAAACCAGCTGTTTATGTTAGGGGTCGAAACGTTGACGTTGTTTCTTTCTTGTGTTCAGACACTGATGACAGAGATTCATTATCTGCATCGGATACTTTGTGTTATGTTTTTCAAATTTATAATTGCCAGACATCTGGTTGGTTAGGTTGTATATATGGATCAATGATGTCACATATGCACACCACCTTCCCTTTTCACTTCACTTCCACAAACACTCCCTTTTCCTTGCACTTTTCCCTCTTGTCACCAGACTTGAATTAAATGCTTCATATTGATACATGTCATTTATATTCGGGCTATTATGCAACTCTGTGATGTAATAAAATCATAACCATTTTTGGTGAATGATTCAAATGGTGGCGTTTAATTAATTTAAAGTAATAATGTTTTCCTTTGTTTGGCATAACATGTAAATGCAGTCCACTGTGACATTACTCTTTTGTACCATAAACTACCCGGGTCCAGTGGCCTTTCGGGTTACCCCATTATTGTATTACTGTGGATTACAGAGCGCACTGATAGGAGAGGAGACATGTAAGTGGTGTTGTCAATGAGTATCTGCAGACATGGAATGCATGTACATCCTTGACTGAGATGAGTGTGCCCGATCATGCACAAGGAGGCAGTGGATTCCAGGCCGTGCGTGCTCAGACACAGGTCTGCACTGTGATTTCGTAGATATGCTGCATACCAGCTTCACAGAAGTGGCAGTGCATAGCTTTGAGTCAAGCATATCAATGGCATGTTCCCAAAACACCTAGCAAAGATGGCCCTATGAATCTCATTGGCATGTTTGGCCACTGCTATGGTGTTGTCAAGCTGTCTCCTTGGGGTCAGTCCGTGACCGACTCTGGATCAGGTGTACGAGCTCCTCTGTCCCAATTTTTGACATTACTCCGCATGCATTTACCCCGCATGCTTAAGCTCTGCACTTATTGCAATGCCATATTTTTTACAAAGCAGGCCTCTAGAACGCTATCTGTGAGAAAGCATTACCCATAACAACACTATAACCATTATGACTCCAGGCTGCCATTACAATGGTGAATGAATTGTCACAGTTTGCGTTGTAAAGGCCTGCGTATTTGGCTTTACTACGGAGTGACATTAGCGGATCCAAGACATGCATGAGTGACAATTTAGAAGAAATGATGTTTCCCCCTATCTATCAGCAACGCGTCACCCATTGTGAAGTAGTGGTGGAGAGAGGGACAGCGCCTCATGTTCAAGGCAGTGTTCAGCCAGCCAATGTGTTTCCATGTCTGCTGCATGATGCAGCACAGATGAAAGTGTGAGTAGGGTTGTCCCTGGATTGCTCCTGTGCAGGTAGGGTAACCTTCCTACACATTAACAAGCCCCCCTAAACACAGACACCCTTGCACCCTTGTGCAAGGGTGCCTGTGTTAGCGCTGACTTGATGAACTGCTAACATTTGCTGTGGGACACACAGGGCTGCACATGAGCATTGTACATATGATGCAGCACTGTGTCACAGGAGAGGATGAGGGTGGTGCTACACACCGAGGGCTAATGCCTCCCTCCTCCGATTCCTTGTACATGTCACCCTCAGTCAGGGAATGTAATGGCAACAGATTTTGACACTGTCAGTCTAATTTTGTTGTGACAGTACATGTCCCATGCCATGCACTGTCATGTCATTTTCCCCAGCATCTAGTCAGTGATCCAGGATTCAACATTTAGTTGTCCAGGTCAAACTCTGACTTCACATAGTTACGCTAGAGTGTAGGCTCCCATATTGAAGTGATCTTGTATCCTAGATTTGAATGGAGAACATTGTAATAGTATAAAGGACTCACAATTTCCCATTGTTCACATTTTACAGACAACATGACGCCAGCGGAGTCACACGCCTTCCAGGTGAGGAAGGAGCGGTACCAACATATAAAGAAGGTCGCAAAAGGGTACCGCAACATGGCGCGGAGGTACCAGGAGGACCGGGTGGCTGGTACCTAGAAATCTGTGACCTAGGTGGCAACACGTGGCAGGCGCAGTGGCACACAGGCCATTCCAGGCCCCTCTGGCATCAGTGGTGGGTCCCAGCGTGGACAGTCAGTGTCCCATCCCCCTACAACAACCCCCACCCAAGGGACAATCCCACCTGTCCCTGCGGATCAGGTGATTCCATTCACTGTCCGGCACAGCAGGCTCATTATGGACAATAACGTGCTGCTGGCCGAGATGAGACGGGAAATGGCCGAGCAGACAAGGCACCTTGAGGACATTAAAAAACACCTTGGACTACCATAAAGTCTGGACATGTTGTGCCCCATCCCCCTCTTCTCCCTTCCACCAATGTTTTAACTTGTTTGTAGGTAGTGTTAGGTAAGTATTTTAAGTGTTAGGTAGTGTAGTTTTAGAGTAGGTATAGTTAGTGTTAGATTTTAAGGTAGTTTTAGTTTTTTATTATTGTAGAGCAGTGTTTCCCAAACTGTGGTCCGCGGACCCCCAGGGGTCCGTGACACATTCCCAGGGGGTCCGCAGGCAGCAGCTTTAAAAGCACTGCAAAGTTCCTTGTATAATTAGCAGTTTTCGAGCAACAATAAAAGTGTCAAGATAACGCCAGTGATTAATGTACCTGCTGGAGAGAGATGAGAGTTTTGTCCAGTGGCAGCTTTGACTTATCTAATGTAGCACAGAGGGTTAATATGCCTACTGCAAAGAGCGTGTGCAATGCATTTTAAAAAACAGTATTTTATGTGCATAGGTCAGTGGGTTACTGCTTTTGTCACAGAGATTCTTTTGTTACTGTGCAGTTCATAAGTGACAATCGTAATCTAGCACAGTGACATATAAACTGTTATCAAAGAACTTCTTGCAAACTGCATGGTACAAGTTAGTAACTTATGTTTTTCCCCAGTCTTTCATTATCCTGATGCAGCTAAAAAGGTTTATTTGGGTAGAAATTCATTTTATTGTTAAAGTCAATGCTAACCACTGTGTTATGTTCTGAATCCTGAGTTTGTGCTTCTCCAGACCAAGCACTCTTTAAAAATGCCTACCAGTAAAATGACATGTAAATCCTACTCCTTGTAGTCCCCTTTGCCTTATGTAAGATTTTCTATACACTGATTTACACGTATGATTCATTGTCTCTATATGTGTGTGATGTAAAGTGCTCTGACATCCTACAATGGTATGAGATGCTATAAACAATGAAATACATGTGACAGAGGGGCTATGGAGAGATGAGAGGCACTGTTGAAGGGTGATAATAAGGGAATCATTGAAGAACCCCAACAAAGATTGTCGTATCCTGGTGCATAGTAAAGTCTTCATTTACTATTCTTTAAAAGCTAATTCAATTCAATATATAATGATAAATGTGTTGTAGACTGCATCATTGTTTCCTACATTTGTTGAGGGGGGGAGAGCCTCCCAGAGCCCCCTTTGTAGTGGTCAGGCTCACTCACTGCACTTGGTGTGCACCGTATGGGGACTGGTCTGAAAACATTTGCCAGGGCTGCTTTGGGTTTCCAGTCTGGCCCTGGAATGAGCAGGGGCCTCGTACTGCGAAATGAAACCAATCACATGGTTTTTTGCAAATTCTTTTAATATAAAATACTAAGAGGGATATTTACAACAGAAGTGGCGGAGTGTGTCGTTAGCCTCCTTGGCTTAACGAAACGCTCCGCCACTTCAAAACACAGGACTGCACCATATTTACAAGAATATGGTGCAGACCTGCGTTTTCCCCTGCGCTCACGCTTCACTTAGCAGTGTAGTGTCAACGCAGGCACCCTTGCACCATAGTGCAAGGGTGTCTGCATGCAGGGGAAGATTGTTTATGTGCAGGAAGGTCACCCTTCCTGCACATAAACAATCTTGAAATGCTGTTTTGTCACTTCTATGTGTGCTGCTTAATGCAGTACACACAAAAGTTACAAAATGTCATTTTTTTAAAAAGATTGTTTATGTGCAGGAAGGGTCACCTTCCTGAACATAAACAATCCAAGGCATCCAAAGCATTTCTCCTCGTTTCGCCAAGTTAAGACCAGGTTTTCACTGGTCTTAATTTTGGCGCTGCCTCCTATTTACGCTGCCCTTGTAAATAGGGGGCAGCGTCAAAATCAATGGGTGTTGCGGTGGAACGCCCACCGCAACACCCACTGCCCACCCCTTTCACGCTAAGCATTGCGTGAAAGGGGGCCTTATTTACAAGGCAGCGTTAAGCCACGTTAAGTGGCTTAACGCTGCCTTGTAAATAAAGCGAAGCCTCTATCGCCACGGGAATGTCGCAAAAAGGGATGTTCCCATGATGATAGGGGCTTGTAAATATGCCCCTAAAATCCTTAGTAATTCGAGTATTTGTTTTGTGTGCACACATGAGTTTATTTGTTTCGAATTACTGTTTTAATGTTTGAAATTTAAATCATACAAATAGCTTGGGGGTCCCCGGCTTACAGTGGTGCTCAATGGGGGTCCTCAGGAGTCAAAAGTTTGGGAACCACTGTTGTAGAGCATTTGGGGATAAGTTTCCTTTTCCTTTGGGTGGGGGGTTGATGTCTTTTTGGAAAATAATCAAAAAAATAAAACAAAAAAATATATCTTTGTGTAGGTTAAATCTGTAGATAGTTCATGTATAGTTAGATGTCTTTGTCCTGTCTCGTGATGTGCCTTAAGGGTGGGAGGGGGGTTGATGTCTTAGATATGTTTTGCGTGTTTAGGATTAGTTAGGGTAGATAGTGTAGGTACTTGTTCTCTTTATTCTAGTTAGTTTATTTTAGATTAGTACTAGTTATGATCATAGTTAGTGTAGGAGAGCTAAGTTTTTCAATTTTATAATAAATGGTTACTAATTTGGATTTCTGCTTGCACTTACGTCAGGGGTGATGTGGTGGAGTGTGTCTTTTTACCTTGTATGCAACTCATGTCATCAATGGACTCTCCGTTGATTGTGTAAGTGTGGTCATGACATGTTACTAAGCAGGATGGATTGTGTCAGGATACCTTAAATGGAGCACAGTAAACTTTTCATGGATAACAGGGTGGCAAGTAGGATTTACGGCCTAGTCTAGGGGCAGTAGTTTGGTAAGTTATACATCTTAAGTGTGACTCACGGAGTTAGCCAGCACATTGTTGCACATTTGCAACACAAGGTAGGGGCATGGCATTGAGAGGATATTGTAGTAGCTACTGTTATCCATCATGGAGATGGATGTATGCTGCGGGTACCACAGATTGCGTCATAGCCCTGCATCTCACATGCTCCTTGCGCAGAGTCCATCTACATAGCACAGACCTTGGCACACTTGCTGTGTCGTGCAAGTGTGTCAGATTCTTTTGAATTATGTGTTCCTGTGGTTGGAGGCCGAACCTCCGGACCATGCAAGTAGTAGTCTTTCTGTGGGTCTATTGGGAAATGCATATGTGGACTCCGTCTCGTTGGCTCAGCACTGCTTGTCTTCTGTCTTTAGGTGGCTCTCCGCCGCGCAGCTGAAGGGCAATGAAGACAAGTAGGAGATTCTCCTTTACGGGAATTTCGCCCCCAGCTTCAGAGACACGCTCTGGCCTCCAGGGTTCCCTTTACTGACATCTAAAGGGAACTCCGCCAAGAACTTGGGAGTGTGGTTTGATGATAATCTATCCTTCTCTACTCAGGTTAAGAAGCTCGCAGGCAATTGCTTTGGACTTCTTAAAACCTTAAGGAAATTTCTTCCTCTTTTCCCTAGGCCCGCAAAAGAAACAGTCATTCGCGCGCTGATCCTTTCTCGTCTGGACTATGCCAATGCGCTGTATGTGGGCATCCCGGGATACATACTGAATAAGCTTCAGGTTGTCCAAAATGCGGCAGCGAGGCTTCTCCTTGAAATTCCAATTAGGTGTAGTGTGCGACATCAACTGCGCTCATTACATTGGCTCCCCGTGGCTGAACTGGTTAAGTTCAAATCCCTAGTCATCGCTCATCGCACCCTTTATGGCCGGGGCCCCTCCTATCTGCAGAAGCGGTTCTCCTTCTATGTCCCACTGAGACAATTGCGCTCATCTGCACAGCTTCTAGCACAAGTTCCCCGCTTTATTCGTCACAGGCTGGGCGGTGGCTCGCTCGCCGTGAAAGCGGCTCAGGCATGGAATGCCCTTCCTTTTGCGCTTCGCAATACCCAAGACCCCTTGGCCTTTAAGAAAAAACTAAAAACCTATCTTTTTGTCTAGTGGTAATCAGCTGACCCCTCCTGGTTCGCGCCGGGACACTCCTCGGAGTAGCTGCACGCGTTATAAAATTAAATAACATAACATAACATATGGCAGAACAGCGGGCCTGATTCACAAATAAGTCATCTGAGAGTAGGTCATGAGTTTACGTTTTCCGGTATTCACAACAGGCATTTAGGAGTAGTACAGTTAGATGTACTGACTTCACTTCTATATGCCTTTTGTGAATCAATGAAGTTGGAAAGTCATGATTTTGTCACCTTTAACGTTTTTGGCCATGCACACAGTTCTGCTGCCCATAAAAGGTGAAATGTTGCATTGCTCCCTCTTGTGCCAGTGTCATGGCCTATTCTCACATCTGTTACCTTTTGGTTCATAGTGATGCCACCCTTGAAATGGTGGCACTGCTTCTGACTATATGGTCAGTGCAGTGCACCACGCATCCCTTGTCACATTGCCCTATCCGCTCACAGTGGTCACACCATGTGAGGGTTCCAAAGTCAGTAAGCATTGTTCGTCCACAGGAAGGGGCTGACTGACGCCTTACACTTTGGGGTGAGTCCCTATTGCCAACTCTACTTCACTGAGGCAGACATTGTGGTTCAATTAGTGGCTGGTAGACATGTGCCCTTACGTATCTTCATCAATGTGTATATGGTGTGCACCATCTTGGGATGTGAAATGCAATGTGCACCTTCACAACAGGCTCCGTCCAACCTGTAGGGTGTGAGTAAATATGACTGGAGATATTCTTTCTGCAATTGTAAAGGGTGACACTACTTGTGGCCTGCAACAGACTTTGCCTTTTTTCAGACATTCCTATTTCCTCCATGGATGTGGGGCTAATTTGGGATACTGCCAGATTGGTGTATAGGAGCAATAGGGGCACAGCTGGTCCACACATACCCGGTCCTCTCACTGCCTATCAGGATCGCAGTAAAACATTGAAATTTGTATTATTTCCCTGGGTGTACCTTTTGGTGGATTCACTGCTCCTACATTTGCGAGACTGCTATACTGGATTGTTCATGGACAACAGACATCTGTGTGATTGAAAGATATTTATTCACATGTCTGTTGACATAGCTGGAGACTGGACCAGTGCTTGGCCATGCAATCCCCACATTACATTGATGCCCAGTGGAGGGCCAGACAGAGTCCTTTAGGGTTGACAAGTCCAAAGGATGAGGAAGAGTTCAGTCAGCAGTCTGATTGCTGTGTCATTGGTAACCAAACGAAATATGGCAGTCCATGTCGAGGTCCAAGGTGAGTGTCACAGAGTGTATTGGGGGACAGTGGAAGGTGATATTCCGTGGCATGAGGCTCAGCCCAGAACCAAGTAGAAACTGGCCATTTGGCCTAGATGAATGCTACCGCTTCCTTCTTTGCAACAAGGCAGATTCATCCTCATCTTCGTCCTCTGATGTGTCATGTGCCTCACATGTGGGTGGTGGTAGATTGGCTGCAGCACTGTGAGGCACTGACACATCAGGGGGCGGAGATGTGGATGTAGAAGCAGCAGCAGTAGCATTCATCTGCGCCAGACCTTGCTGCAGCAATGCAGTGATGATGATCTGCAGGACATGGAAGATTCCAGCTACATCTTGCTGGTGTGCAGCCGTGGCAACCATTTGTTCCGCCTGCTTCCGCTCCATGTTCTCCATTATCCTCCGCATGCGGCCCAACTCCTGGCTGCCATCGCTGGAGCCACTCTGACTGGACAGTTGTTCCTGTCTCTGAGTCATAACTCCAGCGATTTCAGCCAAGGAGTGTTGGAGAGCATTGAGCAGACTGTGGGTGTCCGTGATGTTTTGTACATGGTCCCGGATGGAACTCAGACATCCACAAACGGAATCAAGTTTGGCCGCCAGGCTGTCAAACCCCACCCGCACCTGATGAGCCATCTCCTGCTGGACCTCTAACACACGGCATTGGAATTCAAGATTTGGGTCCGGGAGGTCCTGGGAGACAGCTGTGGTGGTAGGTGCTTGCTGCTGTGTGGTTTGTGCAGGGGGCAGGGTTTGCACGATGCAGCTGGGTTGCCCTGCTCCTGGAGGTGGGGTGCTGATGGAGTCTAGCAGCTGTTGGAGGGTGTCCGTGTTGATGGTGGAGAATTTCTCCTCTTCATCAGTGAAGAGTGGGACAGACTGCTGTTCAGGAGGTGATGTTTGACCCTCTGCAATGTAAAGGGGAGAAGCATTTTAACTGTGTGTTTCATGGATGGTCATGCATTGGATGAGTTTACAAGCAGATTGCATGACAATGTACATTGTGACTGTTTGGGAGGGGCTGCCTATTTCTTGCTGGATGTTGCCTTTTTCGACTACATCACGGGTATGAGGCTGTACTTGTACATAGTCATCTCACAATTTACAGCTATGACTAATGTGATTGGGCAGTTCATACACACAGGCAGCACCAGTTGTGTCCTCTGTTCAGTTGTGAAGGTGATGCAGTTTGTCCCACATTGTAGTCAATGTTGTTGAACTCCAATCTTTATGTGTGTGCGCTGCATTGTGGGATACTCGCCCATGCAGCTTTTGCTTTTCTGCCCCTTATCCCTTTCAGGCAGTGGGCCTCCAGTTCTGTGCATTTCCAATGCTGAGATGTTGCAAGCTGGGCTAAATATGTGTCATGGTCAGAGTTGGGACACTTGTGCATTGTTTTCAAGCAGAGGTCTTGGTTACGTCAGTGGTTGTATGTACACGTGGATGTGACAGAGTGTGACCTGCTCCTTTAAGGATGTGGGCCACACTCAGCCACCTCTGTGATGCGGCCTGCACCATGTGGAGATGTTTGGGGTGCAGGCATGGTATTCATCATGCACTGTCACTTGCATTGTCAGTGTGGCTCACAGACCCGCACCTTTTCTGTGTACTGCACATGTGCATCAGTTGATTGCAAGATTAGTTATGTGTGAGGAGGGCCCCCTTTAGGCGCATTGGCTACTAAGGCCTACTTGCTGTTTCAATGTGTGCTGCACTATGCTGTATACATGTGCATCCAGGTAGCTTTGTCTATTGTTGATTTGTCTTGTTTGCATTGCTTACTGCCCTCCTGTTGGCTTACCCGTTGTAAGTATGGTGCTACGTGAGTTTCTATTGTTGCTGGCTGGACAGACAGTGCCAACAACAATAGCCCTCTACGTTGACCCCACGTGTGATGTGTAAGTGGCCCGGGATTAGATGGATGTGGAATTTCAATGCATGTTTGTGGTGCTCAGGCCTTGTCACCACCACCAGAAGCAAATGGCAGGGTGATGTGTGTTTGTGTATGTAACACGCAGCTGGTCACATGGATGATACATGCTGTTCTGGTTACGGATATTCAATGCATGGATTTGCGTGTGGGTGATAACAACCATGACTGCATATTTGTTCACTGACACAGTTGACTTACCAAACTGCTAGGTTTACATGCACATAATGGTGTCATGGGCAACTGACACCAGGACTGATGTGGAATGGTGTTTTCTTTATGGTAGATGTGTACACTTAGGAGTGGAGGTGTGCAATTCGACCTAAGGGGTGTGTGTGCCATTTTGCTACTTGTCATTATTTGTTGCTACTTTGCTATCCTTGCTTGTTGTCATGCTTTGGTTGTCTTACTTCTTCACAGGGACATTGTAGTTCTGTGAGTCTGGCACACAGACAAGTCATGCAGTACAGATTTGGTTGACACATTCCTGATATGCATTGTCCCAGCCCTGTGGTGTTGTAGGCATAGCCCCCCCTGCTCATTGTATTACATCACCTTTTGAGTGATGTCTGCTGTTTGGGTGCATTGTGGGATATGCACGATTGAGCCATTTGGCTGCATGATCAGTTTGTTGTGACATTGCGGGGCATATTCACTGGCCCCCAATCGCCACCACAACGTCATTTTCTGTGACGTTGTGGTGGCGATAGGGGCCTCGCCTTATTCACAAGGCAGCGTTAAGCCACTTAACGTGGCTTAATGCTGCCTTGTGAATAGGCCCACTTTCACGCTGTGTTTAGCGTGAAGGGGCGTGCAGTGGGTGTAGTGGTGGGTGTTCCTCCGCAACACACATTGATATTTACGCTGCCCCCTATTCACAAGGGCAGCCTAAATAGGAGACAACGCAAAACTTAAGACCAGGAAAACCCTTGTCTCAAGTTGGCGATATGAGGGGAACTGCTTTATTTCTCCTCGTTTTTGCATTGTCCATGCGTGCTGCCTTGTGCAGCACACATGGGAAAAGCAAAATGGCATGGTTTGTTTATGTACAGGAAGGGACAGCTTCCTGTACATAGACAAACCTTTTTTTAAAAATGCTGTTTTGTAACTTACATGTGTACTGCATGAAGCAGCACACATGTAAGTTAGTAAATGGCATTTTAGGTTTGTTTATATGCAGGAAGGGACACCTTCCTGTACATAAAGGAAACCTCCCTGCTTGCAGACACCCTTGCACTCTGGTACAAGGGTGCATGCGTTGGCGCTGAGTTGTGAGACTTAGCGCCATCACAGGGGGAAAAGCAAGGCTGCACCATGTCCTTGTGGATATGGTGCAGTCTAGCTTTTCCAAGGTGGCAGAGAGAGGCGTTAAGCCAAGAAGGCTATCGCCTCTCTCCGCCACTTCCTTGTGAATATCACCCTGCATGTGTTTCTGGTATGCAGAGTCACTGGATGGTTTCTCACTTGGTGTACACACAGTGACGGCTCGCAGTGGGAGTTCTGCAGGGCGGTGGTGCGGGGGGCTGGTGCAGGGCAGGTGAGGGGCAGGATGGGGGTAGTGGAGTTGGAGACACGACGTTCTTGAGTTAGGTAAGTAATTAATGAATCCTACTATTTAACTTGCACTTGCTGCACCGCCGAGTTAGCTATGCAGTAAGCGCAAGGTGATTGGTTGGATTTATTTATTTACTTACCTAACTCCAGCACGTCGTATCTCCAACTCCACTAACCCCCATCCTGCCCCTCCCCCACCCAGCACAACCGCCATGCACCATCGCCCCACAGGGCTCATGCTGCGAGCCGTCAATGTGTACACAGGACTGCATCTCATGGACATGCAGGGGGACACATTTACTGGAGATGTGGCAGGATGTCTACATGACCCCCTTGCCTCAACATCACACATTTTCAAATCGTCTGCACTGGGCCCCATCTCTCTGATACTTGACATGTGGATGCACTGTGTGTGTGACTGATCATGTGCATGAGTGGGCATGCCACCACCAATGTCATCAGACATGCGGCATTGTGCCCATGTGTCTGCGTTGTGTGCAAGATTGTGTATGTGCAGTTGTGTCACCCTTGATGCACATGCACATTCTTGCACACAACTCCGACATACGGGCACATGCATATGTGTGGTGTTGAGGCAAGGGCGCCATTTAGACAGCCTGCCACATCTCCAATCAATGTGGGCCTTTGCTCTTTCATGTAGCCCTTATCTTGTGGTCTGATATGATACTTGGACTATATTTGTTTGACTTTTCTGTGCACATTTCCATGTCTGTGTGCCCACCAATATGTGTCTTGCAATGTATTGGTTGAGTAGAGTGATATGTGTCTATGCCACCAGAGCCAAGGGGATCCGGGACATGATCCGCAGTCATTGTGTGTGTGCACTGCAATATATTTAATTGGGGAACAGACATCACAACGCGGATTTTACTCCGCGTACCATTACATCGCATGCGTTACAACGCATGTGATGTAACTACGCGTAGCCATTACTACGCATACCATTACATCGCATGCGCTTTTACAACGCATGCAATGTAATGGCTATCCACGTCGTTGTGAGGAAACTGAGGCTGTTTCCTCACAACGACGTGCACCGCCCCTGGAAGCAGGGAGCAGAGACGGCGACACTGGAATCACGAGGAAAGAGGTAAGGCTGATTGTGCTTGGGGTGGGGGTAGTGGTTTAGGGTAGTGTAGTAGTGTAGTGTTTTAGTGTTTAGGGTAGTGTTGTAGTGTTTGTGTAGTGTAGTGTTTTAGGGTTTAGGGTAGTGTTGTAGTGTTTGTGTAGTGGTTTAGGGTTTAGGGTAGTGTTGTAGTGTTTGCGTAGTGTAGTGTTTTAGGGTTTAGGGTAGTGTTGTAGTGTTTGTGTAGTGTAGTGTTTTAGGGTTTAGGGTAGTGTTGTAGTGTTTGTGTTGTGTTTTAGGGTTTAGGGTAGTGTTGTAGTGTTTGTGTAGTGTAGTGTTTTAGGGTAGTGTTTTAGGGTTTAGGGTAGTGTTGTAGTGTTTGTGTAGTGTAGTGGTTTAGGGTAGTGTTGCAGTGTTTGTGTAGTGTAGTGTTTTAGGCTTTAGGGTAGTGTAGTAGTGTAGATTTTTAAGGTAGTGTTGTAGTGTTTGTGTAGTGTTGTGTTTTAGGGTTTAGGGTAGTGTTGTAGCGTTTGAGTAGTGTAGTGCATTAGGGTTTAGGGTAGTGTTGTAGTGTTTGTGTAGTGTAGTGTTTTAGGGTTTAGGGTAGTGTTGTAGTGTTTGTGTAGTGTAGAGTTTTAGGGTTTAGGGTAGTGTTGTAGTGTAGTGTTTTAGGGTTTAGGGTAGTGTTGTAGTGTAGTGTTTTAGGGTAGTGTCGGGGGGGGGTCGTGCAGGGTAGTGTAGTGTTATTGTAGGGAGAGGACTGGGGGTCGGGGGAGGGTTGTGTAGGGGTAGGGTTGTCACTTACCTTGCAAAATTTAACCACGAGTATAGCTTTACCACGCATGCATTTGCGTTGTAATGGCATGCGTGGTAAAGGCATACTCGTGGTAAAATTTTGCGATGTAATGTCATGTCGTTGTCATTGACATCGCGTAGTAATACCCGCGTTGTAATGGCATGCGTGGTATTAGTATGCGATGTAATGACATACAACCTATTTAATTGTGCATGAGTGACATTGGGCCCGTCTCCCCCCGTCCCCACAGTCCCTGTTTGGTACTCACCCTGTTGTTGTTGTGTCTGGTCGTGTTGAGCAGTATCCTGTCCCGGAACTCCGACCACCGTCTCCTCAATGATGACTTGGGACACCTGTTTCTCCAACGGATCCAGCTCCTCCTGTGGCGCTGGACTCTCACCTCCAGTCTGCATTGCTGCTTTCAGGTTGGCTGCAAGTTTCTGCTTGGTCTTGCGCTTGGCATCAGGCCAGCGCTTCTTGCAGTCGTCCACTGTCCTCCTCACCTCTCCGACAGCATTCACCTTGGCCACGATGGACTGCCATATTGCATTTTTGGTTGCCAATGTCACAGTGGAGCTGACAAAAAGTTGATGTTGGTGTTCTGTCACCTCCGCAATCAGGACCTGGTTTTCCTGCTGACTGAACCGCGTCTTCCTCTTCTCCTTGGCCTTCCCCTGGGTCTCTGGCTGGTCCTCCTGGGTGTTTGTGGGGTTGTTGTTGGCCTCTGTGCTGGGTCCAGGCTCCTCCACGGTTCTTCTCATATGTTTCCTAGTTCTTTTTTTTTTTTCTTGTGTTTGGGCTGCATGGTGGGCGTTTTATAGTGGTTTTTCACGCCGAACGTGAAAAAAGGTGCGCTGACGCTGATTAGCGTGCCGTTCCTGGTCACTAATTGGCCCATCGCCACTTTTTTCACGTTAGCGTGACAAATTTTATCGCCGTGACGCTAACCTTATCGCCGGACATTTGATCCGGTAGGGGAAATTATCGCCTGTTAGCGGCGTGTTGTGAATACGCCGCTAACACGGCGATAATTTCCCGCGGTACACGGCGATAAAAAAACGCACGCTGAGGTTAGCGTTAGTTTTCACCGAATGTTGTGAATATCCCCCTAAGTTTGCTACAAAAACACAGGATGCTGTCACCACCACGCTACATGTGGGAACCTGTAATAGGAACAGTAGTTGCATGTCACAATGAAGAGCATGCTTGGTGTATCTCTCCAGTTCCAGGACAAGACTTAGATCAAGGGATAGACCTAGGTCTTCGTGCATACCTTTGATTAGTGTGAGGCTGGCTCAAAATCTAAAAACAGGATACCAGATACTCTCAGCAATCATAGGGTGATGGGGAATAATGTGCTTTGGCTAATGGACCAGATGAGAGACGGGCAGCAGTAGGTGGGATTAACACTGAGCAGAATGGACATTTTGACTGTCTATGTGCACCCACCTCATCTGCTATAGTCCTGGATGAAAATGAATACTGTGTTGAAGAGTGAGGATTCAGTGTCTTTGGGGCAGCTAGTCATAGAAATGTTTGGGTTTTGCTGATTGCCCAACTGGATTGCATTACAACCCCTCGGAATACTAATGTTTTGTAAGATTTACGGAAGTTGATTAGTTCATGGTATCAATCACTTTTATTACTTGTATTAATCCCTTTTATTACAAACTAGAGTTTTAAATAAAGCATTGTCAATCATTAGGCTCAAAGGTTGTGTGGAATTCCTCCCTGTGATATCACAGTGGGACAAAGAGTGTTTGTGTCACTAAGGTGATTTTTGTAAAATAATGATTCAGCACAATATAATGCATTGATTATTAGGAGTTTGCTGGAGAAGGAATGCTCCATTTAAACGTTTCACAGTAATTTTACCCACTTCCCATAAACATTAAGGCTGGCCCTTATTACAAGTTAGGGGGAAAAGGGTGAGGTACTTACCATATGTGGAAAAAAAACCTACCCCAAGGTCACATATTTAGCCCCGTCTAGTACATTCCTCCTATTCCGAATTTTTTAACTTTCAAATGAGGCTTACCATACAGAATTAGTATTTAACACACCAACATGTTTTGCCTTCTTTATTTTAGACTCACTAAAAGTGCGTTCTCAAAAAAAGAAATAGAGGGTAACTAGAAAAAGGGGGATACCCAGAGCGGAGTTTTAACAAAGTAGGGGCCAAGGAATGTTGTGCCCTATTCGTAGGGGGAGAGACCTTTCTTAGGAAGAGAACCCTGACTCACCCAAGGGTGACATGCTTATTCATAGGGTTCCCTCCTCACACCAGGGCCACAAGGTCACTGGTATGGGATACAACTCTTCTGGACTAGAAGAGGAGCTGAGGTGTTTTGATGAAGGGACCAAAGATGAAGGTGGTGAGGGTCAAAGTGCAGAAAGAATTGAAATTAAATTAAAACTGTATCTAAGAGACAAAATGTCTTTATTATTATGTGATCTCCAAGGACAGGATTAAGAAAAAGAAGAGGACTAGGGGTTGTAAGCAAAAATACCCCTAAATTTGGGCCTTTTTATTACCTTATCCCCCAATCGATTCCAACAGTTTTGACCTGGCAGAATGTATCTGGAGAACACTGCGGGTGTGATAATTATCACACATCCCATAATTCCGATCCCTGTGCAAGTTTGTAAAGGGATCAGAATTTAGCCCTGCACATTTATTAAGGGACCTAAGTCCATACAAAGATGTGAGAACTGACTCACTTACATAATAATATGAAGATCTAGGACTGGATCTAAATGGTCTAGTTTCTCTCCTTTGATCTTTCTTCCAATCCCTTCTAAGCATATCTCTGTTTCTCTTCAACTTACAGAAGCAGTGTCAGAAATAGAAAAGCATACTCCTTGGATTGTCCATTGAAGGGCTTGGGAGAGCTGCAAGGAGTAGGGATAGAGGCAGGACTAATTGAGCACTGTGACAGGCAGCTAATATCTAGCCTACGCGCAATGTACTTCAAGAACCCATCATGTCACTGCTACCTTAGTACTACTAATGACACTCTTAGCTATTATGAAACACATTTAATGTTACAGGACCTGCATTACGTCCAGGGTTTGCAAACATTAGTAATGGACAGAAACAGCGATTCGCCACAGGGCAGCTATATGCTAATTGACTTAGCACCTACTCAGCAACAGTGCACCAGACCTTTTCTTTGAGATGGAATCCTGGATGAACCCTGACGTATCTCCTGACATTGCAGTGGCCATCTCAGTAGCATACAAAATCATGCACCAAGACCTCCTTCACAAACCCAGAAGAGGACTTGCAATCATATACAAATACACCCTCAAATGCACCACTTCCAGCCGACAAATCAATAGCAACTCCACTCTGAAGGGAACCCTAGCATACAGACCTCCCGGACCAAAAATCAATTTCAGCAACCTCATTGCTGACTTTATCACCCCCCTCACCATCAACTCTAAGGGCTTCCTAATTCTCTGCAATATCAATTTCCACCTGGAATACTCCTCCAACCACTACTCCACTGACCTCCTTGAGAGCCTGCACAACATAGGACTTTCCCAGCTCATCACAGACCCCTCACACAGCACAGGGCTCCCTTTAGACTCATCTTCACCTGCGGTAACAGCATCAGTTACCGCTCGGTTACTTCACTCACATGGACTGCTCATGTCATCATCCACTTCAAAATCAACATGCTACAAGCCAAAGCTCCCATCAGCACCATCCTACCCAGCCAAAACTAGAACAGAATAACTGAATCAGACCTGTGCACTGCACTCAAAACAAATAAACCGAACACCACCAAGAACCTAGTTGAGGACATCAACAATTTCAACCAATGGATCACTACCTAAGCAGATGCCCTTGCACCCATCAAGACCCATAAAAATCATAGAACAAACAAACAGGCCTCCTGCTCTACCAATCTTCTCGACCACACCCAATCTGGCTTTTGAAGAAACCACAGCACGGCGACAGCACTCATCGCCACCAGAGATGATATCTGCACCTTACTGGACCAAGGACAAACAGCCACCCTCATACTGCTGGACACTGGTTACATTGGTTTAATTGTCTTTCAAATATTACCTGTTGAGACGTTATTTGTTACCACATTAGTTGGGTCTCAACTGGGTTTACATGATTCCTGCTTTTGCTTTTGCCTGTAAATTATTTTAATGTGCATGCTATATTAAGAAACTTCTGAGAACAGAAACATCACAGGGGGAGTATTAGTAAAACAAACCCGCCTGGACAAATGCCCTGGACCTTGTACGGCCAGTGTAGGGCAGAAACATGTTGGCACTTGAAGGGCCATAGGACCATTGTACCCCTATCGCCCCTTCTATAGTTTATTTTAATCATTTCCCATCCACCCTGCTAATAAAGGGATACCTTGGGAGTGGATGAGGAATTTTTATTTGCATGT
The DNA here is from genome assembly GCA_963921515.1 of Calotriton arnoldi. Lineage (NCBI taxonomy): Eukaryota > Metazoa > Chordata > Amphibia > Caudata > Salamandridae > Calotriton > Calotriton arnoldi. Next base: position 303,184 of record CAWUFW010015422.1, on the reverse strand, counting down.
AACTTCCCCTGAACACTAATATGCAAAGAACTCCCTGGAACAACATTGAGCCCACCCTGACCTTTAGGAGTCAGGATGAAACCAATGATGAAGCATGCCACTGCTAGAGAGGGTGAGGGTTGTATATAAAAAAGGATTACTTTTCCTTTTTCCCACTTCTCACTGAAGAGGTGTTTAGTAGTGGTGCACACACACCACCCCATTTTTCCTCATTAGGCAGAGGGATACTCTTTTGTTTGTCGAACCACTAATACACCCACAAATGCTTATTGAAAAATATGAATGCTGTCTATTTAAACAACTATGGGGCATATTAGCAAGACCCACGTTAAAATTATCGCCGTTTTAGCGGCAGGAAACTGCCGCTAAAACGGCGATAATGAGCTTGCTAATATGCGTTATAGAATTCAATAGAAGCCCAGGTTAGACGTCCTGCACATCTAACCTGGGCTTCTATTGGAATTCTATAACGCATATTAGCAAGCCTATTATCGCCGATTTAGCGGCAGTTTCCTGCCGCTAAAACGGCGATAATTTTAACGTGGGTCTTGCTAATATGCCCCTATGAGCGTTAGGACCGGATTGTATGTTTTGCAGTATAATTGCTGGATTTGCTATTTTTTGAGTGTATAAGGCTTTTCAATGATTGGTGTGGTTGCCATTGATTTCATAGAATGTTTGTAGCACTTCTCCTTGTAGTTTCTAACCATGTATTGGGACAGTTTCATCATGTGTGTATAGGTCTACCATACTTTTAATGGGGCAGTGGCAAAACTCCTTAGTAGCGCTGACACCATTTACATTTTACAGGACAGTACAAGCTTTTCCCATTATTTCTCCCATGTCTTAATGAGACTGTGAGATTTCAGATTTTTACGTTGCACTAGAGGTACACCAATAATAAGACAATATATTTCTAGCTGAAAGCATACTTCATGGAGAAAACAGCTTGTGGCCATTTGTATGTACAACGAGCAAGCTTTTTCCAGAGAAATGTGTGATAGGGTCAAAAAGTGCAACACAGCATTAAAATCGAGAAAGAGCAATAAAGCGCAGGGGCCTGGGGCTGAATGAGGCCTCTGGCGGCAGTCCTCTCATACACCCGAACATCCTGTTCCTGGCCTGCCTGACCATTCCAAGAGCACCTGTACGGTCAAAGCCTTTCACTCCTGCACTTTTGCTAGTGGGAATGGTGCACTGCACCCCTGAAGCAGATGCCCTCCAGGCTAGGCAGGCCAGGAACAGGATGTTCGGGTGCATGAGAGGGCTGCCGCCAGAGGCCTCATTCAGGGTTGTATGACGGAACAACGAGTTCCTCAACCCCGCATACCTAAACAACGCAGTATGTATAACGACCACGTCTTAAACACGCATTGCTTTACCACGCATGCCTTTACCATGATTTTTCATGGTAATGGCATGCATGGTAAAGGGGTATGCGTGGCTAAGGTTCCCACCCCCTTCCCCCTCCTCCTGAGCCCTAAAAATGACCCGCCCTCCCCTAATCCCTAACAACTACCCCATCCCCCTCCCTGAGCCCTAAAAACAACCCCTTAAGAAAATACCCCGAACACCCCCTGAAAACTTCCCCAAACCCCCGACCCCTAAAAACTACCCCCACCACCCCTGAAAACTACCCCGAACCCCCACCATCCCTTAAAACTACCTTGAACCCCAAACACCCCATACAGCTACCCTGGACCCCCCACCCCTAAAAACTACCCCAAACCCCCACCCCTGAAAACAACCCCTAACCCCCACCATCCCCTAAAACTACCCCGAACCCCCACCACCCCATAAAACTACCCGAACCCCCACCACCCTATTAAACTACCACAAACTACCACAAACACCCCCCCTCGACCCGGCCCCAGCCCCACTTACCTTTCCGTGTCCGCTTCCTGACGCTCCTCTTTCCCCGCTCATTCCGAACAGCGCATTTGCCTTAACCACGCATGTGCATGGTTGAGGCAAAGTCACGGTTCGGATAAGCGTGGTTACACTTGCAGGCTTCTGGAACTCGTGGCTCCGGCCTCGTTGTTCCGGATGTTTCCCAATACGGAGGGGTGAGGGGTGTCTGGGGCCTACATGAAGCTTGTCACTGCCTGGCCCTACAGAAGCTGCCCTGCAGCATTGAAAGACCAGAACTATGACTCTCCTAAGGGTTTGTCCATGCTCATAGTGTGGGTGACAGCCACACACTGCAGGGAAGTGCAGGGTAACTCTGACTACCTACAAATTCAGCATCACTATTCCTTTATGGGTTTCGGAGTAGTGTGCTACTCGCTGAAAAAGTGCTTCGACGCCTCAGGGGTAGTGAGCGCTAAATAAATGCAATTACAATACAATACAATACAATCAGCTTGGCAGAGAGGGAGGCAAGAAGGCACAGAGATCCCTCATGGAGGGGATGAACGAATGCCACTTCAGGGACACATAAAGAGACAGTCTCTGAGCCTGACAACATGAAGAGGCCACATAATTAAGTCATAAGAATTTCGGTTTCCCCCACCCCTTCCTCCCCTTGGATGGACATCACCATGATTAAAGAATCCACTGAAACCGGAGGTATGGACTACAGAAGACTCCCTCACTACATAATAAGGGCAGCAACAATGAATCACACACTTAAGCAAGAGTGTTGGAAACATCAAGCAAACAGCAAAGAAAGTGGTTATTCTCAAAGCTGTAGCGGGCCTAAAATCCACAGTACACTTCGCATTCGAATTTACAATTTTTTTTAGGCAACATGCCCTGGGCCTTGTGCCACAGCCTTGTGCCCAGTCAAAAGCCATGGTTACCAGTATACTTCACTAAAAGTTTAGGTATGTCCAGAAAAAAGGGAGACTCATAATTTGAATAGAACAATAATGATTTTCCCTGAATTTACTCTAAACGCAAATAAAACGTAGATAATCCTTTGTTGCAGTAAAATAGAAGGTCGCGGCTATGAATTTAAAATGTATGCTTTCGTTTCCCACCAAATTACGAGTGATACATAGAAAATCACTCTTAATTACAGACTATGATAAGGTAATGGAATGGTTGGAGCTGGGTGATAGCCTAGGCCTGGCACAGTGGCAGCAAGCAGGTGAGAGACTGAAACTCATAGATTGCATCAACAATCCCGCAGTACACCCTGCAGACATTTGCGAGCTCAGTGGACTGCTCGAAGTGGAACAAGAATCATAGTCAGAAAGATGGCATGATTGGACTGGAGAGGCAGAATGAATTGTGGATTATGGGACACTCAGATATCGGTGAGTCTGAGATGATGATGATACAGAATAATCCAGCCCACTAGATCTCCCAAGAAGTGACAATAGAAGCAGCAAAGAGATGTCCCAGACCTGAGTAAATAGAAGTGTTGGTAAAAAAATAATAACAATGCATTTGAAAACCTAATCATGTATTCCTAGTTGTGCCATACTCATATATTCCTATGCGTTACATTATTGTTATTTTTAAATCTGTGACCAACTATGTGTTGATATTTCATAATCAGATATGGATGTCGTCTCGTACTGGGTTGAAACATCCAGTAGCTTGGGATTTGCCTTACTAAATTCTATGGTTCAAGTAGGCCCGGAAGCCAGGTTGCCCAAGATTGTACATTTACCTGTTTCCAGGAAGCATAACCTAGCTCTCAGACCTGGCAAACGGAAACGGCATTTTAGGAGAACAATGAGCCCAGTGTTGTACTTATGAATGCAAATTCCTCCTCAAGGACCCCTTCGCTTCCTCGGGGAGAAGATCCTGCCACCTCCTCATTAGATACGTTTTGGTGAGAGTAACACATTTCTGCCAGTGGGGTGTTCAATAAACTTGCATTGAAAGAAAGCATATGTTTATTGGTTTCACTTATATGTATTTTGGACTATTCTGCAACTGACCTTTTTTTCTAGTGAAAGCCCTTTGATGAAGACAGTTGTCTATACTTATTTTGCTGTGCTGCCTGTAGCCACTAGTTGGGCTTTAGGCATCACAACATATTGTGTTTTATTTTCAACATGCAGAATGTAAGTAAAGTTATCATACCAAGTACTGGAAATAGATGTTATTGATGTAAAAGACGATTTATGGACAAGTGGGCTATGGGGAGATTGGAGTAATGAGGTACTAGACTCTACTAATAGCTCTGCCTGAGATAGACATGAACCTCAGAATAGGAAGTAGCACAGCTTAAGATAAGGCAGTCGGAGTGGTCGCGTCCCATAGAGTACCAGCCTGCAAACCTCGGGTTACGTATGGATCTCCATCAGTTCAAGATGACCAGATAGAATGGGAGAAGGTTTCAGAAATGTTACAGAGAATCTAAGAGGCCTTCAAGGCTTTATGAAAAGATATAGAGCACACACATACTTTAGATGAAGGCATTGAAAATTGTGTTTCTGTAGGAGACACATCTGATAGATACAAAAGAGAATACGTTTAGAAAAAAATGAAGAGGAGATTTGTACTCCATACATTCCTCCTTTGCAAGGGAAGTATCGATTGGGATAGCATTGGGTGTCCCCTCTCTGCATTGCTTTACTAGCATGAACATAGAGGGTGGTCTATGGTTTCCTGGATTGTGCAGAGGCATGCCTTTCAATGCATACACACCAAATACAGATGGACTCTGTTTGAATAACATCATACATGTATTTCCCAATAATGTGGGCCGGGTATTGTAATTGCATCCTAAATTAAAGGATAGGGAGATATCCATCGAATGAACACCCTAAACAGGCCAAGGAAGGAGCCCCCATAGAACTGAAGGCCAGGATAGACCGTAAAAGACACATGAAGGGGAATCCATTCAGATGATGAAGATTATTCAGCTCAATCGGTCACTTATAACATATATAGTAAGTTTGACCGCATATGAATAACTCTGAATCTGGCCACCAAGGCATGGAAAGCTCAATATTTCAACGGATTCCCCTCTAACCACTCACCCCTCCAGAGCTGAGTACAGTGAAACCCTACTAGACCCTTACATGGAGACTGAACCTGTAAACCCGAAGTGATACAGTCAACAAATCAGATATCTGAGATGTAATAGACATATACATAGAGGATAATTGGGGAATGACTGAAACTAATGCAAATGAGTGAGAAGCCCTAAAAGTGGTATTGAGAAGGGAATGTGGAGTAAAATGTTATGGTATCAGACAACGACTTTGCCTAAACTTGAACCAATAGGAAAGGAGGATTTCTCAACTGCAGAAGCAAAAGGCTTTTGATCCCACTGCTAAGCTAGAGTTAGGGGAAGCCATACAGGAGCTGGGTGTAGCCTGAGATGCATTAGGCAGATTTACCATAAAGGAATACAGAACAAAATTGTAGATTGAAGGGGACAAATTGCGGAGGCTCCTTGCATGGACCTTAAAAATGGAGAGACCATCCCCTTTTCTGACTTTGAACAGATACTTTGTACCAGTACCAAGCAAACTTATATAAGCAGTGTCTGCAGTCCCAGGAAACCCCACTGGGAACACCTGAAGGGAATACAGCACAAGAGGTTTACAGCTGAACAAATAGCTGATGTGAAATTACATTTTCAAAAGGAGGAATGAATGGCGGCCTTAAGGAGCATGCCAAAAGGCCCTGGGAGCAAACAGCTTCTCCCCGAAATTCTGTCTCTATTTCCCTCCTAGAGGTCTAAGAACTTCTAGAGGTATATCATGAGGCTAAATAACTAGGTGGGCTTCCGGATTCCATGAGAGAAGCAATTACAGTTATGGCGGTAAAGCCTGATCTTTATCCAAAACACTTGCGATCATACAAACACCTCTCAATGATGAACATGGTTACAAAAATACTGGTAAAGACCTAGCTAATTGATTATTTCAAGTTATAGGCTCCCTGAGGACTAATGTAGCTTATACTGGACCGCAGTCTGGCCCGTCCTCCTCTAGGGCGATGGAGTAAATGATCCTTTCACCCTGAAGGAGGTGCCAACCGCCAAATTATGAAATGTCCATCAGCCCGGCAGACATGTCAAGAATTGATAGGAACCAGAGTCAAGGCGGTTCCTGACAATGCATTGTAACTTTGACGGTAGGCTCCATCAACTATGATGCAGCCGTATGTTAAAGTTAAATTTTGTTTTATTTCAAAAAGAAAATCTCAAAGCAGGATTTTCTTTGTAAAATAAAAAAAGACAAAGCCCCTCTTGCCATGAGAGTTTCCTCCCATGGCGAGTGCGGCATTGAGCAATTTTCAGTGCCCCTTACCATCAGTTTTTTCCTGGCAGTGATGGGCATTGAAAAATGGCCATATGTCTGCTCATCTAAATTAGGCAGACAAGTAGCCAATTTTCCAATGGCCCTTACTCCGTCTGGCTGGCAGAGAAATTTGACCACGGTGAAGAAGGATTAGTCTCAGCCATCTTCAAAATATGGTCTGCCCTCATTTAAATTGGTCGGGCGGATTATAGTCATTGCAATGGAGTTTCCTCTCCGCCAAGATCTATATCAGGCCCTTAGTCACAAGCTACATGCAATGGAGCAACTTGAGAATGATGGTGCACTGTAGAGATTGATATCGAAAAAGTAGTCAATACTTTAAACTGGGAATACATGCTGTGCTTACTACAGAGATGGGATTTGGACCTCATGTTTTTTGGATTGGTTTAAACTTTTATGTACAAACCCCGTAGCTCGGTTGAAGTCCAGTGGCATTATATCTGCTAAATATACAATAGAGAGGTGGCAATTATCAACACTGTTTTTCACCCTGGCGGTTGAACCCTTAGCGATTAGGATCAGAGATGTTTTGCAAAAATGGGGAATGCAGATGGGTAATGCAGCGCTTATGGTGTCAATGTACACAATGGAAACCATGGTATATCTTAGTTGAAGACGTGTCAGTACTCATATTGATGCATGAGATGGGAAAGTTTGGTGACACCTCTGGATTACGCCTTATTATGGAGGAAACTTCAATACTCCCACTACGGAGGCTAGTGAGAATTGCATAGACAAATTCAGATATCTAGATATATAGTTCATACATTCAACTGAAAAGCTGTATGGCTGCAATTTTGGAATGGTACTCCAGGGTCTCAGCGTATCTGTGCAGTTTTTCAGAACGCTCGCTTTATCCAGAATGATCATAATTGCAGTGGCTAAGAGTTTCTCCATCGCTGCTTAAATAACATATAAAACACGTTGTGTTCTATCCAACTGTGTGACTTTTAAGGAGCTGGACAGACAGACAGCTAGCTGATCTCTTTGGTGTAGGCAGGAAAAAGAAGCAGGATCCGGCTAGAGATCCCTAAGGTGAACAGAGACGAGGGTGGCCTTGACCTCTCTGACATAGATTTGGATTATATTGCTGCACAACTTTAGCATGTTGCAAAATGGTGTGAGAAGGCAGCTAATTGGGTAAATACTGCTTATTGGGACTTTAGAGAGGTGTTGTCTGTAACCATTCAAAAACATAAGACAAGATATGCCAAAAGCCAGCTGGAGGGAATGGGTTGCCATAACCTTGAAGATCAATACCCATTAGAGGAATTTATTTCATTTGTGATGGCATAAGGGATATTCTGAGTGAGACCACAACAGATTTTTCAATAGACAAGACAGCTAGGGAAATCTGGTTGGAATTCTCAAACACTCCAGCTACTACAATAGTCCAGGAAGGGCTACTGGAGAAGGGGCAAAGTGACAAATAATTTCACATAACTATTAAGCTTTGAAAAAAGACAGAAGAAAAACCCCACTGAAAGCACAACAGTTTTGGAATGCAGATTTAAGGACACCATTAACAGACAAAGAATTGGAGACAACATGTGCCCATGTCCAGGAGGTATCTAGCAATGTGCACTTCAAGTAAATACACTTTAACTTCTACACTGCACCCACTTAAAACCACTATAATTGAATAGGATACACCCAGACACATCCCCTGCATGCCCTGTAAGTGGAGAACGAGAGGCCACATTTATATATCTGTCTTGGACTTGTGTGAGTGTAACTGAATACTGATGGCAAGTAACAACTAGACTGATAACAGTACCAAATATCAACATTGACAAAATTATTATACCTAAATATCATACCTAGACCCAAAGATGCAGGAATTCAACATAAAATTTAATTGTTGGGGCTAGTGTTGGCCAAGGAACTTATAATAATAATATGTTGGCTCCTCCACAGAGGCCCAGGAGAATCCTGTTGGGAGAGCGACCTATTGAAGTGCCCACTTGTTCAGGAACTCAGGATGAGAGTGGTCATGGCGAATGATAAGGTTTGAAGAAACCTGGCTACGTGGACTGACACGATGCACATAGTAGCATGTTCTGGGGAGGATGCATCATCATAGAGGCATTACAAGATTTGTAAAACTACCTGATGAAATATTATAGGTTGCGCAATTAGAGCTCCTCAGGTGAAGATGAACAAATAGGAGGAGAGTATAGTGGATGCTAGTATATCAGGGCAACAACGAGATTTGGTTTACGGTTAAACGGAAGAACATGCATGTATGGTATTCATTATGATTAGGAAATGGAGAAACATCAATAACAAAATTGTAGGAAAGTGCCCCTTTTTGACATTGTCACCTCTACTTTTTGCCTGGAATTTGAAGCAATTGTGACTAAAGTGCACTGGGTTCCAAGTATCCAGGTCCCCAGTGCCAGTGATCTTTCCCTAAAACATGGTAACTGCTCAACTGTTCCCCAATTGGCAAGACCTGTAGCACCTCTGTAAGTCCCTAGTGAATGGTACCCGCTGGTACCTATGACATTGAGAATAAAGAGGGTCCCTAAGGGCTACATCATGTATTGTGCCACCCTAAGGGACCCACCACCAAACCCATGCAGCCTGCTGCCATTGCAGGCTGCGTGAAATGGAGCAGACATATGTGAAAGCATGACATGGCACACCCCCTGTATTCCCTGCCCACAGACACAGCATTCAATATATGAGTCACCCCTACGACAGGCCTTATAGCCCTAAGTCAGGGTGCATTATATTAAATGTGAGGACATATCTGCATGAACATATATGCCCCAGTGCTGTTTAGTTCAATTGCTAGATAGTACAAGTGTGCAGGGAAGCCATCTTAAGTATATGTACTGAGCACTGGTCATTTCGATTTCCCCAGATACATGATGGCTTCACTGAAACCTATGGTGTTTGGTATCAAACACTCTGGGGCCGATTCCGATCTCGGCCGGTAGGGCTCCGAATCGGATTCGGCTTAACCGGATCCGATTCGGAGCCCTATTTCCCGACCGATTCGTACGCGCGTCCGGGTGAGCGAGTACGATGCGAATTCGCCGACCGACTCTTCCGGGAGTCCCGACCGCTCCGACCGACTCGTTCCCGGGTCGAACCGCACTGACCGACTCGCTCGGACTCGACTCGCACCGCGCAATGGAGACGTTCCCCGGCCGGGTAAGTACGATGCGCGCCGCGAGCAGTCCGACCGAGCCGCGCACTCCGGCTCGAAAGAGCAGTCGGAGCCGTACTTTGGGGGTCCCTGTCGGACCCCCTGTACGCGTAGCCGCGCGAGTCGCACACAGGGGGACCCATGGGTCCCCCTACCTGTGCGTGTACGGCGCGAGTCGCTTCACCGCGTACCCGCTGTAGGGGGCGCCCTTGTTCGCCTCGCACCCATTGAGGCAATGGGAGCCCGCGTACGCGTTGTACGACCGGCTCCCATTGACTTCAATGGGAGTCCGACCGAATCGAGTCCGATGGCATACGTGCGCATTGTACTCGTTCGGTCGGGCTGCACGGGGCCGATTCGGTCGGAAATCCCTCCGGGTCCGGCTCGGTCGGAGAGATTTCCAGCCCGAATCGGAATCGGCCCCTTAGTCTTAATAATCCCTACTGATGCCAGTAGTGGATATATTAAACCATGCATCCAAAGGGCACCTTAGAGGTGCCCCCTGAAAACCTACCAGCCTCTTAGTGTGCTGAGGGACTGGTATCATGCAGCCTGCCACCACAGACATGTTTCTGACCTCCTTCAGGTGACAGCCTGCACTCTCTGATGCCAGAAACAATGCCTGCTCTGGAGGAAGGTGTTCACACCTCCAGCAGGATGGCTAGTGAATCTGCATACCAAGCCCAGGGACTTCAAAGGCCTTGGCACCTTTGATATGTGACCCCAGCTTCCCCCAGTCCTGGCAGGTGCCAAACCCTTCACTGAGGCCCATTTGGCAAGAGGACAGGGGGAAAACTAGCTATGCTAGGAGAAAGGTCAGTCACACCCCTATAGTGGGCTACCTGATGTGACCATGAAAGAAGGATAGCACCAGCTTAATTTTGGTGGAATTAGAACTCTGGGACATGGTTATGCCCACTCCCCACAGGAAGGGGTCCCATAGGGGGCATAGTGACCCCAAGTGTAAGTAGCCCATTGGTCACTACCCTTCACTCTCCTTAATGCCCCCAAATGTACTATTTAGGTGGCCCTGTGACACCAGGAACTTAGATTCGTCTGACTGAAGAAAGAAGAGGACAAAGAAGAGTCGAAGAAGCGAGAATTGTGGACTGCTGGTTGACTTTGGTGCCAGACCCTGCCTGCCTACATGCTCCTGTCCCGACAATCGCGACAATATGACTTGTCCTGCAGCTAGGCAGCCCCCAAAAGCCTCAGAGGGCCTACCACACTTCACCAAACTGTCAGCATCGCCCTTGGAGTGGAGGAGCCCCTTCCCTGCAACCTTAATGCACCAACCGCAACATCCGGTTCACCGTTCTGCTGTTCACCGGGTCCACCGATGCAGCAGCCACCCAGGAGGAGGTCATCGTGCTCCCAGAAGTCAGATACATCTCCCCACCAAGTGTGAAAATGCCAGGATAAACCGGAGTTGCCCTGCATCAATACCCGGGGTCCCAGACACCTTGCAGCAAAAATTTGTTTGAGTCCAGTCCGGACTCCAATGCCAAAACAACTTACCAGCAAACTAGTAACATCAGCCCCACAGAGGCAAGCACTGAGAGTGGCCCAGCTGTCCTGTTTTATCCCTCTTTGCAGGCCTAACTGAGAACCGAGGGTGCCTTTGACACACGGGGACCAGCCGATCAAAACCCTCTTTACACAGGCTCCCTGGCCCGGGTCCACGACAACCGATGGTGCTCCCCTGCTTCCAGGACCCCCACAAACCAAGACCCCCATTGAGCGATCCCAGACGTGTTCCCAAATCCCCCTCTGCAGCCTGTTTCTATGTGGCTCCCCTCTTTTCCTACAGTGTAGCTCGCAAGGCTACTAACCCGTCCAGCACCTCTGCACCCGTACTCTACAGGGCAGGTAAATTTGAACTGCTGGTGGTACTTTGGACCTTGGCCCCCTAGCACCTTAAGCCCTAAAGGGGATCCCTGAAAACCATTTGCAAATACCTGTATGCAGTATCTGTTTCTTTCTCCATAGGAAAGCATTTCAGCGTAAAAACACATTTGAGTGACATTTTTGTTTACCTGCAAAAATGTATAAACTGAAAAGTACTCACTATTAGGTTCTTGGTGTGAAAATAAATATAAAAATACCTGTTATTTTTATAAATTGGTCTTGAGTTTCTTCTTGAGTGTGTGACTCATTTATTGACTATGTGTGTGTTCAACAGATGCTTAACACTGCACTCTGTTAAACCTTAACTGCTCACCCACACTACCACAAAAGAGAGCATTTGGGCTTATCAATTTAAGCCCTGTAAGCCAATAAGGGTCGTCTGGACTTCCTACATAGTTTACCTCTTTTTGATACACTACATAAAAAGCCAGCTTTCTACAAAGATGTAGTCGAAATGTATTATATTATTGAAGAGTTTGGAATGCTTCATCTGAAAAATACTGTTCAAGTTGTAAAAGGATAGACAAACATTTTAAAAAATCAAGAATGAACAAAATAAAATTACTAAACCAACTTCGGAAAATACAAAAAAAAATAAGCACATGACACATAAATGGGTAAAATCTGAGTAAGTGTAACTAAGATATCATTTTTGAAAGTGTAAAGGCAAAAAGCAACAAGAAAAGAAAATGCTACTATTAAAGCCAATATGCATGGTTGAATGATACCTAAATGCTATTTCAAGCTGTCCGTGGCGATGAGGGTGCCTTGTAAACCTGGCGGGTTGCATCATTTGCAAGATTTACTTTAGGACTCACTCCTTTTTAACTGAAAGTCAGACTCTTTCAGCATATGAAGGCAAGATGCTGAAACTGGACTGGGTCCCTCAAAGTCAGATACAACAAGTCTTGGCTCCCACTCAAGCTTGTAGTTTTGGCGTCAAAAGTTCAGAGTGTGATAAAGCCGGATTCTGTAGCTGCTGAGGTCTCTTTACTACTATGATGCCTTTGCAACTTTGTTCTTGACCCATGTCCTACTATCCGAAGGAGACCCTTTTTGGTTCTTCGTAATCCAGCAGGGCATGGCAAAAGGTTGTAATTAATGAGGGCTGTATTTGGAAGCATAGCCATTTTTAGCAGTACAGCACTAGCCTTGAGCTTTGCTCAAAAGTGCTCTTAGGAGGACAAAGTGGATATGGTGTTGAAAGACTTTTAGGGTTCAGGTCTCTCTCCAGCCATGGATCCCACAGGGTCCAATTAAGTTCAGTCTAATCCAAATTGGATAGCTAGTACTTCAAACCAGAATGGAACTTTTCCCTAACCTTTTTTGTCCCACGGGCAGTAAGGCAAACCAGCCAACTGACCCTTGAAGAGCACTTCCAGTCCCTGGATACAAGACAAGAGCAGAACACACTTCAGTCTTCTTCACAGAATATTCCTTTTGGGTATTCACTATGTCCAGTTGTATTTTAATGAGTTGGTAGTGGGGTGCATTTTAACATGCACGCTAGACTTTGATTGGTGATATCACCTGATCCATTTTCCACAAAATTCCCATCGACTTCATTAACCACTTTTGCAACATTTCTTGTGTGCCTGTCTGCAAACTTTCCCGGAAGCATTTGTCAAAATGGTAGTACTCTGGCTCCTGTGTTCAGAGGCCCCAAATCACCACATAGCCTGTCCTTACAAGATCCTAATCCTCCCCTTCTAGCCATTTGGCTCATACTCCCCCAAGTGGGAGGAGAGACAAATGTTTGAGGGACACCCCCTATTCAATGAATTCTTTCTCATTAACTCCTACCTAGTGTAAACTTGTGAAGAGGGCTAGCTCCGGCCTGGTCCTTTACGTTGCATTCTTATTCCTGATCACACTCAACTGCCTTCCAGCTCTAAGATGTTGCGCTATTGTCTCTTGGCCTACATGTGGCATTTAACTTGTGTGCACTTCCAGGGCCAAAGTGGTCATATTTAAAAGTTAATAGAGCCATTTAGGCGTACCCACTATAATCTCATGTTTTGCAGACAGATCACATACACTGCAAAACTGAATAACAGTCCCACAGTGTCAAAAATGGCAAAACACCTGGGGACATAATACTATAAGGACAATAACAGCGCTTCCCCTTCAGGCTGACATACTTTAAAAAGAAAGCAGCAGATTTTATCAGAGGGGCTGTAACTCTTTTCATCGGCAGTAACTGTATTTCTTGGTAGGGATGGTGGGACAGCACCAGCTTTTAGTAGGATTGCCACACTTCAAATGGGAGAGTAAAGAGACAGTGCCATCACTTTACAGTAGGAATGCGAGTGGTGGCTCGCCCTAATGTGTGTCAAGGCTATGCCCTCCTGGATTTCTGCCACTATTTTATTATACCAGTAGTGAATATTAGCTCACTATAATAAAAAATGTCAACCTTCGCCCCAAGGGTCAAGCAGCATTGTCAGTAAATCTGCCTGATGGGTGGCGCAGGCACATGGAGGCACCTGTGTCAACCAACAGAAAGATTTTTCAGGGGTGGCAATGTTCTAATCCTGGTCTCAAGGATTTGACACTCCTCAATTGCACCCCATTAATGGCCCGCTGCAACATCATATATACATATGACCCCAGGAGACTTAGGCTTAAGTACTGCAGTGCCTTGGGCTATTTGTCAATCATGCATTGATCTCCCATCATCCTATCTCAGCATGGATGGGGTCAGGAGACTTGCTGATTACACTCCATTCTGTGAGGAGAAAAGAGAAGATGAGGTAAAAAGGCAACAACTGAAATCTGAGAAGTGAGCAGTGTATTCACTGCTCAAAAGTCACCTTTCAATTTCCTGCTTTAGAGCCTGAATAAGGCAGAAGCTGTATACCTACCTGAGTGAGTCAGAGTGAGTGAGTGACTGTGAGTGAGAATGAATTAATTTGAGGGAGGGAGACGGAGCATGAGGAACTGAGTAGGCATTAGTAAGTATGTGTGTGAGTAAATGAATGTAAGTGCTCATGAGTGAGTGTTTGCAAAAGTGAGTTGAGAGTAACAGGGAAGTGAATGAGAATGAGTGAGAATGAGTACAACTGCCAGTGAGTCTGAATGAATGACAATAACTGAGACTGAATGACAGTGAGATTGTGAGACTGAGAGTGAGTTAGAGTAAGAGTAAGGGCAAGTGAGAGAGTGTAAGAGTGAGTGAGGGAGAATGTATGATTGTGATGGAGTGAGTGGAAGAGAGAATAACTAAGTGTGCCAATTTGAGCATGAGTGAGTGAGTAAATGAGTGAGTGTGTGTGTGTGTGTTTGTGTGTGGGAGGGGATTGATTAAAATATACATATAGCTTTAAGTCTGTAAGCAAGTTTCCTACATTTTATTGTGTTGAGATTAAAATGTGCAGGCTTTCCTTTGCATGTACTGGATTTTGTTGTCCCAGATTTTATTTAATATTTTATTTCATATTTGTCTTTCACACAGGATAGTGTGACATTCAGCTGCTCTGCTAAAGAGCTTACAGAATGTTTATGCAGCACCGTCATGTTAAGGTATGAAAGTTTGATCAGAATGTGATTGTTTTGAAGTGAGGGATTCTATTCTAAGCAGTTATCTGCTGTTGACCTGTGGTTGGTATGTACAGATAAAACTCAGCTTACTTCATCTATGTGTACCAGTTCTTGAAACATTTCACTTGCAATGAGGATGGAGCGCAATTTCGTTCCAGAGATATAGAAGTGTTTTTAAAAGAGAGTGGGATGGCAGATAGGAGATGTACTTTGTATCATCAAGAAACTAATGAAGTTGTCGAGAGATTTAAAAATAGGTTGAAGGAAGGTATACAACTGGTTGGAATGAGTGGCCTGAACTGGGAAAAGAAAGTGCAAAGAAAAGAAGTTGCTTATAGAGGGTCTCCACACCACTCTTAAACAGTCCTTCTTCTGAACTGTTTAGAGGAAGAAAGCCTGACACTAAGCCTGACACAACGCTTGCACAGAGTGGGTGAAATGGCAAAAAGGTTGGATAGATATTTCTGAGGAAGGCAACTGGACTGGAATAGAGGAAAATCTTCAGAAGAAAAAGACTATGGTAAGAGGAAGAACATAAACAGACATAGGGCCTGATTTAGAGTGTGGTTTGATGGAGAGGGTCAACCATCACAAAAATCACAAAGTACTCTGTTGACCACACCCTCCGTCTGCACACTCAAGTATGAGTTAGGCAGACTAGTAGGAGGGGCCATCGGACAAACGGCATCAGATTTTCTACCTATTTAGAGTAGCCTCCATGATGTCCTTTTTTCTGTCCATCAATGCCAGGTAAACCCTAGGGGATCACGAACAGGAACAAATAATGACACATACACTGGGAGACAGCATCCAGGATGTGGGGGCCAATTGTTTTTTCCCCAATCAAACTCCCGCTTTGGGACTTTGTGTGTGAAAACCCAAAATGTTTGATGCAAGGCCACCTAAAAGATGGTGACAATGCAGCAAACTTTCTGTGCCTTCACAGAAGCTGCCTTGGTAGTGGCTCCTGTGACTGCACAGAGGGTCACCACTCGGCTGGTGGTGATCTCTAATTATGACTGTCCTCTGTCTGTCATGGTACCGAACATAGAGTTGTAAAATTGTTTAGAAATGCACTGAAAACTGAAGACGGAAGAGTGTGGAACTTGAGCTGTTCTGTTTGACACAATGAAGGAGAGAAACAGTTTGAGAACCTGGAACACTGGCGGCTGCCTCTGTACGGGGTTGGGAGGGCGGGAGGGGGAGGCATGATCTAAGATTAAAAACTGATTTACCTTCTTCACCACCGCCGCCGCTGCACGTCTCTCCCATAGTCCTGCAAAGCACTGGAAGCACCCAGTCTCCCAGACTCTACCAGCCAATCAAAACGCTGCAGGAGCAATGTCGTGATTGATCTGAGCGGCTGAAATGCCCGCTCAGGCAGTAACTGGGAGGCTGGGCATGTTCTCCACTGGGCTGTGCAACACAGCCCAGTGGAGAACATGCCAAGTGCGCATGACTGTTTGGACGGCCCCAGAGGGCTGACTAAGCCATCATGCGCACTTAGGGAGGGGGTGTAAACCACTCCTGCTCCCTCTGACGTGGTGGAGCCCAGTCCCGCCCTGGCTGGAGTCGTAGCCGCGCTAAGAAAAATAAAATGATAATAACTTCTTGTTATTATTATTTTCTTTTTCTTTTACACTGACCCGGAAGATGCTTATATCTGAAAAAGTGCTGGGATCTGGTGTGAAGGGAGATGATGTTGGAAATGCCCAAGGAAAGCTTCGGGTGAATGGATGGAAACGTATTCTCAGAACTCCAACTTATCCTAAGGATTACATCACAACGCGAGTATTACGTTTCTCGAAGCACCTTTTCTATTTCATTTTGTGTTGTAATTTAGGTTTTGTTATGTCTAAGATGGGCCAACAGTTTTCTGGTGGTTGGCCTATGTAGGGTCATTGGCGAAATTGATGTTTTGTTTGTTTTGTTAAGAAAGAAAGATGTGTCACATTCAGCTGCTTTGCTGCTGGGCATTCAGAATATTTATGCAGCAGCATCAAGTTGAGGCATGCAAATTCGTTTAGAATGTGTGATTTTTTTAATCAAGGCATTCTATTCTGAGCATTGTTGTCCATTACCTGTGTCTGGGGTATAAGTATAACGATTAAACTCAGCTGGACTCGCCTACGTGTACCACTTCTAGACACTTTTAAGAAAGATAGAGCCTTGCCTAGAACATCACAATGTATTCACATTTTTAGGGCATAATGAATTAGACTCGCTCTAAAGTATGCATGCAAGAATTTCAAACATCACATCTCTTTTTTGTGTTCAAATATTTTATTGTATTTGGATAAAAAGAAGTACATCTTCTACTAATTAATACATATAGTCGCAACATATTTTCAAATTGATCCCGGAGCCTCACTATATAAAGCTCGAGTACACTGGAAGGGGCGTCCTCTTTCATCTACAGTACACAGGGAAAACCTGGTCTTAACATAGCGAAATGAGGAGAAATGCTTTATTTCTCCTCGTTTTTGCTGTTTCTATGTGTGCTGCATTGTGCAGCACACACAGAAACAGCAAAACCCCATGAATGCTTGTTTATGTGCAGGAAGGTGTCCCTTCCTGCACATAAACAATCATTAAAAAAATGAGGAGTTGCAACTTCTATGTGAATCTCGTGAATACAGCGCATCCCTGCATTTGGAAACTGTCAGAGCGCGGCGTTAGCCTTCTTGGCTTAACGCCACGCTCCGAGAGTTTCCTTGTAAATATGCTCCAGAGTGTACATAATCAATTAAAAATGACCTGGCTCTTCCTCTAAAAAATAATCATGATAAAAGGTACTACTAAGCGGTTACCCTCTTTTTACAGAATGATTTCGCATTCTATATAGAGCCTCGTGCAGAATTTGCCACCTGCAAGAAAAAAAATTGCTATAACAATAACCTTTTCTATAGCGCTTCATACCGTACTATCACTCAGATCACAGACCTTGGAAGAATGGAAGCCTCAACGTTTTGAACTTACTATCTGCGGATCGCTGCAGAGCTCAGGGGCACGCATTTAGCTAACTGGGTCATTCTATTACACTGTTTGAATCTTCTTGAGGATTTTACATTTAAACCAAGGCTTCACTGGAAGAACAGAAATTGTAAAAGAAATTGAGTGAAAATGAACCATTAAAAGTTGGTGATTGTCAGATCAACCCTTGCAAAACTACCATTAAAGCAGAAAAATGATTTTGCTGGAGCATCTATTTTATTTGGAGGAAACATCAGCTATGGATGATGTATGCATGGTCACAAACTTTATAATTTCATGCAGTTGCAAAGTTGTGAACTTCACAAACCCCCTTCTGTGTATTTTAAATTTCACACATCCCTGAACTGAAGTTTGGACAACCATGGTCATAAGGCCATGATGCGTTTCGAGAAGGCAGTAAACTAAACTAACAAGCAAGCTGATATCTTCAAAGCAGAGAACCTCTTCATCCATTACAGAGAGAAAACACTCTCCCAGGGTCAGGTGTTCACCCATTTTTTCATTAGTGCTCACCATACAATTGCCCACCATTTGCTTATGACCTAAGGCACCTGATTATTAATTGCTAATGCTGATTGATGCCATTGCATAATGCACAATGTGATGCGTACGTATTATGGTTATGTGCTTTTAGCTCATATGTTCATAGATGGAGTAGTATTTTTAGCATAGGCCCACTGGCTTCCTTTATACTTATTTATTGATAGGACTTGAGGAGGAGAAAGACTTGTGCCTTAAACTAGGAATACACTTGGAACCATTCCACACCCACCCACATCCATCCACATAAACCAACACCATCCACACTTGCAAGTCAGCACAAGTTACCTGCCTTGCAATTCATCCAAGGAAAGAACACCAGAAAAACAACACACTGATGCCTTCAAATTCTCCAATGGCATGGATAATTGGTTAAAGCACCATGAGCAATGGAAACATCTTAAGGAACTGCAGATGTCCAAACTGAAAGTGATACTAAAAGTCTACCAAGAAATCAATGAATCCTACAGCCCAACGCTGACATAATCACCTGCCAGCCCAACAATGCCTCCCAGCACGTGTGATCAGCCAGCCGCCTGCCAAACTGACCTAAGAAAGGCAAGCAGTGTCCTCAACTGCCACAGAGAACATCACCAGCAATATTAGCCCCTCAGGTGCTGATCACCAGATAAATGTACTCATTGATGTGACTAAAACCAGACATGTTTCAGGTGGCAAGAGGCTGAGCTTCACTAAAGCAAGAAAGCTAAGGACATTCAGCCTCATTAGAAGTTGCACTACAGTGCTGGCCAAAAGCAATTTAAACAACAGTAGAGAAGGTGTTGGGGTAAGCAGGGGTTAGATTTACTATTCTGACTTCAATCTGAACAACAGTAGGGAAGGTGTCAGACTTTAGATGGGTTAGATTTACTATCCCACTCAGTGCTTAATTTGAGCTGGTGCTTTCCGGTGCTCAGCACCTGCACTTAATTGGTTTCCGGTGCTCGGCACCGGCACCTAATTGTCAACACCATACTTGGAACAGTCTACCACTTGGTGGCACTGCTCATCTAATTTAGAGATGAGCAGAACAACGGTTGTTTAGGAATACAATATACGTTAAAAAATTGCTAACACCTACATCCCCAGCCATTTCTTTAGCTTTGGGGACCTGGAATAATCTGAACGGTCGCATTTACATGCGAGAGAGAAGGTTTGTAGCTGTTTTGGCAGCGATGACAAGGGCGATGGGTGGTGCAAGCTGCAGTGGCCTCCTGGTCGGAGCCCTGGCACTTAATATTTTACAAATTAAGCACTGTTCCCACTCCAATCTAAGCAACAGTAGGGGACTTTCTGGATTTCAGAGGGTTATATTTACTATTCCTACTCAAATTTAAGCAACAGTAGGAAAGGTGCTGGACTTCAGAGGGGTTTTGATTTATTTACCATTCCCACTCCAGTCTAAACAACAGCATTGAAGGTGTTGGACTTGAGAGGGTTTAGATTTACTATTTGCATTCCTGTCAAGGCAACAGTAGGGAAAGTATTGGACTTTGGGTGGAGGCTTAGTGTTAGTACTCCCATCCCAATCTAAGCAACAGTAGGGAAATTGATAGATTTCAGAGGGGCTAGATTTACTATTCGCACTCCAATTCAAGCACCAGTAGTGTAAGTGTTGGGCTTTGGAATGGTGAGATATACTGTTACCACTTCAATCTAAGCAACAGTAGGGAAGGTGTTAGATTTCAGAAGAGTTAGATTTACTATTCCCATGCCAATTTAAAGAGCAGTGGGAAAGTGTTCGACTTTAGAGGGGTTAGATTTACTATACCCATTCAGTCTTAGCAACAGTAGGGAAGATGTTGGATGTTGTAGAGGTTAGATTTACTCTTCCAACTGGAACATAAGTAAAAGTAGGCAAAGTTCTTTACGACAATCAGCTTACATTCACCATTCCAACACAAAATCATTTTTTTATAATATAATTAAATACCTAAAAACAAAGAGTTTTTAGGTATTTAATTATATGTGAATACGTAATAAAATAAAAAAAATACTATATAAAGTAAAATATCACAATTTGTACAATAAATAAAACATTTCAAACACAATTAAAACATTAAATAATTTTAAGTATAAATCACTTCCTTTCTCTAATACCCAAAACATCTTAATAAAAAAGAACATATAAATAAAATAATATTCTTAAATTATTACTTAAATAAAACTAATAAGATAATAAATATATGTTTCAAAAAAGAGATTAAATACACAAATCAATTACCAAGTAGTTCAATTTAAAAAGTAAATAACATTACAAATATTCAATTTCAAAATTAGCATAATTAATTATAATTTTAATCTGTAATGAAGAATAACATTAATTGAAAAAATATTGTAATAACATCCAATACTATTCCGCCACAAACCCCACAACCCAGTACTAAAATCTAAACTTTAAATAAACATTGAACAGACGTACATAAAAATCACAATTTATACTTCAATAATTAAAATAACCATTACTTCCCACCCTATTCCCCTACAAAACCAACAACTCCCTACTAATATCTAAATTAAATTACTAAGTAAACACCAAAAACAGCCCCAATGTTTTCAGAGAGGGGCAGACAGAGAGGGCTGTATGACGGAGCCCCGCATGCATTTACTCCGCATGCCTTTACAACGCAGTCACTACCCCAACTGCAATGTTACCATGCGTTACTTTGCCACGCAAGTCGTAACAACGACTTGCCTTAGGGGGCGTTGGACTTCGGAATAGTGTAAATTAGTATTTCAACTCCAGTCTATGCAACGGTAGGGAAGGTGTTGGACTTAAAAATCCAACACCAGTCCAACAACACGCCCCCTAAAGCAAGTCGTTGTAACAACTTGCGGGTTACAGTAATGCGTAGTAACGTCGCAGTCGGAGTAGTGACTGCATTGGAAAGGCAGGTTGTTGTTGTGACTGTGGGGTAAAGAATGTTTCCTGACAGAGAGTGCATGGAATAGGACAATAGACAACTGAAACCCTGTCTAAGAGAGTTGGAGGTTGTTTTGCTGCTGGTGTGGGTGAGTGGGAAGACAACACTAAAACTAAAGTTATAATGCTAGTCCCTTCCAAAGATTCCAGTAGAAAAAGGGTTGCCCTGTTTTGATCAATTAGAAAGCAGCCATGAGAAAGGTTAGCAAAGGCATTATGGCCAATTGGGGGTGATGGACATTTGATGGTCAAGAAGTCTCAAGGGAGAAGTTGGGTTAATACATAGAAGTTTGATACCATTACCTAACGAAGAAGGTTCAGCTGCCAAAGTGGAGCATGGCAAAGGTAAAGATGGCCAGTAAAGATGTTTTTGAAAGAAACATAACGACCTGCCTGGGCTTCTCCCCAAATGCTTTCTAAAGAAAAAAAACACAACATCTTACATGGATCTGCCTCCCTTACAGGGTTTCATTCTTTTACACTGTGTCACCCTCTTGGGGGATGGCTTTGCCCAAAGACGTTACAAAAGAAAATCAAGGCTCTGTCCTGTGGGATCCCACTTTCTCCCAAGGGAATTTGGGAAAACAAACATTGTTGCGGGTCTCTGTGAAAATGGAACATTCTGGCATGAATTTTGTTCAATGTCTGAATCTTCAAGGAGACACACCAAACCTAAAGGACCAGTTGAACCTCCTGAAAATTTTGAGGGGTTCAATGGATCTACTTTAATTTATTGAGCCAAAACCTATATGGGCCCCTGTCAGTGCAGCAACGTGACAGGTAACTATCCTCTTCCTGATGGACTCCTGAGGGTATGTGACAGAAAACCTCCAGCCCAAGGAAAGTGTCAGTAGAGCCTTTGACATCTGCTTAACTAAACTGTATCCACAATTAAATATCTTGCCTATGCCTGTTCACTATGCAATTCACTCTCCAAGTATGTAATAGAGTAATCGAGGATGCAATTACATTTAATTAGAAGGTAGAGCTCTACTTCAGTAACAAGAAAAGCTACAATTTAACAAATCTTAGATGACCTGATGGTGCTTTCTGGATCGAAACTACACCCTGCCTTCCTCTGGAGTCTGGGATCAAGCCTGGAGTTCTGCTCATGCTGCTGTTATCTGTCTAGATGTGCTGCATTAGAGAAGGCCCAGCCAGGCAAAGAATACAATAGAGCTGCCCAGATCACTTGAAACCATCCTGAGATCTCTTCTCAGATATGCTGTGGAACTAAAATAGCAATGATAATGTGCAAGTCAGCTGAGCTGACCACCAGGAGTGGTGACTGCGCTTAGCAATCGTGCTTCTGTGCATCAGTGAGTGACATTTCTTTTGATACCATGGGAACTCCACCTGGAGTCTCTAACCTCCTTTTGGTACAGTGAGAAACTGGGTCTCATTTATTGGGAGGCCTAACTGGCAGAAGAGTGTCCTATATGCACACAAGGGGATCTTGATCCCAGGCTGGATATGACGAGGCCCAGCATTTGTCCAATCCATGTTCCCTGGATTCTTCCCAGATTACGAGATCATTAACTCAGTGAGAATAATAAATGAAAAACATGGCATTATTATTGTGAGAATTTTGCCCGTCCATACTAGGATTACAAATTGCTGTTGGGGTTGGAGCTTTTCCTAATCACCCAAATTCCCAAAAGTGATGTTCCTGTTTTTGGAACCATTATCCTTGCCAGCAATGGAGCCAGAGATATTCTTTGCCATATTCTAATAAGCCTCTAACCCTCAACCTAACAAGGAGAAAGTCCAGAGCTATTGCAATTTTTGAATAGTGACCATACATTTACAAGATACAGGATTTAAAAACGTCTGGGGATGCCTAATCTTATTAGTATGATTGCAAGAAACTATAGGAAACACCCAAATGTTAACCAAAACACATACCACCAGATACTGGGGCTCTAGTTTCCCAAATAAAATGAAGGCATGGCCCAGTCCAACAGGAAATTGGACATCTGCGCTTTTATCCATCTTTGATACCCTTGATTTGATTTTTTTACTACCAGCCTGCTTCTGAAAATTACCTAGTAAAGAGAATACAGTTTTGCAACAAACTCAGTAGTCAGTGGGTAAGGGATAAGTTGTTGACTTTGGTACCTGTATCGTCTTTCCCCTGTAGCCCAGGGACACTTTCACAAACTTCTTTTCTTAAGACAATCAGGGCTATAGATAGTTCTGTGGCTATTGAAGGTCTTGCTCCCTCTTAAAATAACTTTGGCCCATTGTTTCTTACGCCAGTGGTGCCACTGAAATGAACAGTAGAACAGAAATCTGAAATTATCCACAAACCATGCAACATACCCATATACGATTGGATATTTTTTACAC
Organism: Calotriton arnoldi; assembly: GCA_963921515.1. Lineage (NCBI taxonomy): Eukaryota > Metazoa > Chordata > Amphibia > Caudata > Salamandridae > Calotriton > Calotriton arnoldi. The sequence goes on along the minus strand of CAWUFW010015422.1, from coordinate 279,540 downwards.
TATTTCTTGAATGGTGATGGAGCTCAAGGGAGCTAGGGGCAGGGCAAGACAAGACACCTTTCTCTGCTCCGCATATGTAGCTTTTGGCAATGCTGCGAGGGGTCACTTTACATGCCTGGTCAGTCAACGCTGCCCCAATTCCAGGCGAAGAAAGTCTCCAGCTCTGTGGCAAGAATTTCTCCACATTTCTAATTTTTTAAATGCCATGCATTGAATCACATTAAGAAATTGGGTTGTTGGTTGACTGGGGTGTAAGCCCTGGTCAAGCAGCAACTGCCGTCCTTGTCAGGGTAAGGCACAAGCAAACCCCAAATTCACCTGTGCTTACCCCCTTGGTAGCTTGGCTAGAGCAGTCAGACTTAACTTAGAGGCACTGTGTAAAGTATTTGTGCAACACTTCAAACAGTAAAACAGTAAAAACACACCACAAAATGAATAGAGTCATTTTTAACTAAAAAAAAAAAGACCAAAAAAACAAAAATCCAATTTGTAGAACTGGAGATATTGAATTTTAAAGTTTATAGTGAAAATTAGCTCCACAAAGCGCTATTGGGGATATCTGGGTGTGCTGAACTAGGGCAAAGTCACAAGTTTGTGCCGGCTGCGATGGAGCGCAGGCTGGCTACAGGGACCCAGGTAGGCCCTCTGAACAGAGTACCTTAAATCGTAGTTGAATATTCGCCGCTCACCCGAAATGCGTCGGTCCCAGGATGTGATGAGGCTGCGGTGCGAGGCCCTGTTACATCGTTGAAGAGGAGTCCATCGACGGGGCTTGTGATGCAAAGTCCAGTGTCGGGATACGTTGTGCATTTGAGATCATGTTTTTAACCGAAACATGGCTGAAAGACGATACCCTGGCCGCAGTGGCACTAGCTATGCCTTCTGGGTTTAAAATATGCTGCGGAAATAGGGAGGGAGACAAAAGAGGAGGGGGGGGTAGCGATCATCTTCAAGGATTCCTGGGACATAGTTTCCTCAGTATTATTGAATATGGGCGTGGTCGAGGGCCTACATTTTTGTATCAAGACTAGCCCTACAACCTCTTTCTCAGGCCTGTTGGTATATAGGCCTCCAGACTGCCTACCCAACATACACCTGGAACTATGCAATTATATTGCACAGAAATCCCTCCTATCCTCTAATTATACTGCATTAGGGGACTTTAATCTGCATGTAAACGATTCCACTTGTGCTCAGGCTATGCAGATGGTCTCCTCACTGGAAGGTGCAAATCTGCTCCAACTTGTTAAATTTCCTACCCACAAAGCAGGGCATACCCTTGACCTGATATTCTCTAATATCTCGTCCATGAAAACTGAAGTGCCAAACCAGGTGGTTTGGTTGGACCATTTTCTTATTACTTTCACTTTTAACTTGGCAAAACCTGATTTGCCTGAGAGTGCCAGATACTTCCTAAAGAGAAATTGGAAGAAGCTGACAGCCGAATGCTTAAGTCCAATTTTGTTAGCCAGCCATCCGCCTCTATCTTTAGACACTAATGTTAATATTTTGGCTCTACATAATTAGATTGCTGCCGCAGTAGAATCTACGGCACCAGCCAGAATTACTAAATCCATGAGGAAATCGCCCTCTGCTCCATGGTTCTCCGAGGCGCTTAGGGCTATGAAAAGTAAGTGTAAGCGCTTGGAACGACAGTGGAGGGTGGATTAGGATGCTTCTGCCAAAATGACATATAAGAAATCTTTGAAGGTACTGCACAAATCCATGAAGGAGGCCAGGAGAGATCATAATGCTAAGAGTATTGATAATTCCGATAGACCGGGCAAGGCTATCTTCAAGGTGGTCAACTCCTTTCTCAAACCCCGTGAGCTGTTAATTGACGCCCAACCCTCTCTGGCACTTTGAGAAAATCTCTACTTTTTTCGATGGTAAAATCAGCAAGGTCTATAACTCCTTTTCTGCTACAATTGCTACGGTTAAATCTGACGTGGTAGCTAGGAAAGCACCCATGCCTCTCCTCTCTGAATTCAATACTATTTCTCAGACGGAAGCATTGGCTGTGATCCAGGGCTGCAAGTCAGGCTCGCCGGCGACCCGTGCCCTCCTAAACTATGGAAAGAGTTGGCAAATTCCACCTGCGAGGTGCTGTCCAAAATATGGAACAATTCCCTTTCCTTGGGCATCTTCCTTGATTTATGGAAGCACGCCACTCTACTTCCACTTAAGAAAAAATCTAATGTGGATTCTGGGGAATTGAACAATTACAGACCTATCTCTCTGCTGCCAGCCCCTGCAAAAATGCTGGAAAAGGTAGTGCAGCGGCAACTGGCCAATTTCATCGAGAGCCACAATATCCTGCACGATACCCAATCCGGTTTCCGAGCTGGGTTTAGCACAGAGACAGCTCTATTAGAGGTAGCAGACTCAATTAGAATGGCATTGGACTCAGGGGCATCAGCCATGCTGGTGCTCCTGGATCTCTCAGCTGCATTCAATACTGTTGACCACTCTATACTGACTCCACGGCTCCTGGACAGCGGGGTTAATAGCACAGCCCTGGCTTGGCTGAAGTCTTTCCTCCACTTGCGCACGCAAAGGGTGGCCCTACAACCGTATCAGTCCACCCACAAGCATTTATGGTGCGGGGTGCCACAGGGGTCGGCCCTAAGCCCACTGCTGTTCAATATATATCTGGCCCCTCTATTTACTCTGATAGCCAACTGGGGAGTTAAGGCAATTTCTTACGCCGATGACACCCAGTTGGTTTTCCCTGTTAAGGATCAGTCCGAAGACTCTTTTAAGAACTTTAAGGGCTGCTTAAAAGATATTGCAGGCTGGATGAATAACAACAAACTTAAATTGAATGCAGACAAAACTGAAGTGTTGTTCTTTGGCAAAACCCAGCCTCCGGCTGCAGACCTGTGGTGGCCTGTGGAAATGGGCTCGCCACCCGCGCCAGCGGAATGCGCCAAAAATCTGGGAGTAAAATGGCAGGCTGATCTATAATTCTCTGCCCAAATTCAGCAGGTTACATCCGCCTGCTTTAGTAGTTTGAGAAATCTGCGTAAGTTTATACACCTGCTGCCTGAGAGCTGCCGTCGGATCGTAGTCCACGCCACAGTAACTGCCCGCCTGGACTACGCGAATGGCCTTTACATTGGTTTACCGGCTTACCTTGTTAGGAAACTCCAAATGGTCCAAAATGCGGCTGCGAGATTAATCAAACGTGTTCCTTTCCGGCAACACATCTCTCCGCATATTAGAGAATTACATTGGCTTCCGGTAGCCAAGAGAATTAAATTCAAGACCTTGACCCTTGCCTTTCGGGTTTTTCATGGTACGTGCCCTTCGTATCTGAAACAGAGACTGGGTGTTTACACGCAGACACATGCTCTGAGATCCAACACCCAGAAATTACTTTGCACTCCACGAGTGAAGAAATCCTGACTGGGTGGCAGATCTTTTATGCTTGGGGCGTCCAAATTATGGAATTCCCTTCCGAATTCCTTGCGTCAGATCTCTTCTGAAACACAATTCAGGAAGGCAGTTAAAACGTGGCTTTTTAACCTGGCCTAATCCAATGTGTCCTGATCGTTGCTTGCCGCGTGCGTGTCACTTGTCACTTTAGCGCCGGGACACCTCTTTGGAGGTAGCTGTTCGCGCTCAACAAATGTCGGTATTATTATTATTATTAACTGGTGATGTATTGGTTTCGAGGCACTGCAAAGCTGCGGTGAGAGTCCGGTGTCATTGTTGAGGCTGCAGTCGACAGAGGATTCGAGAACTTGGGCTGTGGATGCGCCATACCACCGGGCTGATGTGTCAGTTCGGAGAACTGCAGTGGGCAATGCGGGTCTTTGCGACAATCCATGCAGCAGCGGCAATGCTTCAGTTCGGCTCAGGGATGTGCCGTTCAGTCGAGGAAATGCGTCGGTTCTTTTTGGTGATGTGCCTCTCAGCAGACAAGATGCATTGATTCAACTAGCAAACACCTTAGGCCCACTTCCAGGGTTCCACTACGGGGGTGGCACCACTTGGCAGAGCAGACTCACAGATGGCAGAGTCCAGGTGCAGGTGCAAAATGGTTGGAAGCTTGTTATGTCCCTGAGGCTTCAGATCAGGAGGCCAGCCAACAAGCCCTTGGATTCACTCTGGGTTCTGGGTCCAAGTGATGCAGGTCGAGTCCTTCTCACCCAGGCAAGAGGGCAGCAGGCCAGAACAACAAAGCAGGAGTCCAGCAGAGTGTCAGTCTTTCAACAGCAAAGCGGTCCTTCTTCCTGGCACAGTATCCACAGATCCAGAAGTGTACTAAAGTGGTACTGTCAGAGGTCCTTCTCTTCTACACAGTTGTGCCTTTGAAGTGGGGAGAAGATTCTAGAGGCATGCCTTTGAAGTGCACAGATGCTGTGCCTTCCCTGCCCTGACTCCAGACAAACTACAGGCAGTACGCAGCCCTCTGATACAGCCTATTCAGGTGTAAGTGAGGCTGGGTTCAGCTCCTCGCTCCCATCCTGTCAGTATTGTACACTCAGCTAAACTCAGTCATACCTAAGCTCCCATTGTGCGTGACTGTCTAGGAGGGATACACAAAACCCAACTGCCAACTACACCCAGTCATGTGACTAGAGACAGGCTGCAGGCACCAAATGGCCAAGGCAAGAAAATGGCAGCTTTCTAAAAGTGTTTTAAATTAGGATTCCAGAGAAAGCAATTTTACTTGAATCAGTTACATCTTCCCATTTGGAAATTACACTTATAAAATGTGATCACGTAATCCCAGTGTTATCCTATGGGAAATGTAGGCCTTGCAGTAGTGAAAAACGCTTTGAGAGTTTCTCACTACCAGGACATGTAAAACTTAAAAGTGCATGTCCTGCCTTTTAAATACAGTGCACCCTGCCCTCTAGTTTGTCTAGGGCCTACCTTAGGGGTGACATATATGTATAAAAAGTGAAAGTTTGGGCCTCATCAACATGGCAGTGTAAACTGCACACACATGTTCTGCAATGGCAGGCCTGAGACATGCTTAGAGGGCTACTTACTGAGTGGCACAAGTAGTGCTGCAGGCTCACTAGTAGTATTTAATTTAGACATTCTGGGTGCATGTAGTGCACTTTACTAGGAACTTATAAGTAAATTAAATATGCCAATTGAGTATGAGCCAATAATACCATGTTTCGATAAGCGAGCACATGCACTTTAGCACTGGTCATCAGTGGTAAAGTGCTCAGAGTCCTAATGCCAACAAAACGATTTCAGTAAAAAGTAGAAGCAGGAAGGCAAAAGGTTTGGGGGTTACCCTGCTGAGACGGGCATTTTCCAACAGGTATAAACATACATTTTAGGTAGACATACACTAAGTCCCTCCCTCACACTTGCTAACATGGTAACATCTCCACTTCCACTCTATTTCATGCAAGAACAAAGGGCATTGTAAACAGAGAGCAAACACAGAAACATAGAACATTTAAACAACCGATTATTGAGCTCTTTTCTGAAAGAATCATGGGCCAGGTGTACGACCCCTACAATTTGAGAGTCGCAAATTGCGTCGTTTGGCATCACGCAATTTGCGACTCGCAAATTGGAATCCACAACAGTGTCTCAGACGCTGTTTGGGATTCCTAATGGGGTCGCACATTGCCAGCCTCATTAATATCTTTGAGGCAGGTGCAATTTGGGACCCCATTGGGAATGGCTAGCACTTCCAGGGATGGTGGCCTGCTGGGGTCAGCAGACCACCATGTCTGTGACTGCTTTTTAAATATAGCAGTTTTTTTAATGCAGCCCATTTTCCTTAAAGGAAAACGGGCTGCATTTACAGAAGAAAAATGAAACGTTTCTGCTTCATTTTTTAAGAGTAGGCAGTGGTCCATAGGACCACTGCCTGCTCTTAAAAAATATTTTCAGTGCCAATCGGACCCCTTCCTGTTTGGGAGTGGCTTACCACCCATTTGAAATGGGTGATAAACTGCGAGTGTTTTGCGGCTGCAATTGAGGCTGCAAAACCATCTTACGTTGCAGTGGAACTCGCTATTAGGATGGGGCGCCTTTGGCATGCCCCTTCCTAATAGCGAGTCGCAAACCCTATTTTGCAAGTCGGTAATAGGTTACCGACTCGCAAAATAGGGTTTGTACATAGGGCAGACCGATTTTGCGGTCGCAAATGGGCCGATTTCCCGTTTGCGACCCCAAAAACGGTCGTACATCTGGCCCCATATGTAGGAAAGAGTCTGAGAGACAAATTTGAGGATTTCCTTATTTGTTCGTTTCTATAGGAAAAGGATCATCCTCCTATTCGGCTTCTTTTTCCTGCTTGAGTTTGCAAAAGATTAACAGAAGATGATTGAAGGGCTCAAACAGGTCTATATAGGGATCCTTTTCTGCTGTAGACCAAACATAAGCCTTACAAGTGCATTTTTATTCCATCAAATCCAATGTAAGAGGAGAAGATGTGCGACTCGACTGGCTACTTACAAAAGAGATTAAACATCATTTGTGCAGCTGCATTCTGCATGATTGGAAGCCTATTCTTAAGATACGATCAGTTCCCAAAGTTCAAACGAGATGCAATCGAAGCTTGTGTTACAGTTGTCCGATGTGGCAAAGGAAGATAGAGAAGGACTTTGCGAGCAGCTCTTAAGAGAGCAAAGCGCATTGATGCCACTCCCAGAGATCTGAGAAGCAAAAGATAAGCTAGCTTAAAACTGCATGTCCAAATTCCGCATAAAAGGATCCTGGGTAGGAACAGGGCCTAATTCAGGAGGCTACCAGCTCAGTGAGTATCTAAAAAAATGAGAGCCAATTAGCAAATTCTCAGTCTCATCTGAGTTCAGCTTCATGAAATTGTGGCTCATCCAACATGGAGGCAGAATAGTTATTTTACAAATTGCAGAGATCGTTTGAGATGGAAAGAATTTTCTGTGTCTCCTCCGAGTAGAAAAACCTTAGGACCAGTGCTTAATTTGTGAAAGAAAGAGCGCCGGTGCCTGAAGCACTTCTTAGAAGCTGCAGCCGGTGCAGTTAAACATCAGCGCTATGAATACCAAGGCTGGTAGCCTTTAATTCACTATCAGACACTATCTGACACTTTTTCTTGTTCTTACAGTTCCTGCTATCTCCTTTTGTGACAGTTTTGCTGCCTTTCTCTACCTCCATCTTTCCAATCTGTATGTTTCTCCCTCTCAGGCACCCAGTAAACATCTGATGCGGGAAATACGTGCTGGTCCCCAAAAATAAGTGCTGGTGCCCACCACGTGCAAACAGAGGCTCAAATTAAGCACCGCATAGGACATACTCAGAGCAGCCAAAGGACTGCTGTATATATTAAACAGTGCGGCTCTGTGAGAGGAGCCCTGTTGAAAGCCAGGGAAGAAATCGAAATTGCCCAACCAAAAATAATGTAAAATAACACAGTTCGAGCTCCCCTCAAAAAATTATTTGAGCCACTCTAAAGCATAGCCACACAATCTGAAATCAAGGAAGCATTGGGGGAGCCAGAATGAGAGACCATTTTAAACGCCACAGAGAGAATACATAGTACCAGGACCGCAGATCAGTCTTGGTCAGAGATGGTTCTGAGATCATTAACTACGGCTAAAAGCTCAGTCTCTGTGCAATGAAGTGCTCTAAAACCAGATTGCGTCTCATCAAGCAGCTAATTATCTTCAAGATATACTGGAAACACCCCTAGCAACGTGATGAGCTTCGGCAGAAGTGACCCACTGTGGAAGAGTAAACAATGAGACACAAGCCTGCTTGTGAGCAGAGGTTGGGTGGGGATTGTTTCCCGACAGTCCATATCAGCGCCATCTAAATACTTAATTTCCCATAACAAATAAACGCTTGATATTGTGTAGTGTTCAGCCACCTGCAATGGCCTGGCCCTTGCTCAACAAATAATTAAAATATAAAAACGTAGCTTAGTGAAACTTTACTTTTTGCCTTCAGAAAGATAGAGGGCTGAACCCGTCTCAGGAGGAATAAAGCCCGAGACCAGCCGGCTGCACCCAGATCTCAGCAGCAGGCGCTTTATTTTCGGAGTCTGTATCCCATCCCATGCATTTACGCGGTTTGAAAATTGCTCTGACCTTTATAATGCATTTTATGGAGTTTTAAGTAGCATGTGGGAGTCCTCTGGAAAGCTCTCTGCAAAGCCTCTGATCACGTGCAACCTCTCCATAATGTGCCTATCTCTCCAGCAACTCTCTGCAGGGTGCCCGCATAGGAGAATGGAAGACATTCAAAAGCAACCTTTTAAGATTTCCGCACAGTTGTCATTCTCCCAAAAGTGCCACCGACACACAAAACATAAAAATATCACAGATCTTCTAACTCACTTTTAAGAAATAATAAAAAGGCTAGCCCCCTCGTTTTCTCTTAGGGGAAGTGCTAGCCTCAGTGTAATATCACAAAATACAGTTCTAGTCAAAGACAGACTCCTTTATATGTATACTAAAACCGTGGTGCCTCGATAGGCTGTTGGGGTTGGGGCAGAGTCAGGTGAGGTACATACTTGCCTTCAGTGATATAAGTATGGAAAGATCTAGTGTAGAAAGCTTAAAGAGACTTGCAAGCCATTCTCTCTCAATCCATCCTCAAAAGTAGATAAGATCTGTGGGCCCGATTCACAGAACTAACTTACGACAAAATCCTAAACTTACTACCATTTTGGTATTCACAGAATGAACTTACTCATTTTGGTATTCACAGAATGAACTTACTCATTTTGGTATTCACAGAATAAACTTACTCATTTTGGTATTCACAGAAGACACTTACACATTTTGTGTAACTTACACATTTTGTGTAACTTACTCATTTTGTGTAACTTACACATTTTGTGTAACTTACACATTTGTGTAACTTACACATTTGGTATTCACAGAAGGCACTTACTCATTGATGAGTAAGTGCCTTCTGTGAATACCAAAATGAGTAAGTTAATTCTGTGAATACCAAAATTGTTGTAAGTTCATTCTGTGAATACCCAAATGTGTAAGTTCATTCTGTGAATACCAAAATTGTTGTAACTTCATTCTGTGAATACCCAAATGTGTAAGTTCATTCTGTGGATACCAAAATTGTTGTAAATTCATTCTGTGAATACCCAAATGTGTAAGTTCATTCTGTGAATACCCAAATGTGTAAGTTCATTCTGTGAATACCAAAATTGTTGTAAGTTTAGGATTTTGACGTAAGTTAGTTCTGTGAATCAGGCCCTGTGATTGGAGTCAAACATCCCCGACATTAAGAACCATCACACTGCACGTGGCCATGGGGCCCAGCATGCAGGAGTTGTTTGCTAACTGTTGCAACTACAGCAGTGTCTCCCAATAGTTGTCAATGCAATAGCCTGACTTCTACAGCCCCCTCGTCCGCTGAATAGCTCTGTGTGTGGACTGCGTTGTGCCTTTTCTGCCTAGCATCCACTGCTTGGTCGCCGTTGGATGGGACTTCGTAGACTCGAAATGAGTATAAAGTATCGCCTGCAACGTGACTGATATATTGCTAGAATATTACAGTGAACCAACTAATTGGCAGAAGAATCCGGGCCACATACATGCTGCCCCTGGCCGTCCAAGCACTGTTGAAGATGTCCACGCTCGAGTAGTCCAACCATCCAGACAGAGCCATTTGCCTGCACAGCAATCATAATAGAAAACTGCCTCCTCACCCATTTAGAGAGGAGTGCATCTGGTAAACTCAGGAGGATCCAGAGACGCTTATTGAGTGTAATTCGTCAGACATGACAGATGAATTGCAGTGAACCCAGCACCTAAAGTTGTTGCTAAGGTCCATATAATGATTCACATCGATCAATTCATCCGTACACTCACCCATCCTGTTGTGATGGCATATAATGGACCGTGGTGATGTACAGCATATCCATAATTGTATCTACAACCATGTGCAAGTACTGGCGCTATGTAAATCCGGTAGCCCAAAAACCATCAAGGATTATCTCCTGGGGAGGCATTCTTATGAAGTCTCGGTGTATCCTGTTGATCCTCCCTTTTCTGTTCTTTATACATTCTGCAACTGGTCGCAGGCACAAAGATTCTACTAATTATTTACAGATGCAGATTTTGCTTTTGCCAATGGGTTGATTGCTCAATGGACCATGGTTAATTGGGGGTTAGTAGATTTTACCACTTGCACGATTGGCTTGAGGAGTGACTGAAAATTTTACTGTGCTGGATTTGCTGGTCTTTGATATGTCTTCGGCTTCTGCATCCTGTAACAAATCTCAGAAGCCACCACTTTATGCAATCTGTGATGTGCATGATGACACTATATAGGAAAAATGTCTACCAATCCATAATTTTGTTAAGTCAGACATATTGTAAGAATGTCTGTTTTTGACATCACCTTGCATCTGGACCTCAAGTGAAACCCCACAGCAAATGGAGTTACTTGCCCGTTTAGACTGGCAAACATGTTGATTTTTGTGTGGCATGAATGCCCATAGCAAATATTGACAAGTTTCTTTCCGCAATGGAGGACTCTGCCCTGTCATATTATTCAGACAAGTGCTTGGTGTTTGCGGATAGTTTGACAAGGATACCCGCTGGACATGACCCACAAGGCCATTTCACCTTTCTATCTTAGCTGGGAGTGGGACATTAACACTTAAAATCAGCAACTCCATACTTTGAAAGATCAGAGCAGCATTGGGACAGACAGCTAGGCAACGTGGCTTATGATGCAGAGAAGGACCCTACTGAGCATCTTTTTAATTAACGACTTCATCACTCTCCTCTCAAATTGGCTTTCACCAATAATATAGGTATCTTGGACTGGGTACAAGAGGTCCTGGATCAATGATTTGTTCATGGTGGTCCGAATGACAGAATGTCGTGGAGTGAATATTGTCTGTGAGATAAAGAAGTCTGATCTGTGGCAGAAATCAAACTATTTTTAGAGATAGTGTTTAATTCTTAGAAAAAATACTCACTCTCCCCCTCCCTTCCCTCCAGCCCCCGATGAAAGGTCTTCTAACATCAGTATCAGCACAGCCATCTTTCACGTTTAATTAAATGACGAAAGCCTCAATGTTTCACATCTTAGGCGAACAGCGGAAAATGTTTTACGTGTATATATGACCAATGTCTGTGACATTGAATCAGTGCATCCCTGTGTTTGAAGTGACTATAAACCTCTCTGTGTAGTAGCTACATTTAATATCCTGTGTTTGCACCCAAATGTGCTTGAAGTTGCCAACAGGGAGTTCTATTCTTCGCTTGCTAAGAACAGGGAACATTATCAGAGACAATGTTTACCTAAGATATGTGAACCCTCTTGTCCCTTTTTTATCCCCCGGAGTTTTATATAGCGTGAACTCGACCCGAAGGTATCAGAGCGCTTTACATGAGCACCTGTTGCGTTACAGACGGACACATTCATTTTTGTTGGGCACGGGGAGATTAAGCGATCTGCCCAGAATCACAGGATGTTGAGCGTCATTGCCGAGACGCCAACCCGATCCCCAGATTCGAGGTCGACCGCCCTAGCCCTTAGGCCACATCCTCTACCCTAAATTTTTATACCGAGATCTGAGGCTTTGTTTTATTTTTTAAAATATTTTTAATGCATTTTGACAAGGTAGTAACTTTACAGGTGCTTACCCGCACAAAAACAATAATAGCACAGTTATAAATTGGAATTTGCATCTCGCCAGGGGACTGGCATTTCCCCGGGCTGTTACAAACATATAAATGAAACATTGTGGTGGTGTCAAAGCATTCTCCTATCCAAGGGTTCGCACCATTAGCGGATAGTCGACCCACCTGGGACTGGGTCCATAAATTTCACGGACCGTCCGTGATTTGGATCTCACGTCTGTTGTCCGTGATGATCCCTTTTACAGACGCCTTTTGTCCGTAATTTTGGAGTTTGAAGGGAGCATCACGGTTCCCCTGCGAGAAGCCTCAGCTCCCTGATGGGGTCGCCTCGCACTCATCCTCAGAGCACAAGAGCAGCCTCACCCCGCCCATTGTCATTCTGTCTGCTGGCTGATGATTGTCACATACAGAATGACAATGGGCCAGTCTGGGCTGTTACAGCATGTGGCGGCCCTCCTCCTGCCTTGGTCTAGGGCAGCGCATTCTGTCAGATGGAAGGAATGTCAAAACCGCCCATTCTGCTACGTGAGAATCCAGTTCATGAAAAGAAGCCGGTGCAAGAAGTTAAAAAGAAGGGGTTATAGTTCTTTCACAGTCTCATCATTTTTTAACTGACACATTTTCAATATTATATTCAACGAAGCCATGGTTGCTGCTTTTTTATTTTATGCAACTAACAACCATTGACAAAGCCAATAGTTCTGTCTTGTTGTAGGTATAATGTTACTTGTTGTATTATATATCTGGTTGCAATGACAGAAATAGCAAAATGCCAGTTGGGGCGGCACACTATGCTAAGCACAGATTTTTAGCTTAGGTGTTTTAAGCCACATCCTTAATTACATCGAACACCCCCTTTGGAGAGACCCCCCAGTTTTTTTATCCCTCTTAAAGCCCTGGAAACAATACCATGCCACAGTCACCTCACGTCCTGGCCCTGTGCATCATACATGATTCATGACTTCCACTTTTTCTGTTTGCCTATGTGCAGGGACATAGTGAACCCTCCCCCACCCCACCGCTTGCTTTAGGAACTACAGCGAGGGTGGAGATCTTGATGGGTCTCTTCTGTCTGCAACTCTGCAGACAAAGGCTCAGCTCATAATTAATGTGAAAAGGTGGGTGAGTGAGTAACTGAAAGGATGGCTGGATGGATTAGTGAAAGGATGAATGGATGAGTCAAAGGGAGTATGGATGGATAATGAGAGAAAGGATGGATGGATGAGTGAGTGGAAGGATGGATGAGAGAAAAGGTAAATAGATGGATGTATGGGTGGAATGGTAGATGGATGGGTAAAAGGGTGGATGGATGAGTGAAACAATGGATTAATGAGTGCAAGGGTGGATGATGGGCAAGTGAATGGGTGAATGGATGAGTGAAATGATGGATCAATTGATGAATTGATAAGTGAAAGGGTGAATCGATGGACGGATGAGTGAAAGGGTGGATGTAAGGATGGATGAGTGAGTGAAAGGGAGGGTAGATGGACAAAAGAATGGATAGATGAGTGAAGGAGTGAAAGGGTGGATGGATGAGAGAAAGGATGGATGGATGAGTGATAGGGTCAATGTATGGATTCATGAGTGGGAGTAGATGGATGGGTGGGTGGATAGAAGGATGGATGGCTAAGTGAAAGGGGATAGAAAGAGAAAGGGAGGATCGATGGATGAATTACTGAAAGGGTGAATGGGTGGAAGGGTGAGTGACTGGGTGGATGGATGAGTAAGTGAAAGGATGGCTGAATGGGTGAAAGGGTAAATGGCTGTATGGATGAGTGAATGGATGGATGGGTGGAAGAGTCTATGGCTGAGTGTACGGATGGATAGGGTGAAAGGGTGGATGAATGGATAATGGATGGATGAGTGAAAGGGTGGATGGAGAGATGGATGAGTGAAATTATGGATGGAAAGATACATGATGGATAGGTTTGCAAATGGTTGAATATGTTTAGATATGGATGGGCACACAGATGGAAGGACAGAATGAATGGTGAAAGACTGAATGATGGATGAAAGAATGATTACACCTTGTAGCCACCATTATCTTAAGTAACGTTTCCTATATATTTGCTTTCACATTTATATGAGTCATTGTCTCTATATAATATGTGTGTGATGTAATGTACTCCGACACCCTGCCCTACATATTTGGGATGAGTAGCACTATAAAAGAAATTAAATACACATGAGAGAAGGTCAATGTGAAGATGAGGGGCACCATTGGAGGGTGGTAGCAAGGCCGGACTGGCCGGACCGGGCATCCGGCGTTTCCCTGAGAGGCTGGAAAGGGGGGGGGTGGGTTGTGACTGGGGCTGTCACTGCAAAGTTCCTTGTATATCCAACAGTTTTCAGGCAACAATAAAAGCGGCCTCACTTATATTCAGGGGTGGTTCACCAGTTTCTGGTGACAAATGTACCTTCTGGAGTGAGATGGGAGTTTTGAATCATCTAAGGTAGCACAGAGGGTTGTGCCTGTTGCAAAGAGTGTGTACCATGCATATCAAAGAATAGTATTTTATGTGCAGATCTCAGTGAGTTACTACTTTTGTCACTGAGATTCTTTTGTTACTGTGTAGTTCATAAGTTACATACGTGATTTAGCAGTGAGCTATGAACTGCCATCAAATAGCTGGATGCAAGCTGCATGGTACAGGTTACAAAGTTATGCTTTCTTCCCAGTCTTTCATTATCCTGATGTTGCTAAAAGTGGTTTGGTAGGGTTGGAATAAGTTCTTATAATTAAAGTTAACCTGAACCACGGTGTTATGTTCTGAATCCTGAGTTTGTGCTTCTTCAGACCATGCACTCTTTGCCTTATGTAATATGTTCTATACACTGATTTACACACGTATGATTCATTGTGTCTGTATGTGTAAAGTGCTCCGACATCTTATGCTGGTATGAAAAGGGCTATAAAACAAATGAAATACATGTGAGAGAGGGGCTGTGGAGAGACGAGAGGCACTGTTGGTGAATGTGAGGGAATCATTGAAGAGCCCCATCTAAGATTGTTGTATCCTGGTGCACAGTAAAGTCATTATTTACTATGCTTTAGAAGCTAATACAATTGATATATAATGACAAATGTGTTGTAGAATGCACCATGTTTTCCCAAATTTTCTTGAGGGTGCAAAAACAAAGGCTGAAATCTGTCAGTTTGTTTGTAACAAACAACAACTTTTAAATATCTGTAAATAAACTGTGCAAATGTTTCACAACATATCAGCAGTTCGGAAACCACAAATGGGCCACTTGTTTGTAATTCAGAAGTGTGCTGGAAACAGAGTTTTAATAGGATCAAAACAATCAAGACACTTTACTTGGTGATGTTCAAATGATACATATTTGCTGAAATCACATTTCCACACATTATTATTTGTGCACTATATAAATTTATCAGTAAAACTGCATGATGGCAATTTGCTTCCATTTCAATAGAAAATGTTCTGTATGTAAAAGACAGTGCCTCCTACTGCCCTACACTAATGTCTCAACAGCGTATACAGTTTCTAGTCTGTAGCACACTTCTGTGCATCAATGAGAATCTGCAGTTTAAAGCTCACAGAAATGAAACGGCCAAATCAGTATACTATTTCCAATATACAGCTAAAATAAGGAGGGCTGATATATGGCTAGCCAGGGCATAATATAGTAATGCCAAGTCCTATCTAACTGCTCTGACCCACAATAATACCATAATACTCAGCATGTGCAGCCAATTATAGCTCATGCAGGCTAGTTAATGACTCCCTTTTCCTGCTTAATGCTCTTACCCTCAAAAAAGACCTCTCCGTTATGGGTCTTATCCATCACTCAGTACTATACCAGTCATCACCAGCTGAACAGAAATGGAATGCTTGAAGTGATCTGACACATTAAGCTGGTCACTCGGAGGACTGCACTCTAGTCCAGCACTGCAGGTCCCAATTAGCTGCATCCTATGCGTGCTGCTTTAATTACACAATGTTTATCCAAGCAGATCTTCCCGATCATTTCTCTCACCAAAAATGCCTGCCAAGGACCATGAATTGTAAACAAAATATCAGACTAGACAACCTAGTGCAGTAACCATATAAATAGATTATTATCATTTGAAATACCACAAAAAGACCTGCACAGTTGCTCAAAGCTGCGTGCATACTGAAAAACCGTGAAGTGCACGATTGTCTCAACCTAATATAAACTTATTTTGACTTGTACTTAAGTGGTTGTCTATTTACTTACTTATATACTATTGCGTGAACTCCTCTGATGTGTCTGTAAAACTTACCTATTGTCCCAAAATTTTGTCCTGAATTTTGACCTCCTATCCTGAATTTTGTCCTGAATTTTGACCCTTTGTCCTGAATTTTTACACTCACCGTCCTGAATTTGCACCCATGCCAGTTGGTCACCCTAGTCCCAGGTAGCAAGGGTTACAATAATCCTTAGCGTACAAAGGACTAGGATATTGTGGAGCAATACTCCCTCAGTATCTAGGCATGGGGTGTTCCAGGGGGTGCAGGTGTAGCAATATCACTGTGTTTTCAGTTAATATGAATGGGAGGCAGTTGCCATAGTATCTGATGAGGTCAGTCTATCATTATGCATGCAGGACTTGGAAAATGGGGTTGGCCAGCTTTTGAATGCGTCTATCTTGCAACATTAACATTCCCTATCCCGTTACAGGGCATAGGGTCCAGTCATCACGGAGGTCTGAGTTCGCTTTTGGCCTCAAGTTTTGTGAAATATACATCCCAGATAGTCTGACTGGTCCTCTGCCCCCACCTCAGTCAGGCCAGCGTAATAACATCTGTTTCAGCCTTAGCCCAATTATTTAGGTCACGTAGCTAGGACCGTGTTTCAAGTAAGTGCTGGCTTTCTATGTCATGGCTATACGGCGTTTGAAAAGCACAAAAGCTAAATTAACACCTGCACAGATACTTATCATTTTGAGGTCTGCCCATCAGGCACCACAGAGAGACTTCAGGTGTTAGGGTTATAGTGCGGTTGACCACTTCTGAGACACTCTCAACCACCGCAACCCAGGCTTGGTGGATCACACATCATTCCCACACCATGTGGTAGAAACTTGCCTGTGATTGGTAACTGCTGGGGCACTCTGAGGATGGACCTGGGAATATACGTTTTATGCACTTCAGGATTAGGTAGGTCTGGTGTAGATAATTGATTTGGGTGTATTGAAATATAGGGTTCCAAGAGACCTTCTGTACCTGTTGTGCAATACTCTTCAATTGTTTATCCCTAATGTCCATCGCTCATTGTATTCTACTGCCCAGGTTGGTCTTGGTGTGTTGTGTAGTGAGTAGAATGTAGAGGGCGGTTATGACTTTTTGACACCTGCCATGTGCCAAGAGCCCCTATAGCAGTGTCGACGAGTTGGGTTCTGTTCTACCTTGACCCCATTGTGCATTCACTTCATAGTGCACTGCTGTGTAAGTGAAGAACTGACCAATTGGTATTAAGTATGTGTCTCATGTTTCTTGGAAGGTGCGTGCATTGCCTTCTGTGTTTTGGTCCACAACCAGCATCACACCCACCTCAGGCCATGAAAGGACATAATTACTCTGCATTACTTCTTGTAGTTCAGGTACCACCCAGAGCGGAAGTTGTGGGGAGTAAGGAGGAGACATCCCCTTTGAATGTGTGTATTTGTGCCAGCATTTGTTCGTTCCCCGCATCAGGTTGGTTTTGCCGGGCATTGATTTAAAGGGCTATGTTCCCGCTCAGGACTCACTTTACGTCCATCCTCTCCTCACTTGGTGTGTCCCTCAACCAGTGCATAGTTTAGTTCATAATTGGGGGCACCAAGTCCTCCTTTTACCAGAGGGTCCTGTATTTTGTGAAAAGCAGCTCTGTGCTTTCCAGTCCCGCATATCAATTCCTTTGACAGGCTGTGCAGTTCTTTAAAAAATGACTTTGGGAGGAGCACCAGTAGTGCCACAAAAGAATATAATAATCGTGGCAGTATCAGCATTTTGGCTATAACCACCCGACCCGGCAGCGACAGTGGTAGAGAAATCCAGAAGTGTAGGGAACGATGAATCAATGTCAGTGTCTTACCTACATTGCCGTCTATTAGATCTTCCTCTGTGTGGTATATGTACACCCCAAAATATCTGGGTACATCAAATTGCCACTCCAATCTAGTTATCATTACAGAGTCCAGGCAGCCAGCTAGCACTTTGCTCATCTGGAATAGACATGATTAAGTCCAATTTATTTGAAGGCCTGACATCTGCCCAAACCTCTCCAGCATGTCCATTAATGCCGGAAGAGAGTGGCGTGCCCTTCTCAGATATATCAGGACATCATCCACCTATAAGGAAACCACCTACCAAATGTGTGTACACCCCAATACAAGGCCCTTTGATGAAGCCTGCATGCTAGGGGTTCCATAGTAAGAGCAAAATAAGTGGCAAAAGAGGACATCCCTGCCGGCAGCCCCTGTGTATGCCAAAGCAGTCCAACACTGGTCATGGTGCAGTTATATAGCTTTTGGACCCATTGTAGCAATACGGGGCCAATTCCTATTCTCTGAAGGACTGCCAGGAGATAGGTCCATCCAAGTGTGCCAAGTGCTTTCTTGATATTCAGCGATACCGCAAGGCATCCATTGCTGTTTCCTCACATCAGCTTCGATCAAACCCAGGAGACGGAGGCTATTAAGAAAGGTATTTGTTTCTGGTATGAATCCATTTTGGTCAGTGTGAACTAGTGTCCTGACCGCAGGAAGCAATCTGTTTGTCAGTATTTACCACAGTATCTTGTAATCTAGATTGTGCAGAGATAGCGGTCTGTATGATCGCACATCGAGGGGTCACGCCCCGGTTTGGGTAGTACTACTGCCAGTGCTTCTCTTAGGGTTTCCGGGAGATGGCCTACCTCTCTCGCACCTCTTCATATGCCTGTAATAATTTCGGTACTACATGTGTCTCGTATGTCGAGTTAAATTAGATGGGTGGACTGTCTGTATGCCGTGTCTTGTTTCTCGCCAACTGGGCTATGGCTGTGCGGACTTCTTCTGCTTGCAGTGGTTCATCAAGTTCACTGCATTATAGGGGGTTGAGGTGGGTGATAGGTACCCCCAAATGTATTTGTGTAGCTGTTCTGCAGCAGGCTGCACACCCCCCACATATAGAACACGATAATAATAATAAACGAAAGCTGAGTTTATGCTCTCTTCAGTGTTGAGTATATCGCCCGCTGCAGATTTAATCACCCCTATCAGGGCGTGTGGTGTTTCTACCCTCAACAACCACACCAGCAGTCATTTAGCCCTCTCACTCTCTCCATTCTGGCAGGCTATATGCTCCTTATATTCTATTTTCCCTATCCTGTCACTCAATTGTGTGTGTGTACGTCAAAGTTCCTGCAGTCATTCCGTTAGTGTGGTTTTTGTTGGTGTCATAGTTTCCGTCTAGCATATTTCTCACTCAATGTCTGTTATGTTCCAGAGTAATGCCTGTTTAGCGCTCCATGTGGTTGTCATACATTAGCCTTGTGTGACCACCTTAAAGGTTTCTCTAGTAGGTAGCTCTGGACGAGGTTGATCCCTCATTTTCAGTAGAGTACTGTGTAACATGTGTCCCAATGAATTCAAGTAAGGGTGTGTCATGTAATGCTTCAATTCGGAGCCTCCAGGTCAGGATTTTCACTCTACTCTACTTAAGTGACAGTGGTTGGAGACGGTGTGTGCAACGTATTCTGTGGCTAATATGCGTGAGCACAAATTGTTGCTGCAGAACAACAGACCTACCTATGTGTGAGTACCATGCACTGTGGAATAGAAAGAGTATTCTCGGGGTGAGGTGCATTATCCTCCTCATGTCATGTGCCCATAATTTCACATCTAGGCCTTTCTTCCTGCCCTGCGGAGTCCCTCAGGGCTCGGCCCTGAGCCCAACACTATTCAATCTTTATGTTACACCACTGGAGACACTCATCAAAAATTCTGGCTTCTCCCTAGCATCATACGCTGTCGCTGACGACACTCAAATTGTAGTGTCACTAACAAAATCCGAAATCAATTCAAGTTCTGCCTTTAGGACCTGCATGAGCAATGTGAGCAATTGAATGGACAATAATTGTCTTAAACAGAAGGCCACAAAGACTGAGGTCATCATTTTTGGTAACAACCCCTCATTTTAAACGACAGCTTGGTGGCTGCCCGAGTTGGGCCCACTCCCTGAACCCACAAACAAAGTAAAAGATCTCGGGTTTCTGTTAGATAACGAGTTAAAGCTCAAAGATCAGGTGAACAAAACTACTTCCGCATTCTGTTACCTGAGGTTGGTTAGAAAGATTGAAAAATTCCTACCTCCTGAGTTTTTGAAAACTGTGATTATTGCTTTGGTACTCTCAAGGATTGACTACTGCAATAGTCTCTATCTTAACATGGCAGTAGGTCCCATGAAGAGGCTTCAGACTCTGCAGAATGCAGATGCACGCTTCCTCTTTAACATTTCTAAATATGAATCTGCTAAAGGAACCATCAGGAAACTCCACTGGCTACCAGTCAGACAACGCTGCAGGTTCAAGGCCCTCTGCTTGGCCTACAAATCACTGTACAGACTGGGACCAGTCCGTTTCAAGGAGAAGCTCAAATGGTAAGTCCCAGGTTGGGCTGTCCATTCAGGTTCGGCCAAGAACCTGATTGTCTCCCCATTTAGGAGGACAACCTGGGGTAGAAAGAGCTTTTTCAGGAACACAGCAGTGCTCTGGAATAGCTTACCACTGACACTAAAAGCTGCCTCCGCCTTACTCACCTTCAGAAAGGCCTTGAAGAACTGGCTCTTTTCACAAGACTAGGAGGCACTCAACCTTCTGCAAGAAATCTTCTCTCCAACAGCTCTGCATCCATTCCCACCACTTATAGCGCCAAGACACCCTCGGGCACAAGTTTGCGCTTTACAAATTACATTCATATCATATCATATCTACTCTCTATCCAACGTTGAAAATATTGTGTTGTTCTGAGGCACGCAGCTCCCACTAAGGCTCCCACTAAGCGGGGGACAGATCTATCCAAGTCTAAATCCGGGACACAGTTAAAATTACCTCCCCATATACTAGGCACCTGTGGGTTACATGGTAGTGTTGGTGTGATCTGGTCAGGAAAATCTGAATGATTAGTGTTTGGTGCATAGATTGCTATCAGGGTCAGTGGATCTCCATCCAGGCATCCCTCTATCACCACGTAATGGCCCTCCAGGTCTGTTCTGTAGGACTCAACCACAAATGGGATGCCTGGCGTGATCCAAATTAACACACAGCGTGCAAATGCAGATAAGGACATGCCATATATCTGCCCCGTCCATCTCTTGCGTAACTTCTGACATTACCAAATGCATTTCCTGTGAGCAAGCTATGTGAATGTGCTGGTGTTTGAGGTGCATGTATATTTTGTATTGTTTTCTAGGTGTAGCCATGCCCCGACTATTCCATGTCAGCACACTATATTTAGGAGTTATAGTCTTGGCATCTTCTCCCAACTCATTCGTTTAGCAAGATTTTCCAGCCCATTACAGGTCATCATGTCATCGGGGACATGTAGCCACTGCCTACTGCATGTGTTATCCATCACCCCCTTATTGTACCAAGTGTAGGACCTCCCTGTGGGCCCAATGGTTGCACCAACTTGTGTCTGTGTGTGTCTTCTCCTACTGATTACATTGCACCACAGCCAACTCCTGAACTGCATGAACAACAACATTCTGAACTCCCTTCTCCAGCAGCGTGTTTGACAGGGACACTGTAATTCAAATGTAATATATACATACATGAATGTTCAACTGGCAGTAAAGTATGCATGTCCATCCTGGAGCTAATGGGGAAGGGGTGGCATCATAAGTGTTTCACTACCCCGGTATGAGAAGCCCCAATGTGGTCCAATAGTGCGATATCTTCCGCAGACTCACCCCACTGGCCACATCCAGAGCCACCATGCCTGCATGTTCTGGGTAGCCATGGTGAAGTCAATGTTGGGGTCACCCATTAGGCCATATCGTCTGCCAAGCAGGGTATTAGGAGTGGGCCTTCCAATCCCATTGCGCCAGTGCTGTGGGACCATTTAGAGCCTGATTCGGAGTCCAAGCCCTGATCAAAATCAGAACATCAAAAGAGTTCCTATTGAGTCATACAGCATCAGCTACCACTTGCACCCTCGCCTTTGCTACCTGTTCGTCCGTGGGGCAGCTCTGTGGTTTTCGATTTTGCCTCTTTCTCGGCTTCCTGTGTTCTCAGCCTCCTCCGGATGATTCGCCTGCCGGTGGAATCTCCACCTCCCCTTGACTGCAGCCAAGCCCCTGCCACTTCAAGGTAATTGTAAGAAGTGTGTCTTGTCCCCCTCTACCATACCGAGCTTGGCGTTGAAAAGGAGAGCATATTTCAGATCAATGAGGTGAAACTGTAGCCTAACCACGGTGTAGGAGTTTCGACATGTATGCACCTCTGCCATGTAGCCCGGGTAGGCTGTGATTGCGGCTCCCTCAAATTGAGATGGGCTCTTTGTCCAAAGTTATAGCAATATAAGGTCCCTGTCCCTGTAGTTGAGCAGTGGCGCAATAATAGGATGTGGCGCAGCGCCAGGTGGCAGGGGATCATCCCGGGATACTGTGGGCCCTATCAATGGAGAAGATCTTTAAAGACTTGCCTGCTAAGACAGTGGTCAACAACCAGTGCCCCACAAATAAATCCATGTTTAGTACCTCTGCACATTTTAGGGAAACCCAGGAAGTGGGTGTTGTTGTGCATGGATCGTACTTCGTGGTCTTCCAAGCACCGTTGTAGTTTGTACACCTCCGTCCTCAAAGTTTGCAGCTGGATTTGTACTTCTTTCAGTGTTGTCGGAATTCAGGTAAGCATTGACTCCATGTTATCGATCAATTCAGTCAGTTTTTTGTAATTATTTTGGAGGAGATTCACCTCTATGTTAACTACATCAATCTTTGTTTGTAGCGAGGACTTGGTTCCTTTGATCGCTTGTAGTAGCCTATCAAATTACCCGGCATGCTTAGCAAGAGTCATTTCCAGGTGGCTCAGAGGCCCATCTCCTTGTGATGGCATTACCGATGCGGCTAGGATATCCTTTTTTTGAGGGAGGGGGGAGTTGTTTGAGCAGCTTGGGCATGACCATTGTGGATGGTGTGATGGGATCAGCCAGTTCACCAGCACACTGGTATGGTAGGGTTTACCACTTCCTCGCCAGCCCACATCTCCCTAGTGAGGGCACAGGTCCCCGATCAATGTTGGTGTGAGTACGTCCTCCAGTCCCCGAGTGCCTAACACAGTAGACGAAAAGGAGGCGGAAGGCAGGGTGGTCAACTACTCTGTGGAGGCCTCCTCCGTACTGGGGTGGGGGCTTCCAACCCTGAGCAACAAACTAGTGCGTTGCGCATGATCCTCTCCAGTACCTCACAGCAAGCACACCCAGGAGCAGAGCAGAAGTAATGGCCAAAGAGTAGGTCAGGTCCTAAAATTCTTTAATAATATTGGTCGCAATTTGTGATCAGTATTTTGTTATTGGTAAATAGTAGCTCGTGCCGGCAGTCCTTACATGTAAAGCAATAATATAGACCTGATTGAGAGGGTGCATAACACATATGTAGCACATTTTCCAAGTACTGTATCCATACTCACGTAATACTTCGGTCCTGATTACACCTGGAATTTAACATAGAAATATAATGTTTGTCCATGAATTGCAATTATAAGTGGTACAATATTAATCGCACCCAGTAATTACCAGGCGCAAAATAAATTGCACCCTCTGCTAAATTTTGACAGGTCACACCTGCCAAAATTTAACATATGAATTTTGTAGTGGAGAGCAACAAAATCCACGTATTATTTCCCCAAAATGTCTAAATAGCTGCAATTTATCACAGTCAATATATTCTGAACACCGGATTGCCTGAACTTTTGTCAGGTGTGATGATGTTGAGCTATCCCTCTGGGACACTTGCAATCTGGCCCATTGTAGTATAGCTTTATAAACATGGGCTCTTCATGCTATCTCACCTGGTTTCTCACATCGGAAGCCGGACCAAATGTGTTCTAAGCCATTGACAGGTCACTTCCATTTCCCTTCACATGTTCCTTGATCATGCACTCTGAAAAATGTCACACTGCAGCTGTGATGTGAACCGTTATACTATGCACATGCTTCTCTATTAAATGTGTTTTATTTATTTACAAATATCCACCAATATATGGAGATGAATTTTTGTAAAGTGCTCTTTATGGAAATTAATGTCCAGTTTTCTCCTTAACTAAGAGTGATATTTGCACCCAACTAATTTAAATTGTGGAACAGTCTATTCTTTAAAATGCAAGCCTGCTGCCAGCATTCTGCATTTTGCTACCTTACCTGGCATGTGGCAGCTCTCATATATTCTAGCAACTATTCATAACTGTGATTCATGAGCATTCTTCAAGTAAACCATTGCTGTGTTAAACTATTAATGGTCTACTATCCTGCACACGGCTTCCAATTTGCTAAACATGGTAGACAGAACATATAATCAATGTCATCATTCTTTTTGCTCAAAGCCTGTCACAACAGCCATCAAGAAAAGCATTGTGGTAGGTGTAGCTGTCCGGATCAATACTACTTTCTTTAAGAACAGTCGGAGAATTCTCCATATAGGCACTCATTGTGAGTGGCCCAATATTCCCGCCAGCTCTGCAATGGGGTTACTTGTCCTTACTGGTCCCACCTATATTAGGAGTTTTAATTGGGGACTCCACAGTTCAGAAATATTTCACCCAGACACTTCACCTGCTGAAAGTAGGTGTAATGTCTGAGTGAAATACTACTGGGAAATGGGGCACAATGACAGTAATCGGGTGCAATAGCCTTGATTTGCTCTATAATTCCTCATTTCTCAGGGGATAGACAGGAACCAACTCATAATCCCATGTTATCCCGCCCCACCACCGCCCCCTCCAGAGTTAGCGATGCTCATGGAATTGGTCACTCCACCAAGGTGGAAAAACCTGCCATTTTTTAGCCAGGTTATAAAGAGCCCCACAGATTTGTTTCAACTTTTGAGTCCTATAATAAATTGGAAAAAAAAATAACATAACACCTTAAAATGTAAAATCCAAAATACTAGCAATAAATATGTTCCTAGTGATTCATTTCAGAAAAACAGCAGTCCCATTCAAATGGCTAAGGAATTTGACTATTTGGACCTTTGATTCACCTTATAAGGGACACGGCTGTTCAAGTTTCTACGAATGCTACTGCCCTTTCTTCTATGGCACATGTTATTTCTGCTGTTGGAAAAGGGTCCATTATCAATTCCACCAAGGAGGTTTAGGGCTAAGGTGGAAACTGGGGCTCTTCATGGGTCAGACGTATGGAGGTATGCACATTTGAGCACTATTGGCTACACAGATTTTGTGAGAAGAATTTGAGGTTTGACTATATATGCGTTGTTTCGTTTACTGAATTCTGAAATTTGGTGTGAGGAATGTGGTTAGTAGAACTTCTGTTAAACCCATTCTATTTTGGGCTAGCCTTTATATTAGCCCTGAATTAATATTTTACCATCAAGGGTTATGGGAAGTCTTTTCTTGTGATAATGCCAACCAGCATGTTTGGGTAGCTCACGTTTAGCAGCTGTTCTTGGATATTGGACTCAATGAAGATCATCTTAGCTGGATTATGTGCCGAACGCTCATGTGACCCAGAATTCTTTGATCCAAAATTGTAATGTTCCAGAAGATGTACTTATATCGAATCTTCTTGTAAAAAAACAGAAACATATTAATTAGATTTTGTTTGCAAAGTCTCCCATTGCAGTTTTGCATTTGGATGTTTAGCTCCTACCTGAAGCTCAACCCATCCAAGAACAGAATTCCTATTATTTGCCAAAAACAACAAACAAGATACAGTACAAACCTGGCTCAATGACATGATCCTTGATAGCTTTATATGCCAACTCTCACCAATTGATAAATTACTTGGATTCAACCTCTCCCTCAAGGAACCCCTTGCAAAAAAAAAAAAAAAATGGCCTGGTACCAGCTCTCTCTTCTAAAGAAAATCAAACTGTTTCTTCAAGAAAGCGACTTCAAAACTTCTGTTCAAGCCCTTGTTTTATTGTGTCTGGATGATGGCAATGCCCTTATCTCCCAGCCTCCACAGTGGCAACCCTTAGCGATATCTTACATGCCACAACACATTTCACCCAGAGCCTAAAGAAGTATTATCACATCACTCTCATCCCGATGGAACTCAATGGGTTCCATTTGTCAGCCCACACCATTGTCAAAACCAGCTGCATCATTTGCAAATCTATCACAAACTGCACGCTCTCTTATCTTGCAGACAAACTCATCATTTCTGATGATTCTAGGCACACCCACAGCCAGGACACCATCAGGTTGCAGACTAAGAAGTGTAAACAAGAAAAAAACAGGCTTTTTCCACCTGTGCACCCAGGATTTGGAACAACATCCCTGTATCCATCAGGAGCACCTCAGCGGTGCTCCTATTTGGGGGAGAATTAAAGACTCACCTCTTTAAAGAACACAACATCACAATGCATTAACCGTCCACAACTCAGCATCCTCTCCTAATCCTCATTGATTTTAAGCTTTTCTTTGACCATGTACCTCTCTACCCATCTTTTGGAAAGATATGTGCTATAAAAATTCCCTATACATACATACATAAGATGTAGATGGTCTTCTGCTAATCCAAGCTTTTTTAATCTACCTCAGAGCATAAAGATATAATACTTTGGTACATAATGATACAATTCAAATCAAAATTTAATCAAGAGGATTTCTTTGAAGATATAATAGGTGGAGCTGGATCCCGATTTCTCCAATTTCCCATAGTGTTTGTATCTGGCCAGAGACATCGTTCCAAGTGGAATCATAGTATTACACCTACAATCACCTTTCTATGACTCATAGGGCACGATTACAATGAGGCTCGTAAAGCCTCCGTTCGCAGGTCAGAGGCTTTCTGAGCCTCATTGCGGTTTCATTTCCAACCACCGCATTATAATGCAGGCGGTCGAAACTGAAACCGGCCGGTCATTCTGGCTGGATTCCGACGGGCTCAAGGGATCCATTGGGATTACGATGCTCAGTTTCAGACAGGCTTTCCATGCCGGGCTTTCCGACATGGAAAGCCTGTCAGAAAGCAAGTCTGGGGGCCCCTAGCAGGGCCCCCTTCTCCTTGTGGCCTCTGGTTTGGGACTGAGGGGGCACCTACGGTGCCCTCCTGTTAATCCCTGCACCACATGACAGGCACCGTGAGGTGCCTGCCACGCGGTGCAGGGATTAACACAATCTCCCATTTCTCTATGGGAGCTTCGGCTATGTCCGGTTTACGGCCGCAGCACAAGCTCCCATAGAGAAATGGGAGTATGCGACCGCACCATGTAATTGCGGTGTCTGGACTGCCAACTGGAGGTCGTCGGTCCCGAGACCGCGACTGTGTCGGTTGGAGGCAACTGTGACCGACATCATAATAAGGCCACAGTGCCAGTTTTCTATGTCATCTTGGACTCTACCAAATGATGCAACCTGCAGGGAATAAAAAACGCAATTCTTGTACAGTAAAATCAAATGTCTCAGAGGTAGGGTTTGTCAATACCTGGAACTTGTACATTTTAAGCCAAAGGTTTTAGAGACACCATATCAATGACTCCATACTCAGTGGGATAGAAGATATGTCACTAAGCAATGGCAAACATGTAGTCTGACACTTTGGAGCTTTTAGGGTATTGGCAAAAGATACAAAGGGCATATGCAAGGACCACAAAGGATCTCTTTAAACTTCTAGATACAACCAACATTGAAGTCAACCAGATGCTTGAGCCCTGCGCAGGAAAATAGGGGAAGGTGACCCTCAAGTTGGGCCCTGGAACAATTCTTCTGACTCCAGGCAGCTGAAGTGGTGATAAGCATGTGCACACACCATGACAGATGAAAGCCACTGAGTACCCGGAAAGGACAAGTAGAGAGGTTCACAGGTTGAACAAAACATACATGTCTGCAGAGGGAGGGCGTATGCTGAGCAGGCAGAGTACCCTTCAGCTCCTCTTCAATTGAATGTAGATAGTTCTTCTAGTATCTTGTGAAAGCTCAAGTGGGATTTTTGGTGCTCTGCATCCACGCATCTGGACTCCTTGGACTGACCAGAGGCTTTTCCATGTAAGCAAGGTCAGCAACAGCACAGGGCAGCATAGCTGTAGCAGGGTCGGACAGAGGACTCTGCAAGTATGCAGGCTAGATTTAAGAAGCACCATAGCACAGTACACATATCTGTGGTGATGGAGATCTTCCATTTTCTGGAGGAGGACTCTAGTTCAGTCTTTGGCAGAAGATCACTGCCAATGAGCAGTAGTGCATTCTGGAAATTTCACATCCCAACCAGTTAGTTGAAGCCAAATTCCCCTCTTTTAAAGAGAATTTCGGGAGAATGCTGGGAAAAGTAGACCTTACCCTGCTCCAAGAATACACTGTGGCCAATGTTATTCAAGGCAGGTACATTCTCCAGTAGCTTGCTCAGCGCCAACATGTTTACATTTCTGTATCATTTTGAAGTTCGAATGTGCTCCCTCTCACATGTTACTTTCACATCTGCAATACCCTCTTTGTTCTGCCACTAATCTCCATTGGAGCCTTGCATGAAAAAACCTATCAATTTTTTTATTATCATTTATGCTTTAGCTTTCTATGCTCAGCAGATGCAGGGGGATCTCTTACTGCTGAACACTACGATTCACAGACTTTCATTTTTCTTTTTATAAACTTGCTCAAACTTCAACTAGGCATGTGAACATCTATGAAAAATGATAACAGTGATGACTGGACCAAAGGGTGATTCTGATGAGTACATTCATTCTGTTGATCATGGTCATTACTACAAAAACAATCGAGATAACATTTGCAAATATACACATTTAGGAAAGTGCAGACAGGGGCGCAGTCTAGCAAGATGGCCGCAGGACGATTTCCTAAGAAGTTTCCATCCAACCCCAAAATAAATCTTTACAGGTGTAGTTTGAGTTTTTTGTAATCACCATCGAAACATGCACAACAGTTACTGGAATTAACTGCAAAGTACAGCAGATTACCTCTGTGCCTGAAGGAAAACTCAATACCCAAAGGAACGATTTTTACAGAGGGAAATCACAAGCGACATAATGCTGCTCGCGAGCTGGATTGGTGTGAACCTGAGGCAAGGTGGCTGACTAGCAGGGCCACATTGTGCAGGTTGGTTGTGACCTGGAGAGGGTGACATTGAAATGTTAGAACTAAAAAGAGCTCCTGGCTGAGCCCGAGTGGAGGAGTCGTTGCACCGGAAAACAAGATGGCAGCAAAAATACACCGATGTGGTCAGCTCCAAAGACACATAGCGATCCTGAGGTGAGATGGAGGGGGAAGGGTAATGGAGGCCCGCAGCCTAACAATAAGGAGGAGCTTCAGGACTCCGGACGAGCTGTTCTGTGGGAAAAACAGAGCAAAGTAGGTGGAGGGCAAGGCTGAGAAAGCTTGAAAGGAGCACTGAGGAGGAGATGAAAATCCAGTTGAAGCCCTCCCTGGCCTTGGAGCGGGTGGTATGCAGGAGGGCTCCTGCTCCCATGTGGGGATCCTTAGCATGCGATAGGTGGAGGACTGCTACCATAAAATAGATAATAAAATGTTTCAAATGACTTAAGGGTGGAATATAAGAGTAAATAACAAGACCCCTGTCATTGCCAGTAACCAGTAGAGCCAGGATTTGCCTTTTCTCTGCAAGAGTAATCAGCTCTACAGTATGGTGTACCAGTTATCCTCACTGCCACTGATGTTCTCAGGTTCAAAGCTGGACACTTTCAGTTCCTCAACAGGGTTGTTGGTCTGACCGTTCCAGCTTCCTCATGCTGTCTGACCTATTTTGGCATCTCTTTCCATTCTCACCTCCATCCGACTTCTACTTCTTTATCTATGCTCTGCCACCGCTGCTTCTGCCTGACTGGCACTGCCTCCTCTATCCACTCTCTTGTTGCTCTCCTTTGATCCACCTCACCTCCCGACTTCTTCCACTCTCGCCTCCATCAGATGTCAGCTACTTCACGTCTGCTCCACTACACCAATTCCATCCCGTCTCTCTTTTTAAACTGCAACCCGAAAGAAGTTAGTCCACTACTTTTTGTGTAAACATGCCGCGCACCTGTATTATCCCAGTGCTCCTCATCTTCCATGCCATCACACCCCCATAATAAAGAAAGCACACTACAAGCTGGAAGAAACAGAGGGGGGCCCGTGGAGTACATACTGACAACTTGAGGAAGGGCCAATGGAAGCAAATAAAATACAGCCCTCTTGCATTTAAAAGGAAAAACCGATTGGTGACTAAGATTGTGGAAGGAAGCAAGGGCAGAGATTTACGGACATGTTACCTAGGGGCATATTCTCAAGGACTTATCGCTGATTTATCGGCACTTTAGACCCGCAAAAGTGGCGATAGACTTATCGCCCTATTCTCAAGCTGGTGCAAACTGCCGATATCGCCAGTTTTCCAGCAATAGCTGCCGCAAAAAACATCGCCACGGATGAGAGCGACAACTAACGCTAATGATATGCAGAGTAGGCGTTCCCATGCAAAAACACACGAAAACACCACTTCGCGATATTCTCAACGACCAGCCAGATCTGCGAAGCGATCCAAAAACAGGCAATAAGGCGTGTTAGCAGCAGGGATTTAACACCTGCCTTTTACTGGTGTTAAGAAAAACAACAAGGGAACTCTACTCACTTGGAACCAGGGTACTGAAATGATTATCAAAAACAATGGCTCCTGTGGACTAATGGCAAGAAAATCTCAATAAAATAACGCACTATGGCAATGTAATGTGTTATTGTGATGTCAAAAAGAGAAGGAGCCTAACACACCTTAGATTAGTATTTCATTCATCATTCTTGTTTATATAGGGGCATATTAGCAAGACCCACGTTAAAATTATCGCCGTTTTAGCGGCAGGAAACTGCCGCTAAAACGGCGATAATAGGCTTGCTAATATGCGTTATGGAATTCCAATAGAAGCCCAGGTTAGATGTCCTGCACATCTAACCTGGGCTTCTATTGGATTCTATAACGCATATTAGCAAGCCCATTATCGCCGTTTTAGCGGCAGTTTCCTGCCGCTAAAGCGGCGATAATTTTAACGTGGGTCTTGCTAATATGCCCCATAGTTCTTTGAAGCAAAATTACATTCATGACATTTAACAATCAATTGATTGTAGTGAGTGGTGTCCCAGTGAAAAAAAGGAACCTAAACAAATAAACCTAAATAATTTGTGACATATTCGTGACATATATATAAGGTTTCCTATATTTCATGAAAGCGACCATTGAAAGATATATATTATATAAACCACGTTTTTATACAATGATAAGTGCTGGCTTGTAATGATACGCTTTGAAAAAACTGTCGACGGCGTTTCGACCCTGTGTGTAATGTAGGGTCTCTTCAGGACCTAAGATAGTAGGGACACCTGAAGGAAGGGTTTGCGCAGCCTCGTGTGGAATTTGTGGCACCGTGAGTAAAGTGAAAAGGAAGGATCTGTCTGTCTGCCTCATTGAACCAAGGCAGACAGACAGATGCTGTTCTGCTCCACAGATATCCTTGATGCAGGCACGAACATACTGATTCTTGAGTAAGACCCCCCATTACTTATCAACTGGCGACACAAAGCGGCGCATAGCCGTCTTAAATAATTATCAAGAGCCATAACACATGGAAGAAGCCTGCTACTTCTACTTAAAAACCCTATCGGCTCATGCTTGATCTGCACACTCACCGTGCCCTTCTATTCCATACCTGCGGAATCCTCCTATTGTGCTAACCGAATTTTGCCAGCCGACAGCTACCCTCACATGGGTGCCCGGCCGGGTCCCATGTGAGTATCCTTCCTTTTCACTGGTGTTCTATCACCTCCGTAATGAGGATCTGGTTTTCCTGCGTACTGAAACGTGGGTTCCTCTTCTTCTTCTCCTTGCCCTTCCCTGACCCCGAGGTCCCAGGCTGGTCCTCCGTGGGGCTTGTGGGGTTCTGGTTGTCCTCTGTACTTGCTCCGGCTACCTCCATGGTGCTTCGCAGTTGTTTGTGTTTTGTTTGTGTTTTTTGTTGCCGCTTTTATAGTGGTTTTTCCCGCCTGACTTGTGGGACTTGCAGGCCTGGCGCTGCTTATCGCTGAATTTTTTATCGCAGTTGGGCCCATCGCAACTTTTATCACGGTTAGATTTTTATTGCCGTCCCGGTAATTTTATCGCAGACATTTGACGCGTTATCGGGAAACTATCGCATGTTACCGCCATGTTGAGAATATGACGATAATACAGCGTTATTGTCCCGCGATAGACGGCGATATGAAAAATTGCGTTAACCTATTTTGGCGATGATTATCGCACGTTCTTGAGAATATCCCCCCTAGAGTAGTAAATGGGTAGTAGGATCTTGACCCGCCTCATCTTTAGATAAGTTTGAGAAAAATCAACAAGGGAGGAAAGCAAACATAGGCAAAGACAAAGCCAATAAAACAACACAAATCTCCATACAGGAATACATGTCAAACATACCCACAAATGGTAACCAAGTTAAAAGAAATGAGTGGAGAACCAGCATTGATGGAGGTCCCCAAAACTCAGAAGGGGCTTTAAAGCAAAAATCAATACAGTAACCATCAAAGTAAACCTGTTCCAAACTGCAAGGGGAAAATAGCAGAAAGGTTCGAAAGGTTCGAAACACAGATGAGAAAGTTAAAAGGAGATGTCTCCAATAGAATAGGGATCATTTAAATGTTTTCACTGTCTCTTTCCACCATGTTTTTCACTTCAACATGGAGGAATAGAAACTTACCATTTGACCGCCCTTTCTAAATTGGACAGGCAGTCGAATGTCCAAAACTCCATATTCCGTCAAGCTGTCGGAGGGGTATGTCAGCGATGGAGCCATAGCAGGCTCCGTCACTGGTACCAGGGAATGTGTTGGGCTTTGGCGAGGTTAGATTTACTATTCCCACTCCAACAAAAGTAAAAGTAGGGAAAGTGCTTGGGTTGGGAAGTGTTAGCAATATCATTCTAATTCCTAATATTTAAAAAAAAAACATTTAGATGGCTTACAACATAAAAATAGTAAAACATATTCAAAATTAAAAATATATGCATTATAAAAAAATAAAATAAATGTAATGAAAAAATAAAAAAAATATTTAAAGCATAATAAATACATGTAAAATAAATACACTACCCTCTCTACGACCCAAATAAAATCAACCAAAAGAAAACAAAAAATTTTATAAATAACAAATAACGTTATCAACATTGTAATTAAATAAAAACAAATAAAATGTAAACAAAAAATAAATGCAAAGATTAAATTTAAATAGTTTGTTATTAGATATACATATCAATGAATAAACAGTTAACAAAATACAAATAATTGACACAACCATCAATTAAATAATTTGTATCATTAATTACAAAATAAATATTTAAATAACATTAAAATGTAATTTTGAAAACCACAAATGAATAATTTAAATAATGTCCCATCCTACTCCCCTACAAACCCAACCACCACTACTTAATTATAAATTAGTAATTAAACTATCGAAAATTAAAATTACACATTGGAAACCACATATTTTACAGAGTTTTGGCATTTTTCTGGGACATAGCCTATTTTTGCTATTTTTTGTGCTTTCAACCTCCTTCCAGTTAATGGTAGAAATGGTTACAAAATTAATAATGGATCCTGGGAAGCTATACATTTTTCAAAAGTAGACAAAATTATGAATTCAGCAAGGGGTCATTTGTGTAGATACATCAAGGTTTCTTTATAGAAACTAACAGTTAAATATAGTAAAAATTGAAAATTAGTTGAAAAAAACAGCCTTTTGTGTCAACGTTTTCACCTGTAACTTCTTCTAATTATGACAGCTATTTGAAAGCAATATACCGTTACATCCGCTTGACCTTACTGGTTGTGGGGATATATAGGACTTGTAGGTTCACCAAGAACCCGACAAACCCAGAGTCAAAAACTGAGCAGCAATTTTCAATGGCTTTTTATTATGTACCGGGTATATAGCAATTATTGTGGGAAAATGTATACATGGAAAAATCGGTATGAAAGACACCTATGTATTTCTGAAATGGGAACAAAATATAGAGTTTAGAAACAGTAGATATTTGCACATTTCCGAAATTGGGAATACTCATACTAGCATGAGAATTATCGGTCATTTTTCAAAATGACTTCTTTTTTACACAATGTCTATCATTTGGAAGGCAAAAATGCATCGAAAGTCAATAGGTAATAACAGTTGCTTTACAAATCTGAATTACCCTGAGTCTCCCAATAAAAATGGTACCTCACTTGTGTGGGGAGGCATAGTGCCCACGACAGGAAATGGCTCAAAACCCAACGTGAACACACCACATTTTCACAATGAGACATTACCCTTTTTTTGCAAAGTGCCGAGCTGTCGTTTTTGAACCCCAGCTCTGCCAGCACCTAGGGAAACCTAGCAAACCTATACATTTTTGAAAACTAGACACCCAGGGGAATCCAGGATGGGGTGACTTGACTGCCTTTCACCAGGTTCTGTTACCCAGAATCCCTTGCAAACCTACATTTTTGTCCCAAAAAACAAATTTTCCTCACATTTCTGTGGTGGAAAGTTCTGGAATTTGCGTGGATCCACAAATTTCCACCCACCCCGCGTTCCCAAAGTCTTCCGAGAAAAATGGTACCTCACTTGCGTGGGTAGGCTTAGTGCCCGGGACAGGAAACGGCGCAAAACTCAACGTGGACACACCCCAATTTCACAGTGAAAAATGACCCTTTTTAGGCAAAGTGCCTAGCTGTAGTTTTTGAACCCTAGTTCTGCTGGCACCTAGGGAAACCTAGCAAACCTATACATTTTTGAAAACTAGACACCCAGGGGAATCCAGGATGGGGTGACTTGACTGCCTCCCACCAGGTTCTGTTACCCAAAATCCCTTGCAAACCAAACAAATTGTCAAACAAAACATATTTTCCTCACATTTCTGTGGTGGAAAGTTCTGGAATCTGCATGGATCCACAAATTTCCACCCACCCCGCATTCCCCAAAGTCTTCCGAGAAAAATGGTACCTCACTTGTGTGGGTAGGCCTAGTGCCCGCGACAGGAAACGGCGCAAAACACAACGTGGACACACCCTAATTTCACAGTGAAAAATGACCCTTTTTTGGCAAAGTGCCTAGCTGTAGTTTTGTAACCCTAGCTCTGCAGGCACCTAGGGAAATCTAGCAAACGTATACATTTTTGAAAACTAGACACCCAGGGGAATCCAGGATGGGATGACTTGACTGCCTCCCACCAGGTTCTGTTACCCAGAATCCCTTGCAAACCTAAAAAATTGTCAAAAAAACCACATTATCCTCATATTTCTGTGGTGGAAAGTTCGGGAATCTGCATGGATCCACAAATTTCCACCCACCCCGCGTTCCCTAAAGTCTTCCGAGAAAAATGGTACCTCACTTGTGTGGGTAGGCCTAGTGCCCGCGACAGGAGACGGCGCAAAACACAACGTGGACACACCCAAATTTCACAGTGAAAAATGACCCTTTTTTGGCAAAGTGCCTAGCTGTAGTTTTTGAACCCTAGCTCTTCCGGCACCTAGGGAAACCTAGCAAACCTATACATTTTTGAAAACTAGACACGCAGGAGAATCCAGGATGGGGTGACTTGACTGCCGCCCACCAGGTTCTGTTACCCAGAATCCCTTGCAAACCTAAAAAATGGTCAAAAAAACCTCATTTTCCTCACAATTCTGTGGTGGAAAGTTCTGGAACCTGCGTGGATCCACAAATTTCCACCCACCCCGCGTTCCCCAAAGTCTTCCGAGAAAAATGGTACCTCACTTGTGTGGGTCGGCCTAGTGCCCGCGACAGGAAACGGCGCAAAACGCAACATGGACAGACCTCAATTTCGCAGTAAAAGATGACCCTTTTTTGGCAAAGTGCCTAGCTGTAGTTTTTGAACACTAGCTCTGCCGGCACCTAGGGAAACCTAGCAAATCTATACATTTTTGAAAACTAGACACCCAGGGGAATCCAGGATGGGGTGACTTGACTGCCTCCCACCAGGTTCTGTTACCCAGAATCCCTTGCAAACCTAATAAATTGTCAAAAAAAACACATTTTCCTCACATTTCTGTGGTGGAAAGTTCTGGAACCTGCGTGGATCCACAAATTTCCACCCACCCCGCGTTCCCCAAAGTCTTCCGAGAAAAATGGTACCTCACTTGTGTGGGTCGGCCTAGTCCCCGCGACAGGAAACGGCGCAAAACGCAACGTGGACACACCTCAATTTCGCAGTGAAAAATGACCCTTTTTTGGGAAAGTGCCTAGCTGTAGTTTTTTAACCCTAGCTCTGCCGGCACCTAGGGAAACCTAGCAAGCCTATACATTTTTGACAACTAGACACCCAGGGGAATCCAGGATGGGGTGACTTGACTGCCTCCCACCAGGTTCTGTTACCCAGAATCCCTTGCACACCTAAAAATTGTCAAAAAAAACACTTTTCCCTCACATTTCTGTGGTGGAAAGTTCTGGAATCTGCGTGGAACCACAAATTTCCACCCACCCCGCGTTCCCCAAAGTCTTCCGAGAAAAATGGTACGTCACTTGTGTGGGTAGGCCTAGTGCCCGCGACAGGAAACGGCGCAAAACGCAACGTGGACACACCCCAATTTCACAGTGAAAAATGACCCTTTTTTGGCAAAGTGCCCACGCAAGCCATACCTCGCTGGACTCCCCCGGGTGTCTAGTTTCCAGAAATGTGTGGGTTAGGTAGGTTTCCCTAGATGGCTGCCGAGCCCCGGGCCAAGAACTCATGGGACTCCCCATGCAAAACCAGGTTGGTTTGTGATAGGTAATTTTGATGTCGCCTCAATAGGTTTTGGGCCTTTGCCTGTCGCGGGTCCTTGACCCACCCACACAACTGAGGTACCATTTTTATTGGGAGACCTGGGGGAACGCTGGGTGGGAGGAAATTTGTGGATCCATGCAGATTCCAGAACTTTCCCACACAGAAATTTGAGAAAAAAGTGAATTTTTCGTCGAAATTTGAGGTTTGCAGGGGATTCTGGGTAGGAGAATGATGGGGGTCCCACGCAAGCCATACCTCGCTGGACTCCCCCGGGTGTCTAGTTTCCAGAAATGTGTGGGTTAGGTAGGTTTCTCTAGATGGCCGCCGAGCCCCGGGCCAAAAACTCATGGGACCCCCTTGCAAAACCAGGTTGGTTTGTGATAGGTAATTTTGATGTCGCATCAATAGGTTTTGGGCCCTTCCCTGCCGCGGGTACTTGGCCCACCCATACAAGTGAGGTACCATTTCTATTGGGATACTTGGAGAAATGCTGGGGGGTTGGAAATTTGTTGTTACTTTCTGCAGTGTGAAAATTTGGGCACAATAATGCAAGGAAAATGTCACAGTCACATTTTGAAGTTTGCAGGACATTGTGGGTAAGATAACTTGTTGGGATCCACAAGAGAGAAATCACCATGCACTCCCATGGGTGTTTAGTTTACGACAAAAACTACAGTTGTTAGGTTATTCTTAGATGAAATGTACAGCTTGGCAGAGAGACAAAACAGACAAAGATTACTGCACAGCCATCTATTCCTCAAGCACACCCACATACTGGTTGGATTTGGCACGAGGGCGAGTGATGGTTCAGTATATAAAATTTTATTAACAAGAGATTTCACAAAAATGAAATGCACTGTCAATAATTGAAAGGACAAAAAACTGAACCAGTGACTCGCAGCTCGTGAGCTGTAGAGCCACTTCAAGGCACCAACCGCTTTACAGGCCATTCACACACCTTTCATACATGATACACACAAGACCATTCACACCACCAGGCACAAAACCAACACATTACAACATTCACAAAAAAGGACAAGTTACACCCTGCTTGACAAAAACAGAAAAGACACATTTTTATGCACAACCACCTATTCCTCAAGCACACATACATACTGGTTGGATTTGGCACGAGGGTGAGTGATGGTTCAGTATATACAGTTGTATTAACCAGAGATTTCACAAAAATGAAATGCACTGTTCATTGAAAGGATGAGAAACTGAACCATTGACTCACAGCTCGTGAGCTGTAAAGCCACGACAAGGCACCAACCTCTTTACAGGCCATTCATACACCTTTTATATGTGTGACACATACAAAACCATTCACAACGCCAGCCGCGGGCCCAGCACATTACAACACTCACACCAGCAGACAGCGCCATTCAAGGGCCCATCACTTTCACACGCCCACATTCCTGACACAGCAACCACACCAGCTCACGGATTGCGTTGAGTGGCGTTTGGCTAGCAGTGTGTGTAGTGACCAGCAGCTAGTCACTACTCACACACCACCAGCCAAGCGCCAGTCCACGTACCCCGCCAGCCGAGTACCAGTCCACGCACACCGCCAGCCAAGCGCCAGTCCACACACATCGCCAGCCAAGCGCCAGTCCACGCACACCACACCGCCAGCCAAGCACCAGTCCACGCACACCGCCAGCCAAGCACCAGTCCAAACACACCACCAGCCAAGCACCAGTCCACACACACTGCCAGCCAAGCGCCAATCCAAACACACCTACAGCCAAGCGCCAGACCACGCACACCGCCAGACAAGCGCCACTCCACGCACACCGCCATCACATTTAGGATTTTTTTTTATAAATAAGAAAACACAAACAAATTGCAAATAGATACAAATCTACTAACACAAAATCTGAAACTAAATACACTACACAAATGCCAACCTTGAAACTGAACAAAAAGTATT
This sequence comes from Calotriton arnoldi, assembly GCA_963921515.1. Classification (NCBI taxonomy): domain Eukaryota; kingdom Metazoa; phylum Chordata; class Amphibia; order Caudata; family Salamandridae; genus Calotriton; species Calotriton arnoldi. The sequence goes on along the minus strand of CAWUFW010015422.1, from coordinate 241,088 downwards.
AAAAAATAGAGGCCAGGCAGTTCACTTTACCACTCATGGATGCTCCCAAAAATTATTTTGCGTGTGGTACATTCTAAAACAAGCAGGCACACACAGCCCAGGGTTAGAAGGACACTCGGGGCAGTACATACGAGTCTCCTTCCGCATACCTCTTCGCCAACAGACTCTACATCTCCTACTGGGAAAGTCTTTTGAGGGTGTGGGAGGAATGTGATCAGGAAAGTGGCGATCTTTCAATCTAGCCACATCCTCCACCACTCCAACTCTAGGAACACTTGCCTGTTCCACTAAAACAAGGCTGCCTATTACAGACTCCTGAAACTTAGCAAAAGTCATCTTTGACTCAGGACAAGAATCCTGGAACACAAAAAAAGCATTAAAGGTTGCCAAGTGGAAAAGATGGATAGCCAACTTCTTATATCAAATGTAAGCCTTACGAAGAGCAGCGTAAGGTTCCAACCTCTGATCTACTCTGTCAACACCACCCATGTGCCTATTATAGTCTAAAATGCACACAGGTTTGCGCACTTCAGCAATCTGACCCCAAACAGTCACAGGTGCAGTGCTTTCATCATGGATGGTAGTCATCATGTAGACATCTCTCCTGTCTGAAAACTTCACAGCTAGAAGCTCCTCGCAACGCAACGCACTGCACTGTCCCCACACAAGCTTTTGACAAACAAGTTCTTTTGGGAAACCTTTACGGCTAGAGCGGATTGTGCCACAAGCAACAGTGTCCACTTTGGCCAATTCCCTGAACAACCGCATACCAGTGTAGAAGTTATCTACGTATAAATGGTGGCCTTTGTTAAAAAGTCCTCTACCAAGTTCCCACACAGTTTTCTCAGTCACTCCAAAAGTGGACGGACAACCAGGGGGGTTAATCCTGGATTCCTTACCGGTGTACACCCTGAAATTAGAGACATATCCAGTCCTACTGTCACACAGCATATACTTCTTAATTCCATAGCGTGCCCTCTTACTAGGAATGTATTGCCTAAAAACCAAGTGGCCCTTGAACAACACCAAAGACTCATCCACTGCTATTTCTTTCCCTGGAGCATAGATCGCAGAAAATCGATCAACAAAATGATCAATGACAGGCCGAATCTTAAAAAGACGGTCACAATCAGGGTGATCTCGTGCCAACGCTAAACCATTATCGACAAAATGCATCATCCGAAGCAGAAGCAAATACCTATCACGACTTATGACTGCCGGAAATATAGCTGTTGCCATCAAGGGACTAGTAGACCAATATGAAGACATTGATGGCTTCCTTAGCAAGCCCATCAAAAAAGTTAAACCCAAGAACTTCTTCATCTCTTCCAGATTTGTGGGAGTCCACCGGGTAGCTCTAGAGTGGGGCTTAAGGCTGGCACTGTTGTCCCTCAAAAACTGTTCGGCATATAAATTAGTCTGCTCAACAATCTCTGCCAAAAATACATCGTCCATAAGCAACTGAAAAAAATGTATCGGCAAAAAGTTTTCAGTATTCACTCTACACCCTGGAACACCAGTAAAGTCTGGCAATGCCGGCTGCTCCATGCCTGGGGCAACCCAGAGGTCGGCACTTTCAACGGGAAGCCTTGCAGCCCCAGGCTGCAGCCCAGATGCCTCTTGCCGCACTATACCAACGGGAAGCCTTGCAGCCCCAGGCTGCAACCCAGATGCCTCTTGCCGCACTATACCAACGGGAAGCCTTGCAGCCCCAGGCGGCAGCCCAGATGCCTTTTGCCGCACTATCGGCACATCAATGTCCTCCTCTAACACAGGCACTTCATCCGCACTAAGAGTAGCTTCATCCGCACTGAGAGTAGCGTCATCATCCGATGATTCGATGTGGAGAGAAAACTCACTGCCTGAATCTTCCCCTGCCTCCTCTGCCTCAGATGCAGAGTCAGTCTCTGAACCATGGTCAGAGGAAGACTCAAAAAGCATACCAACAACCTGCTGAGCAGTAATCCTGCGGCTAGCCATTATCCTTACTAAGAAAGGAGTCTGCACAAACAAGTCAACAACAACCAACACTGTGCAAAATAAGTAAGTAAAAAAATGTGTGCCTTTATCACAAAGATCTATATACTCAAAAACAATACAATTCACTTACAAGAGACAGCTACACTCACCAGCACCTACTCTGCAGAGACACAGCAAAAACCAACGATATCCCACTAGAAAGAAAAAAACAAAACCAATTACTCACAAGACAACAAAATACACATCGAGCACAAATGCAAAAAGTTTTTGACACTCAAAAAACAGAAGCCAAACATACTGCTATTATTACACCATTTGCAAAAAACACATTCATGCAGAAAAATGAAAAACATTTACATTGTACAAAAAAAAGACTCTTACCAAACACATGCAACTACACAAACAGCAGAACCACCAGTAACGAAACCGCAACCTGGAACAGACTAAAGAGCAAAATCCTTCAACTAGAACAAAAAAGGAGAAATAAAGCATTACAATTGCAATTCACAAAAAATAAAACAATTAACATTATAACACGCTATGTTACTACCCAAATGGTCAATAGGGGGTGATCTTGCCCAAGGGATCGGGATCGGTTGTCTGCCAGGCCAATCTGTCCCCCAGGTGGGGCAGAAAACAGCAGACAGAAATTTGCCCCCCTTGCAAAAGTAATAAATCCCTAGTGCCTAGTAGGGTTTTCTGCCTCCCCCCTCCCGCCTAGGGCAGAAAGGCCAAAACAAGGGTCAGATCTATCCCCAGGAAGCAACCATGTCGCTTCCATTACTCACAAAACAAAATCCCTGGTGTCTAGTGGGGTTTTCTGCCCCCCCCCCCCCGGGGCAGAAAGGCAAAAAAAAACAGGCTAATCTGCCCCCGGGGGGGGGGGGGCAGAATACGCATAGAAAAACAATATGCCACCTAGAAGCGACCCTTGCCCAAGGGGTCACTTCCATTTCATTTTTAAAATGAGTCCCTGGTGTCTAGTGGGGTTTTCTGCCCCCCCTGGGGGCAGAAAGGCCCGATAAAAATGGTGATGGGGCAGAATACACATTAAAAAAAAATTGCCCCCTGGAAGCGACCCTTGCCCAAGGGGTCGCTTCCATTTTTATTTAAAATAATTCCCTGGTGTCTAATGGGGGTTTCTGCTCCCCCCTGGGGACAGAAAGGCCAAAAAACGGGCCGATATGCGACAGAATTCCCATTACAAAAAAAAATGGCCCCCTGGAAGTGACCCTTACCCAAGGGGTCACTTCCATTACAATTTAAAATAATTCCCTGGTGTCTAGTGGGGAGGCCAAAAAAACAGGGCGATCTGCCCCCAGGGGGGGCTGAATTCCCAAACTAACCAAATTGGCCCCCTGGAAGCGACCCTTGCCCAAGGGGTCGCTTCCATTTAAATTTAAAAATAATCCCTGGGTCTAGTGGGCTTTTCTGCCCCCCCTGGGTCCAGAAACGGCCCAAAAAACGTCCGATCTGTCCCCAGGGGGGGCAGAAAAGTCTTTGAAATAATTGGCCCCCATAGGAAGCGACCCTTGCCCAAGGGGTCGCTTCCTTTGAACAACCAGATCAGCGCTTCCGCGCTACTCGAGGCTCGACCTAAAAAAGGACATCCCTGGTGTCTAGTGGGGCATTCCTGCTGCACGATCGCGACGCTGTGTGCGATCGTGAAGCAGGAATGCCCTGCATTGAGACATCAGGGGAAAGGAAATACTCTTTCCTCTCCCCCGATGCCTCAATGCATCCCCAAATGCCCCCCCCCGCCGGAGCAGAGAAAACTCACCTCGCTCCTCGGGACGCCTGGAAGCAAATGGCTTCCAGGCGTCCCAGCGCTTCCTGATGACGTCGGCGCGTGCTGTGCGCGCTGACGTCATGGGAAAGCGTGGGGGGGGTCGGGGGTGGCAGCAGAAACTCTTCCGCTGCCATCCCCCTCTGTGGGGGCAAGATCGATGCCCCAGGGGGGGAGCACCAGCGCTTCCCCCAGGGGCTGTGCTCATGATGGAGCGGTTCCATCATAAGCACAGCCCAACCGATGCTCATGACGGAACCGCTCCGTCATGAGCATCGAAGGGGTTAATAAATAACAATCATAATTCAAAATGTAAATAACTGCTTACTCTTTTCTCATTCAAACTGAATAATCCACTCCTAAATAACAAATTATTAATTAAATGGAAAACAACATTAATTCCACTTTGAAACTTACAACTGTACAAAAAAAATATAAAACAGGTATAATACAAACTCCTAAAATTAATAAAATAACCAATATATGCTACATTAATTAAAAATGTATATTTAATACAGCTATATTAAAGTGAACAATATTATACGCAACATTTTAAAAAAAATGTCATATACATAAAAACGATATTCTTACCTTTGATATTTTCTTCCTTGATATTTTTAAAGTAAAAATATTTTTGGCACAATATTCTTGCAACTCAATTTTTGTTCAAACAATATTCTTGTCATTCACCACACAACTATCCCTGGGGAGCCCTTTGTGGTATCCCTTCGAATGATGTTCTCCCCCAACTCAGCTGAAAAGTGAAATATGCAGAGGGGTCTCAGGGGCAAAGATAACAAGCATTGGCAAAGCCAATACGTTTTGCCTAGGCAAGATCTATTGGCCTTGTCAATCTTTATTTAGACATATTGCATATGTGCATTATGGCGTAAAGTGAAGTATAACAAAATGCTATGACACAGCCACAGTTGTCCGCGTCATAGCGCTTTGTTATTCTTTAAGCCATGTTGCTCAGCAGCCCACGCTGGTGGGCTTGCAACATGTCTAAAAAACAATGACAAAGCCAATTAGCTTGCACGTATAAGAGAGAGCTATTTGGCTTTGTTAATTTTTTGTGTGCCGAACGAGAGGGGCGGGGGTTGCAACATAACAGACAGTGGGAGTGGCAACCAATAGAAGGGAGGGAAGGCGGGGCAAGAGAATTTGGTGTTACGGAAAGAGCTGGCAAAACCTGGGGAACGTAGATTAACCTAGCCCACACAAAGCAAACATTCAGCCATGGGCCCTTTGCTCCCCTTCTGACCTAACTCCTATAAATTGCTGTCTTCCACGACACTAGCTGAAAGGAAAGAAACTTCTCAACAAGCAAGGGTGTTTAACCCGTTATTGCAAATTAAGTCAACTCTGGTCAAACACCTCTTTCGTCCCCGTAACATCCAGGCACTGCTTACCTTTAGGCAGATGATGATATATGTGTAGCGTGTCCATAGGCATATAAGGAAGCCTGCCACTGCCTACTTCATTCCTTTGATATTAATCAGTACAGGCCAGATACGAGGCTCACATAGGACTCTTTCAAGGGTCCTTGTAGCCACGACCACTGTAGACCACGCCATCCTGTGAATGCAACTTGTTTTACCTCTGTGGCAACAAGGCTCTCATTGACTTTGAGAGCATGTAAATGTAAATAAGCCCATTGCTTCCCTAATTGAATTACTGGATTGCATAGAACACAGTTTTCACTGTCGTTCTCGTGCCCCTCAGGCTTAGCTCAAACTGCATAAATCAGCTAAAACATGCCTTATACTGCTGCGTTTCACTGCTACCCAACAACAGGCAGGGAAGTAAGAGGAAAAAAAAGAGAATGAAATGTAAGATGTGTAAGGGAGTGGGGGGCCAAACACAACAGACAGACGGAGGAGGGTGGGAGTTAGATCAAAACAGAACAGACAGAGTGAGAAGGGAGGGGGATGAAGGAGAGGGACTGCAGACACATACACTCTATAAGAGTGCATGCGCAAAAGTAAATTTTAAAAAAGTACCTGCAGGAGCCTGCTGGTCAGTGGAAGGACACTGGACACAGGAGGCAGTACTTGGTCCATGCTCTACTGCATGGACGAAGACTCCAAAGCTCAGTAGGAAGAGGAAGCCAGAAGGAGCTGCTGACCAATAGGAAGCAAGGAAACAAGAGTGATGTAGGAGCCAATCAATGGTAAGTGTAGGTAAGTAATGGCTGGGCTCTATGCCCCTTTTGAGATTTTTTTTTAGATTTCACAAGCACAGCGCAAGTGTTGTGCAGGCGAAACCTAAAAACGGTAGGAATCTTGGGTTCTTACAGCCTCTTTGACAAATGTCTCCTTCCATTTGGTGTTTCATCTGTGTCCCTCTCAACTCATGCGCCTTCCTTTGCACAAACAGGGACGCTGATTCATTCATACGGTAGGGAAGGGTAGTGGAAGTGACACTAGGCACTCTTTGAACCTTGGAAAACAACACATAAAGTGACAACATTTGACATGAAATGATACCATTTGGCATCTGGCCCTGATGGTTTTACAGAAATTGACATCACTGACAAGAAAAAAACCTATAGGAAAAATTACAGTAGGAAAAAGATGTATTCACTGGTCAAAAAAGGTTATTAAAACAAATTCAATCGCATTTTAACTACCACCTCTATATGTTGCCATGGGCGCCTATTATGTCAGATGTTAAGCTATGATTTGCCAGTGGCACGTCCATCACATATACAGGTAGAATCATCAGAAGCAGAAGTTCGAACTCGTCAGCTAACACCTAAAGTGATTTTGCTGCTTTAAATGTTCTGGCATACCGTGCAACTCACACTATACCCAGGCACACTATTAGATACCTAGACAAAGCCACAGTACAATAGCACTGGTGTTAAATGACTAGCCAAAACCAGAAAAGCTTCTGCACAGCCATCAAGTACCCAGGCCTGGCTTTAAATTCAGAAGCACAACTTTAAACAGAACTATAACAGTAGAAACCGAATTATAGCCTCAAGGCAGTCACTAAAGGACAGATCGTACCTTCATTGCCCAAACAACGGATTAAATTACCAGATACAAATGCAAACACACAGGTATTGGTTCAGTTGTCAACTATAGCCCCACATGCCATGGGGTAGACTTTAATGCCCAGGTCAAGCCTGTAACACCCCAGTTACGGACCCAAAAGCCTTACAGACACATACACAGATACAGTTTTAAAAGCTCAGGGACAGCCACGATATCTCAGGTACATGTCCATTCCTCACTCACAGCTAAAATATTTCAGTTGCAACATCAAATGCAACTTCAAATGCCTAGGCACAGACACCATATGTCCTTGATGCCTTTAATTGCTTTGGCATAGTCTCAATTGTCAAGGCACTGTTGCAAATGCTCAGGGCAGCCTCACAACATTCAGGTTTAGCCTCAGTTACCACTTGCAGCATCCTAATGCACAGCAGTACCCTTGGACATGCAGTGCAGCACACCAATCTTAATGTATTGGCTTACCAAGGGCCTTTTTACAAGTTCTATGGACTGCCCAACCACTGGTGGTCAGTCCAACCATCGCCACACTGCAGGCCCGCCCGCAGTATTATGACTGCGGCAGTCGGGCCGCACCAAGACTGCCGGCATCACCAGGATCAAGGGTCTTGCTGGGTTGTCGGACTTTCACTGACAGGAATATGGTGGCGGTGCTGCAGCAGGCACCACTGAGCATATTCCGAGTTTCCATTTCACCGCCCTTTTCAAGGCAGTGAACCCACCATGAAAAGGGTGATGGAATGGTAATAAAGGGGGCCCTAACAGGGCCCCCTGCCGGAATTGGACCTGGGGTGCATGGGGGGAGCAAATGTAGTGCCCCTTTGTATTGGCACCCCCATCTCCTGCACTGTGTGGCATGTATGCCACATCATGCAGGAAGGTGCAATCGGCGCTCTGGCAGTGGCGGTCTGCAAGTGAGGCTCTTCTTTAAGCCTCACAGACTTCTGCTGTCAGACCACCGCAGGACCACTCACCAGACCAGGATTGAAGTCTCAATCTGGCGAGCAGCAGCACCATGGCTTTGGTGGTCTTATAGCAGATGTCGCATTGCTCCGTCCGCTGTAGGACCTCCGAAGTCGTAATAAGGCCCTTAGTCCGTGTAGCCTACCAAGTTAGACAACCTCAAATGTCCAAAACAACAGTCCCTTGCACACGCCAACAGTATATATTATGTTTTATTGACAATAATAAAAAACACTCTTGTTCCTCCGTTGAAACAGTCACTTCAGTTTAATCTTGAGATCCTTAGCCAACAGGTGTTTCGTCGCGCTTAATTGTTGTGCGCAGGGACTTCTTCAGGGCTCTAATCTCTTTGTATGGATCCTCAGTTCCGGTTGTATTTCCGACCCAGAATGGGTTCTAGTACTCCAGTGATATTCGCACAGTAAAGGGCAACAGTGATTACTGCGTCCAAGTTTAGTGTATTCCTCCGGCGTGCCCTGCTACTGAACAGAGGGTTTGCGTTTACGCCAGCAAAGACTTAGTTGCTGGCAAGAGGGACTCACTTAGCCCCCAAAGAGTGGTTTTACTATACTATGTCGTCATTCTTCATGATGGATTTTTTTTTTTTTTTTAAGATGCATTTAATGTTTGAGTAGTATATGAGTTATTTTGAACCTGGGAATACACAACAAAACAATGTTGGTTGAATACAGCGTTGAATTGAGTTGTATTTTATGCATTATGATATGATTTGCAAGTAATTGTATGCAAATAAAAGGTGTTTATCACCAGAATAAAGTCTAGGTACTAAATCAAACAAAGGAACAATCATTTATAGCCAAATGAAGGTTTTATCTGATGTGTTTATTGGGTTGGGACCCACCTTCAGCGGTTCTCCAATGGCCACACCCCATACTTTAGCTCACTTCCGTACTATGGCGCAAATGCAATAGAAAATGGTGTCCTCTTTTACATGTGCCTATGTTCCCATGCAAATTAGGACACACCCCGTTGGGATTGCGCATCGGCAGGATTATCACTAGCGAGCTCAATATTACAGAAAGTGATGTGCAAACCAGATGGGCCTGACATAGGCCTACATTCACATGGGCTTAAATCACCATTTCCCAAGACATAGAAAGTAAATAAATGAATAAATAAATACATTAAATGAGTAGATAATAAAATAACTACAAATCCAAAAATAAAATAAAAAAATAATAATACCGATCATCACCCCATCAAACATAAATATCTTCCAAAGAACAGAACGCACTTTATTTTCCTGATAAATGTAGGGGATGTTGCAGCAGCGTTTGCAGACAAAAGAAAAGCAAAGTCTTCACTCCAGTAGACAAATATAAAATGAGCAGACTTAGCAAAGAAATTGGGGAAGACACTGGAGGACAAGAAGAGGAAGGCGCTACTACATGTACAGAAGTCTCATTCTTTGTGGCACCTGAGCAAACAAAATACGATTTCAAACAATATAGGTCATGAAAGTTGATTTCCAGCAAAAAATCAACTCAAAACGAATTGCGTTCAATATATTGATGCCTTGTGAGTCCAAACAATGAGTACATCCACCCCTTCTCTGCAATTTGTGCAACTCACACTACAGATGTTGCTAGTGCAATGCTAGTTGTATAAACATGGTTTGTCATGGTTTCCGCTGTACTTGTATGCTTGTATTAGCTCCTGCATTATGCATGATTAGTGTAGTGTTATACAGTCATTACAATTTCCTGGTTTTAAAATGTTCGCGCTGACCTAATTGTAAAGAAAAGAACGAACAATGACAATATTCACGAGTTTACTTTTACAATGTTCCTCTTGAAAGGCTGTCCTCCCCTTTCGTTGTTTATTAATATTATTCAGTAGTGTTTCATTAAGGATCAATAATCAATAAGTGACCTTGAAAGGCGTTTGCAGCGAATCAGAATTATACAGGGAAGACCTATGCTTCATAACCACTGTAATCACTGATGTACCATCATGAAGATGGCAGACTAAAACTGATGAAATTATTTTAACCTTGTGTGAATAATGGACTTATTTTCAGTCAATTATATTTCTCTAGACACAAAAAAAGTAGAAATAGCCTTTCAGACGAGGAGCAAGTACAACATGGTTGACTTCTACTGTGCGAAGACATCCCTCTCTATAACTAGAGCGTGTTCTGTGTTTTTGTAATAATACTTTAAAATTGCTAGTTCTAGAATATTGACTTTCCAGCATGTTTCTCCATTCAGGCACTCCACAGACTTTTAAACAGAAGCCCTCTATTATCAGAACTAAGAAAATTGAGTTTCTCCATTGGGTTAATCAGAAGGTCAGGCAGTGGATGGATTGAGTATGCCGCATGTCAGTGAGCAACATGTAATCATTCCCTTCAGAGTGGAGGAGCTCAGTGAGGTATTTAGCTGTGGGCTGCTGACTTCATGATGGATTTATGACTTATACACACAAGATCCACACTTAAGAAAAGAATTCTGGAATACACTAGGGGCCGATTCCGATTCGGGCCGGAAATCTCTCCGACCGAGCCGGATCCGGAGAGATTTCCGACAGAGCCGGACTCCCGCAGTCCGACCGAGCGAGTACGATGCGGCCGTATGCTGCCCGACTCGATTCGGTCGGACTCCCATTGAAGTCAATGGGAGCCGTTAGTACAATGCATACACGGGCTCCCATTGACTGAATGGGTACGTCGCGAACAGGGGGGCCCCCTACAGTGGGTACGCGTCGGTGTGACTCGCACCGTACATGCATGTTTAGGGGGGACCCTTGGGTCCCCCCTGTGTGCAACTCGTGCGGCTACGCATGCAGGGGGGTCCGACACGGACCCCCGAAGTCTGGCTCCGACAGCTCTTTGGAGCCGGACGCTACGAGTCGGTCGGGCTGTTCGAAGCGCGCATCGTACTTGCTCGGTCGGGTAACGTCTCCATTGCGTGGTGCGAGTCGTGTCCGTACGAGTCGGTCGGAGCGGTTCGGACCCGGGAACGAGTCGGTCGGCGATTTCGCGTACGCTCGCATCGTACTTGCTCGCGCGGACGTCCGTACGAATCGGTCGGAAACTAGGCCTCCGAATCGGATCCGGTTAAGCCGAATCCGATTCGGTGCCCTACCGGCCGAGATCGAAATCGGCCCCTAAATCTTGGACACAGTAATCACTGTTGCCCTTTACTGTGCGAATATCACTGGAGTACTAGAACCCATTCCAGGTTGGAAATACAACCGGAACTGAGGATCCATACAAAGAGATTAGAGCCCTGAAGAAGTCGCTGCGCACAACAATTAAGCTCAACGAAACACGTGATGGCTAAGGATCTCAAGATTAAACTGCAGTGACTGTTTCAACGGAGGAACAAGAGTGTTTTTTATTATTGTCAATGATACATAATATATACTGTCGGCGTGTGCAAGGGACTGTTGTTTTGGTTTATCAGTGGTTATCCACACATTGGGGAGGAGGGTGGCTCTCCCCACCCTTATGCACCGCAATCATAATTGTACACTAGTATATACTCACTGCGTATTTCTCAGGACCGCCATTACCCTACACAATCCACCGACCAAGAAGTCCCAGCCTCAAATGTCCAGTGTAGTTTCAAAATGCATAATTTTAGTTTCAAATGTTTAGTACAACCTTGCATTGTGTAGGAACAGCATCAATTCCTGCTTAAGCCTCACTATGCAAGCAATTTAGCCTCATGGGCAGAGTGGAGCTCAATGGCCTCAAGTGCAGCCTCATATGTCCAGTGAAGCATCTCAGTTTTGAAGAATAGCCTGAAATGACTACTGCAGAAACACAAAGAGCATGTTTCGCATCATGCCTCTCAATGTTCAGCTATAGCCTCACATGCAGGGGGGCATTTTGTGGAGTTGAAGAATGGACGTAATTTTAATTACATCCACAAAATTTGCATGAAACAGAATTCACAAACGCTACAAAATTTAGCACTACACAATTTTGCTGACATTTTTGCACAAGTAGCTTGTTCGTACAGAAAATGTGCAAGTATATCTATTTTACTCGAAGTGCGGCTCGCGTGTAAAAAATCAAGCAAGATACCAACAAACCACGTTTCATTTGCGACATTCTTATGGAATTTCACATAATTTTGCGGTGAAAATATGCAGCACCACTACTGGATATATAGTCTCACTCTCTCTCAAATTCAAAATGCATCCTCAAGTGTCCAATGGAGGGTGACAATATTAAGGTATACGTGCAAATTCCCAGTGAACACTGACAATGTCTTCTTTCCTAACCAAGCTCTATTTTACCTTTGGGCTTCAATCTTAGTAATAGGATTCAGGGGCCAATGTGGGAAAGACATTTGGCAGTGGATCTTGAAGCACCCAAAAACTGTGCTCTCTTCCAGCAGTCTTGTGCAGAGCAAGGGGAGTTATAATGGTAGCACATCTCCTTGTGGCACATGGCACTGTGAAACAGTGCCAGAGAGGTTCATGCTCCTTCCCAAGCTGCCTTCTTCCCTCCTTCTAACAAGTAAAGGGAGTGAAGGTTCCCAACCTTTCCCGCTCCAGAAGCCCCATCATATGGTGACCACAAGTCCGTATTTTTCGCTGACTATCCTGAATGTGTGAGACTTGTCTGAGAAGGCATGAATGAGCTGTTATAGATGCCTTTTGTGGCTAATTTTACACCAACTCCTAGAATGGGTTCAGCAAGACGGGTGCCTCTAATTTAGTTTTTGCTGCTTATGTTGCTCTGGTAAACAATGCTGTTTGTTTGTTAAAGGAGTGTTAATGATAGGCTAATAACAGTGAGATGATCACATTTGCATTTGAAAGGCTATCTTGCCCTCGCCCACACTGGGCTGTTTAACCCTTGACTGTCTACAACAAAACAAGCATTAGCAAAACCAATTGCTCTCACATTTGGGACCTATTAGCTTTGGAATGTATTTTTATCCATGATGTAGTGCAGTCCTTCTAATGTGCAGCGTGGCTAAAAATAATGAAAAAGAAAAAGTGCTATGACATAGCCAGCACTAACGCACTCTTATTTATAAAAAAAACAAGCAAACAGGGAGTGGATTGGTGAGTGAGTCAACATGGAGGGAGGCAGGGAGGTAGAGAAGGACGCAGGTGGGGGAGAGATCACGCAAGAGACAGTGGAGAAGCATGTTGTTGTATCACACATGGACAACAGGATTGGCTGGGGAAGCAAAAGAACAATGGAAGTTGGGCAGGAGGGGATGGGGCAGGGTGGGGAAGGAAGCTGACAACAGTGGGTGTGCAGGAGAAGTTAGGGTAGCAAGCTGACAACGGAAGGTGGACTGGAGGGGATGGAGCAGCAAGCTGACACCGGTGGGTTGGCGGAAAGAGATGGGGTAACAGGCTGACAGCAGAGGGTGGACAGGAGAGACTGGGAGAAAAGGGTGACAATGGAGGGTGAGCGGGAGGAGATGGGGCAGCAAACTGACAGTGGTGAGTGGGTGGGAGAGTGTGGGGCAGCCGCTGGCAATGGAGGGTGGGGCAGCACGCTGACAATGAAGGGTGAGCGGGGTTTGGCTTGGGGGACTGGAAGAGCTAGATGACAACAAATGGTAGTCAGGAGGGTGTGCCCCCTGAGGATCAAACCCACAATATCAGTGGGACAGATTATCAAGGACAAAATATAAAAAACATATTGACAGGTAGGTAAGTCTATATTTTCTATACCTAACACCACATACATGCACTAACGCACTACATACATTTTCTAGGTACTTAGATGTGGACTTAGAAATAGTAAATCTTCTTATATACACTTACCTACCGATATTTTGTCCCTCAATATTTTGTCCTCAATATGCCTTGACTACGATATTGTTGTTGTTGATATTTAGTAGTATAACTGGTGGGAGGGGATGGGGAAACAAGCTGACAACAGAGGGTGGGCAGGAGGTGAGGAGGGAGCAAGTTGACAATGGAGGGTGAGGGAGGGGATGGGGCACCAAACTATGAATGGTGATTGGGAGAGGCTGAGGCAGCAAGCAGACAACAGACAATAGAGGGTGGGTGGGTGGGAGGAGCTGGGGGAGTAGATGACAACAAAGGGTGGGGGAATGGAGGAGCACACAGACAAATGGGCTGAGGATTTTTCACTTAATGTTATATCATTGCTTGACTTACACAGATGCGTCCATAAAATTGACCATTTGTCCTGAATTTTGACAATTTATGCTGACTTTTTACAGTCCCTGCCCAGAATTTACCTCTGTGGCAGGCTGGCAGCCTACCCTAAAACTAAATCGGAGGTTGCGGAGGGTTCGAGGATTGCTAAGGGGTGGGAACTCCACAACACAATCTCAGCATCAAAAAAGGAAATTGCCTCTGAGGGTCTAAGGGTTCAACAAAGAGTAGGAACTACAACAAATACATTTCACTACCAGAGTCCTGTTTATGTTTTTTTCCTGCAGCTGTCAATGACGACAAGCAATGCAGCAGGAAAAGCAAAGTTAATTACAGACTCATTGGGGCCGATTCCGATCTCGGCCGGTAGGGCTCCGAATCGGATTCGGCTTAACCGGATCCGATTCGGAGCCCTATTTCCCGACCGATCCGTACGCGCGTCCGGGCGAGCGAGTACGATGCGTATTCGCCGACCGACTCGTCCGGGCGTCCCGACCGCTCCGACCGACTCGATCCCGGGTCAAACCGCACCGACCGACTCGCACGGACACGACTCGCACCGCGCAATGGAGACGTTCCCCGGCCAGGTAAGTACGATGCGCGCCGCGAGCAGTCCAACCGAGCCGCGCACTCCGGCTTGAAAGAGCTGTCGGAGCCGTACTTTGGGGGTCCGTGTCGGACCCCCCTGTACGCGTAGCCGCGCGAGTCGCACACAGGGGGGACCCATGGGTCCCCCCTACCTGTGCGTGTACGGCGCAAATCCCTTCGCCGCGTACACGCTGTAGGGGGTGCACTTGTCCGCATCGCACCCATTGAGTCAATGGGAGCCCACGTACGCGTTGTACGACAGGCTCCCATTGACTTCAATGGGAGTCCGACCGACTCGAGTCCGATGGCATACGTGCGCATCGTACTCGTTCGGTCGGACTGCACGGGTCCGATTCGGTCGAAAATCTCTCCGGGTCCCGCTCGGTCGGAGAGATTTCCGGCCCAAATCGGAATCGGCCCCATTGTGTTTCATTATAGTTTCAGCTATATAGCGTTTTATACATCTGACGAGGCTCCAAAGTGCCTTGAAGCAGGTCATACTAATAGTTTGAAAACGACGATCCTAGGCGCAACTGTGGCCTACCTGAAAAATAGCTTTCTTTCTAATCTGCAAATTATCTGTGACATTCTCAACCGTGTTATTTTACCTACACAATTCTGCCTGACTTTTTTTTAGTAAATGTCGCTCTTAAATTGGATTTTCAAATGTATTTCAATAAATTTTTCTCTAGTGCCTGATGCGCCCTGTAACCCCTGGTCAACAGCAGCACTTAGGTTTTGTTTACTCAACTCAGCACTAACATTAAAAAGATGTTAAAAAAATAGGCAAGCATTTATTTAAAGGTTAATTGCAGCTACAGAAAGGAAGTAACAAGGGTGTCCTGCACTGCTTAACTGTAGGAACACCTTCATTTTCAAAGACATCTTGCAGCAAACTTGAAAAAATATGACAAAGTCTCTTCATAATTCAAAGAGTGTATTTAATTAACATGAAGAACCGTTTCACCTTAATTCATCAGATTATATCAGTGCATTAAGAGGTATTTTTTTTAAGTGATAGTTTTCAAACATGGAACTAAGAGGCAAGTCAGTTGTTACGTGCACCCTTGGGTGGCTGGGGTCTCTATTATGGATCACTGACAGAATATCGAGGAGAAGAATATCGACCTGCCACAATATCGAGGTAAAAATATCGAGTGACAGAATATCGACTTCATATCTACAAACAGGTAAGTACAAAAATATTGAATCCTAAATATCATTGTTAATAATATAGGGGGTCATTACAATAGCGGGCGGATCGCCACCGCCCGTATGGCGGTGGCGATCCGCCCGCCATTTTCCATTGCCCGCCTACCATTTACCCCCCGCCTAATCACGATGGCGGTTTTCCGCCGGTCGTACAGGCGACCGTGCGGAAAACGGGTTTAATATGGTGGCGGTGTCTGTGAGACACCGCCATCCATATTAGGATGTAGGCGGTGAGGAGCCTTTTCATGGCGACATTTCCGCCATGAAAAGGCATGCGGTATTCGCATTTGGGGGCCCGTTGCCCTGCATTTGCATGCACAAGGTGGCAGGCACCGCGCGGTGCCTGTCACATTGTGCATGCAATAGCACAACATGCATTTTGTACATTGCGGCGGGTGCTGCTGACAGCACCGCCGGCCGCAATGTACGAAATGCGGGATGCGCCCGCCAGTGTGGCGGGCGCATCCTAATGTGCCTGGCGGGACCGCCGCGACTTCTGCGGGCGGTCCCTGGCTCCGTTGCGGTGGCAGGCGGACAAAGTCCGCCTGCCATTGTAATGGACCCCATAGTTTGCTAAAATATCAACTTTTTTAAATGTCTTAAAAGTAATATAAAATTAATGAAATAATAAATATAATTAAGTAAAACATACTTAAAAATGATTAAAAAAGGTTAAAACTAATAAATAATAAATGTAATGTAAAAAAAAACATGCATTTTAATTTTTTTTAATATATATTAACTAAATATTAAAAAATAATTAATATTTTTAATTATAAAATGTTAAAAACATAATTTAAAATATAATTACATATATATATATATATATAAATAAACCTATAATATAAATATAAAAATAAATTATATACTATAAGTTAAAACATTAAAATAAATATTTAAAAAAATAATAATATTTAACACTACATAAAATATAACAATACTGAAAACGTTGCATAGCGTAGGGGATAAAATTACTGTTCCCACTCCAGCGAGTGGTACAGTAGGGAAAGTGTTGGATAGCGGGTGGATAAAAATTACTATTCCCACTCCAGCGAGTGGAACAGTTGGGAAAATGTTGGATAGTGGGTGGGTAAAATTATTATTCCCACTCCAGCGAGTGCAACAGTAGGGAAAGTGTTAGATTGCGGGTGGGTAAAAATGACTATTCCCACTCCAGCGAGTGCAACAGTAGGGAAAGTGTTGGATAGCGGATGAGTAAAAATTACTATTCACACTCCAGTGAGTGCAACAGTAGGGAAAGTGTTGGATAGCAGGAGTGTAAAAATTACTATTCCCACTCCAGTGAGTGCAACAGTAGGGAAAGTGTTGGATAGCGGGTGGGTAAAATCCAGTGAGTGCAACAGTAGGGAAAGTGTTGGATAGCGGGTGGGAATAATATACTATTCCCACTCCACCAAGTGTAACAGTAGAGAAAGTGTTGGATAGCGGGAGGGTAAAAAGTACTATTCCCACTCCAGCGAGTGGAACAGTAGGGAAAGTTTTGGATAGCGGGAGGGTAAAAATTACTATTCCCACTCCAAATAGTGCAACAGTAGGGAAAGTGTTGGATAGCGTAGGGGTAAAAATGACTGTTCCCACTCCAGAGAGTGCAACAGTAGGGAAAGTGTTGGATAGCGTAGGAGTAAAAATTACTATTCCAACTCCAGAGAGTGCAACAGTAGGGAAACTGTTGGATAGCGTAGGGGTAAAAATTACTATTCCCACTCCAAAGAATGCAACAGTAGGGAAAGCGTTGGATAGCGTAGGGGTTAAAAATAACATACTTATAAATTAAATAATTTTTGTAATTAAATAAATTAACAATAAATTAATTGAAAATACCAATAAATAAAAATTAATAATTACTTTAATAACATTAAATTACTTCCCACCCTATTCCCCAATAAACACACAACCCACTCCACATAAAATTTCTCATAATTAATATAATTATCAGTTAATAAATTAATATAAATTAATTACCAATTAATAAATAATTAGCAATAAATTAATTATCAATACCAATAAATAATAATTAAGATAAAAAAATACCAGATAATAATTAATTAACAATAAATTAATTATCAATACCCAAAAATAAAAATTAATAATTACTTCATTACAATTAAATTACTTCCCACCCTATTCTCCTATAAACCCACAATGCGCTCCAATAATAATTAATACAATTAATATAATTATCAATTAATCATTTAATAAAAATTATTTACCAATTAATAATTAATTAACAATAAATTAATTATCAATACCAATAAATAAAAACGAATAATTACTTAATTACAAGTAAATTACTTCCCACCCTATTCCCCTATAAACCCACAACCCACTGCTAAAAAAATACACAATTAACATATTAACAAATTAATTATTAATAATTCATATCAAATTAATAACTAATTAATTTAAAAATACACATTAAACATAATTACCAATAATTTATTAATTATTATTAATTAATTTATAATTAATTAATTAACACAATTAACAATATAAATTATTAAATACAAAATTATTAATTAATTGATTTATTAATTAATGAATTTAAATTAAATTACTTCCCACCCTATTCCCCTATAAACCCACAACCCGCTACGGAATAAAATTACACAAAAATTAATTAACATATAAGTAATTAATTCAAAAAAATTCTTCATTAATATATTATGAATTAAATTACTTCCCACCCTATTCCCTTATAAACCCACAACTCGCTACTGGAACTAAAATATGCAAAAATAATTTAACATAAAAATCATTACTTTAAAAAATTCCAGCATACATTACAAACATAGGGGCATATTAGCAAGACCGGCGATAAAATTATCGCCGCTTTAGCGGCAGGAAACTGCCGCTAAAACGGCGATAATGGGCTTGCTAATATGCTTTATAGAATTCCAATAGAAGCCCAGGTTAGATGTGCAGGACATCTAACCTGGGCTTCTATTGGAATTCCATAACGCATATTAGCAAGCCCATTATCGCCATTTTAGCGGCAGTTTCCTGCCGCTAAAACGGCGATAATTTTATCGCCGGTCTTGCTAATATGCCCCATAATATATCGTTTTAACACATATACTAACACTTAAAACACTAAAAAAAATCGATATTTTTTACAACTATATTATGACTGTCGATATTACTAACTTCGATATTTCTTACCTGCATTTCGATATTCTGCACCACTATATTTTTGTAAGTCGATATTTTGGCAACTCGATATTTAAAATTCGATATTTTGGCAACTCGATATTTTAAATTCGATATTTAGACTGTTTGCCCTCTATTATACATGGACAACATTATAGTTTATTAAATAAAACACAGGAGAAGATTTTGCACAGGGTACACCTTGAAGTCATATATTTTGAGGTCCTCTTTTATACGATAATGAAGAAATAGGAGGGAAAGTGAAATAAAACAATTGCCTGGGATCACACAATTTGGTCAAGTGGGGAAGCCGGGATAGATCCCAGGTTTTCTGGATCCACATTGCTCAATTCAATTCAGCCACTAGACTTATATGCTTTTCTTCCCCTACACCACCCTACCTCGTCTCCACTCCCTGAATCCCCTCCACCCACCCCCAATCACCACCCTGCTGGCCCAAATGCGGCCCTTGGTCACACAATAGACCAAACCTTTTGGGCCCTGGAAAAATGTTTGCGATTACCCCTGCTTTACACATTGAACTAAATAAGTTTTCGAGGGTATCTCTGTAGTAGTGTCTCCTAAAATTAGCTTCCCTCACAATTCAGCTTATTTTTCACCTTTTTAATGCAATATTCCAAAAACATTTCCCCTGCAAAGCATAGCTTTTTACCTCTTGCCTGTTCGCCTTTGATTGTACCAGGCTGCACAGAAGATGCTGCCGAATTTTCTGCATAAGCCCTAATAGCTGAACTCTGAATAAATAGAGAAAACAAACTAATAAAGTACGGAATGTACCTGATTCGATTTGCCCATGACCAGTGACAGGATGATCCCTCATGCTGAGGACATTTTGATGCAGGAATCGCCCAAGTCCTTTCTTCCGAACGTGGATATCTCTCCTACTGTAGATGCAGCTCTTCCCAAGGAGTCTTCTCCTCTGACGCTGCATCACCTGACCTGCAACAACGCAAGTGACTATGGGGCATATTCTCAAGGACTTATCGCCGATTTATCGGCACTTTAGCGCAGCAAAAGTGGCGATAGATTTTTCACCCTATTCTCAAGCTGGTGCAAACTGCAGATATCTCCAGTTTTCCAGCGATAGCTGCCGCAAAAAACATCACCACAGATGAGAGCGACAACTAACTCTAATGATATGTAGAGTAGGCGTTTCCGTGCAAAAACACACGAAAACACCACTTCGCGATATTCTCAACGACCAGCCAGATCTGCGATGCGATCCAAAAACAGGCGATAAGGCGCGTTAGCAGCAGGGATTTAACACCTGCCTTTTACTGATGTTAAGCAGTATGAAAGGGAGCCCAGCCCAGAGCCACATCTGAAGACCAACACATGTCATGGAGCTACAGATCATGCAGCTCGGAGACCCAAGAGGTCCACAACACCCACCGCCACCACCCCCACGCTCCCCCCGGTCCCCCCGGACTACCACCCAGGCAGTGCAGAACAAGACAGCTGACCTTCCGAAAATGGCATGGCCCCTCAGCCACACAATTGCAGAATGTGGGGAGGGGTGGGAACCAAGTATGTGTGAAGGAGGCAAGTCACCCATGAATAAGAATGTACACAATGCCAAGTGTGGCGGTGATGTGCTGGACAGACTTCAGTATGTAGAGCACAGACATGTCCATGTGGACATATATTGCTGGTGTTTGTAGTGTTGTGGACAGTGGGCGCAACCATGTTACCTCAGGCAGTGGGGAAGACCTCAGTCATGTAGCTGTGCCGTCCCCCCCTGTAAGCGTTAGCAGAGTGGGCTCGTCCGGCGTATGCCAGTCCAGCGTAGGAGTGTGAATAAATAGGCCGGGGCTCTGGGCGTGGTTCACTTCCGGGAAGGCCAACGCGTCTGCCAGGGCGGCGCCCCTCACCCTGCCATGAGTCTGCCACCGTGACCGCCAGCCTCCTCAGCCGAACGCTGGCTTCCGCGATACAGGCCCCCAGCGCACCCAGCGGCACAGCACCGCAGAGTTATGTGTGTGCTGACTACTGCCTTCGGCCTACACTGCGGTCAGCAGGTCCCCCAATTCAAATTGAGTCTTGATTTATTGATGGCGCAGTCCAGTAGGCAAAAGACATTGCTTTCAGTGCGGCCCGCCCGGACAACGCATCATCCAGGCTGCGCACCCGCTGAGCACTTCAGGTGCCACCAACTCTGTGCAGCTCAAGTCAATGCCACGTGGCTGTGGGCCCTTGCTGACCGCTGCCTCCGGCCAACACTGCGGTCAGCAGGGCTCACACATATCAAATCCAATCCAATCCTGACCTGCAAGGACACGCCATCATCGCTGGCTGCACACCCGCCACCACCGCCAGGACCACCAACAACTGCCAGAGTCGGAGGAGTCTTACAGCCAGCCTATCAAAGTTGCTCACACCTGTCTTGGATGCCATCATCAGCTTGATACCCTGCTCATCTCTTCAGGTGCCACTAACTCAGTGCACCACAAGTCATGGACCCTTTATGATTGAGTCTTGTGTGTGTGATGTCAGAGCTGGTGCCCCTACCTCAGTGCACCACAAGTCATGGACCCATTATGATTGAGTCTTGTGTGTGCAATACGCTGATCACTGTTCTAGTTGTTGCCAGCACCAACCACTCCCTGAGGGCTGGCTTACACACCCATCCAGCACAGGCGTCACTGGACATGTGACCCTGGTAATAAAAAGGGGCTGGGCGCACGTGCCCGTAGCCAGTTCCACTATCTATCCAAGTGTGTCCATGTGGTCATTATGTATGCATGATGGCCCCGGGCCCTACCACATTACATTGTGCTGTGGACAGCGGACACAACCATGTCACCTCAGGCAGTGGGTAAGACCTTGGACACATAGCTTTGTCCCCCCCCCTGTAAGCGTAAGCGGAGTGGGCTGGGCCGGCGTACGCCAGTCCAGCATAGGGGTGTGAAGAATTTGCCCGGGGCTCTGGGCGTTGTCCAGTTCTGGCCTGGACAAGGGAGTCACTAATGCGTGTGTCTCTGTTGTAGTGTCGGCGCCACCCGGCCCGCAATCGACAATGTTGCAATGTAGCATGCACCCGGAGGGCGGGCTCGCACGAATGGAGAAATGAAGGAGCGCAAGACCGCTCGGGGTCTAGGCTCATACATCCCAAGTGTTGTGTGTATCTGTATTACCGCAGCATGAGACAAATGCCTAGCCTTAATCGCAGCGCAAGTTCAGCCAGGCATGAACTCTACATCTGTGTCCGCCCTATCCTTACCATAAGCCTACACTCACGTGGCCGCCCACCTTCAACGGCCAACATCACAGTGTCGTTATCAGGCTTGTGGACATGCGCAGACAGGCATGACAATGGTGTGCTGTAGGAGTGCAAGTGATGCAACCGCACAGCGCACACAAGTAAATAGGCTCGGGGGGAGGGAGGAGCAGCTGTGAGGCAACATAACACACAGTGATGCCGCTCATTTGCCACATGCAAGGCATGTCAAATCCCAAAGTCGCACACATCCCACCCACCCCGACAAGCCACATCACATTTCCTGAATGCAAGCAGATGACAAACTAACATTAGGGATGAAAGCTCCATTGTCTGAACTATCAGGCGGAAGCACATCTGCACCTCCGACCTCAGAATTGCATGTGCCCGGCACCCCCTGACAGATACTATAGCAGCTGATGACGACTCCCACACTACGCACAGCCTGACGAAAGACCAACGTATACACACCCCACACACAGAAGTCCTTGCTCGAAGTTATCTTGCATGGAATGGCCTTCACACTTACTCCCACACCATCTCAGGCGTACAACCGTTGCACACTAAAACAACTCATTGATCCGAGCTGTGGCATTTCATCCACAGAACTGGCGCAGGTCAGAACAGTGCCACTTCAACCAGGGACACTAACGCAATGGCAGAACATCCCGGACACATGCACAACCCCTGTCACGTGGAACTGTACCGTGCACGTATGCTGCATTTACTGGGGGCACTGCCATTGGCAGTGCTGCGGATCAGTTACCGGCTAAGCTTCCGCCTTGCCAACGTCACCTGCGTTCAGCCTGTGTTGCATTGTCGATCGAGCATATGCGAGTGGTCCATGGATGTCTGCCTATCCAACAGGACAGTAGCTGAACTGGATTTTGACATGTGTGTGCGCCCCCTGTTGGCCCACGACCAGGAGTGTCACCGTGATACCCGTTTAGGGGATGCCTTGATACTTGGCATACATGCTGGCAGCTGGACCTGGGAGATTGCACAACTCCTCGTGTGCAGTGACCACATTGAACCGCTCCCCTATTGGGCTGTAGTGCTAATTGGTGAAAGGGGGTGGACGCAGCACATCTGTCCGGACCTGCTAATGGATTGCCTTGCCGTCCTGTTTGATGAAGTCAACAATGACCTCATGTTGGAAATGATAGCCTACGAAGCTGCAATCGCTTTCATGGACGAGTAACTACGTACCACAACAGATTGGAACCCATTGCACATGTCCCAACACCTTGTTGCATCTTGGAGATCTGGTCACATATCCCACGACAACAGTGGACATGGCTGCATTCGCCTGGACTCCGGATACATGAGCGGACAACAACGCGGGTTAACACACACCTGTGAAAGGTGACGCACTCCCCCGGAGTGGACAGCGGCGCTTGGCAAAGTTCCTCATTCTGACATACTGCTGCATTGGTCTGCATGTTGTGGCACTTATCTTGCCCTTACTGACACGCATATGCAAATAAAGTCTATGCACCTTCACTTGTATTCAACTGTGATGAGTGTTGATTTGAATGACAATGTGTGTCTCACTGCCTATCTGGGTCACCGCCATACATGCGCATTGATAGCATTACCCATGGAGTACCTTTTTGTGGAATCACTGTCCATACATTCATCCATACTTTCATACTTGATTGATCATAGCCATGACACATCTGTGTGAATTAGAATGTTTCATTCGCATTCAGTGGAGCGTTGAAGCTGGACCAGTACAGGGCCATGAAGACCCCACTTCACATTGTTGCCCCGTGGAGGGCCATCCTGAGCCCTTTAGGGATTGACAAGTTCATCGGAAGAAGAAGACTTCAGTCCGCAGTGTGATTGCTGTGTCATTGGTAACCAAACAAATTATGGCAGTCCATGTTGAGGTCCAAGGTGAGTGTCGCTGAGTGTATCGGGGGACAGTGGAAGGTGTTATTCCAGGGCATGATGCAGAGGGCAGAACCAAGCTGAAATTGTCCATATGGCGGAGATGAATACTACCACTTCATTCTTACCACATAGCCAGATTCATCATCATCTTCGTCCTCTGATGTGTCAGGTGCCTCACATGTGGGTGGTGGTGTTTAGTCTGCATCACTGTGTGGCACTGACACATCAGGGGCCGGGGTTGGGATGTCTGGCGCACTGTGTGGCACTGACACTTCAGGGGGCGGAGATGTCGATGGAGTAGTAGCAGCAGCATTCATCCGCGCCAGGCCTTGTGGCGGCAATGCCATGATGAGGATCTGCAGGGCATGGAAGATCCCAGCTACATCTTGCTGGTGTGCAGCTGTGGCAAACATTCTTTCCGCCTGCATCCACTCCAAGCTCTCCATCATTCTCCTTATGTGTCCCAACTCCCGGCTGACATCGCTGGAGCCACTCTGACTAGACAGTTGTTCTTGGCTCAGAGTCATGACTCCAGCGATGTCAGCCATGGATTGTTGGAGAGCATGGAGCGGACAGTGGGTGTCCGTTAGGGACTGTAAGTCATCCCTGATGGGACTTAGACACCCACGTATGGCATCTAGTTTGGCTGCCATGAGGTCGAACCCCACCCGCAGCTGATCAGCCATCTTCTCCTGGCACCCTAACACACGGCGTTGGAATGCCATGTGTTGGTCGTGGGGGTCCTGGAAGACAGCGATGGTGGTGGGTGCTTCCTGCTGTGTGGTCTGTGCAGGGGGTGGGGTCTCCTCGATGCAGCTGGGGTGCCCTGCTCCTGGAGGTGGGGTGCCGAAGCTGTCCATGAGCTGTTGGAGGGCTTCGGTGTCGATGTTGGGGAGGACCTCTTCATCATCAGTGCTGAGTTGTTGGGTCTGCTCTGCAGGAGGTGTTGATTCTCCCTCTGCAATGTGAAGGGGAGATGCAGATTGACATTGTGTTCACATGTATGTTCAAGCATTGTACAAGTTTACTAACAGACTGCATGACAATGTACATTGTGACTGTTTGTGAGGAGATGCCTATTTGATGCGGGACAGTTGACATTTCTACACCATCAGGGATGTGAGGTTGTACTTGTACATTATCATCTCACAGTTTTCAGCTATGCCAATGGCGAATGGCCATTTTCTACACACAAGCGGCAGCAGTTGTGTCCTCTGTTCTGTTGTGAAAGTATTGCAGTTTGTACCACATTGTTGTCAATGTTGAGGTGCTCTGATTCTTATGTGTGTGTGCTGCATTGTGGGTGTGTTGCCCCTTCAGCTCTGATTTGGCTGGCCCTTATCCCTTTCAGGCGGTGTGCCTTTCACTTCTGTGCTTATACAGTGCTGAGATATTGCAGACTTGGGTAAATTGGGCTCTTGGTCGGAGTTGTGACTCTTGGGCATGGTTTGTCCGCAGATGTGCTATACTTAATTGTGCATGTGTGCCATTGTGCTCATCTTCCCCCGTCCCCCCAGTCCCTGGTCGTTACTCACCCTGTTGCTGTTGGCTCAGGTCATGTTGTGCAGTGTCCGGTCCCCCAACTCCTGCCACCGTCTCCCCAATGATGACTCGGGTCACCATTTCCTCCATCTCATCCAGCTCCTGGTGTGTCGCTGGACTCCCACCAGCAATCTGCATTGCTGCTTTCAGGTTGGCTGCGAGTTTCAGCTTGGTTTTGCGCTTCACATCAGTCCAGCGCTTCTTGCAGTTGTCCACTTCCCTTCTCTTCACTCTGACTGCATTCACCATGGCCAAGATGGACTGCCATATTGTATTTTTATTTGCCAATGACACAGTGGAGGTGATGAACAGTTGGTGGTGGTGTTCTATCACCTCCGTAATGAGGATCTGGTTTTCCTGCGTACTGAAACGCGGGTTCCTCTTCTTCTTCTCCTTGCCCTTCCCTGACCCTGAGGTCCCAGGCTGGTCCTCCGTGGGGCTTGTGGGGTTCTGGTTGTCCTCAGTACTTGCTCCGGCTACCTCCATGGTGCTTCGCAGTTGTTTGTGTTTTGTTTGTGTTTTTTGTTGCCGCTTTTATAGTGGATTTTCCCGCCTGACTTGTGGGACTTGCAGGCCTGGCGCTGCTTATCGCTGAATATTTTATCGCAGTTGGGCCCATCACAACTTTTTTCACGTTCGGGTTTAGATTTTTATCGCCTTCCCGGTGATTTTATCGCGGACATTTGACGCGTTATCGGGGAACTATCGCATGTTACCGCTGTGTCGAGAATACGACGTTAACACGGAGTTATTTTCCCGCGATAGACGGCGATATGAAAAATTGCGTTAACCTATTTTGGCGAAGATTATCGCACGTTTTTGAGAATTTCCCCCTGTGTCAGATCTGATGCTCTCTTGAGCCTTCAAGGTGGCAACAATACGGACAAGGGCATAGGGTGCAACAAGTGGGTGGGAAAAGTCACTCATCTAGGTGGTTGTCCATATCAGCTGGGCCTATTCAGTTGAAGGTGTATATGAAAGAGACACAGGCAATGTTGGCTACATAAGAAAGTAGCACTTGGACTATTAGTGTGAAAGGCTTTGGCAGCTATATTTAATCAGCTGTTACATTGCCAAGAAATAGGGTGAATTGCAGAGACGCTGGTCTGCTGATTTCTTAAGAAATAAAGCTCTCTGCTTTGTCTTGATGTCTTCTGTGGGCCATCTCATTCCTCACTGTGAGGGCTGTCATCTCAGGGCTTTCTGCATTATTCCGCTTTTTGCACACACATTGTATTTTGTCTTGCGACCAGTGGCTGGTGACTCATCAAAGCCATAGCACAAAATCTAATTTTCTGTCTCACATCCTGCGCAGGGCGTGCAAAGTGAAGTGGTGGTCTGGGAAGGCAGAACATGTCCTTCCGCAGCTTCTAAATTTATCTCCAGGAATAGATGCGGAGATCTGAAGCGCTGCCCTCTGTTTGAAGCCCCTTTTCTCTATTCATCTCCCCCTGTGCAAACAGCACTGCCTGCTTACTGCCACCTTGAAAGAAATCAACTTAACCTAGGTCAGCCAAAAGCTTTACCTGCAGCGTGACTCACCCTCGGCGACTGTTATTATGATTCGCTATTTATCGGCAGAGAGCCAGCAGATGGCACACACCCTCACTCTTGCACGGAATGAGACAGCGCCCAGTTCTGTGGAGTGTCACAGGAGAATGAGACAGCGCCCAGTGCTCTGGAGGGTCACTGGAGAATGAGACAGCGCCCAGTGCTATGGGGGGTCTCTGGAGAATGAGACAGCACCCAGTGCTGTGGAGGGTCACTGGAGAATGAGACATCGCCCAGTGCTGTGGGGGGGGTCTCTGGAGAAGGAGACAGGGCCCAGTGCTGTGGAGGACGAGGGTCTCCGGAGAATGAGACAGGGCCCAGTGCTGTGGAGGGCGGAGGGTCTCTGGAGAATGAGATAGCGCCCAGTGCGGTGGAGAGCGGAGGGTTACTGGAGAATGAGACAGCACCCAGTGCTGTGGAGGGCGGAGGGTCTCTGGAGAATGAGACAGGGCCCAGTGCTGTGGAGAGTCGAGGGTCTCTGGAGAATGAGATAGCGCCCAGTGCTGTGGAGGGCGGAGGATCTCTGGAGAATGAGACAGCGCCCAGTGCGGTGGAGGGCAGAGGGTCACTGGAGAATGAGACAGTGCCCAGTGCTGTGGAGGGCGGAGGGTCTCTGGAGAATGAGACAGCGCCCAGTGCTGCGGACAGCGGAGGGTCTCTGGAGAAGGAGACAGGGCCCAGGGCTGTGGAGGGCGGAGGGTCTCTGGAGAATGAGACAGGGCCCAGTGCTGTGGAGGATGAGGGTCTCTGGAGAATGAGACAGCACCCAGTGCTGTGAAGGACGAGGGTCTCTGGAGAATGAGACAGGGCCCAGTGCTGTGGAGGGTCTCTGGAGCTCCAATATGCGCCACAGAGCTGGACTGCAGAGAGGTGGTCCGAGACCACGCCCCCTTTTTACACCAGTCTGCAGACACTTATACACCCACTCATTCTTCAATACACCTTGGCATATATATATATATATATATAAAACATATTTAAACATTACAGAAACACACAGTCACTGGATGATGTCATCAGTGATGTCATTTGAGATGTCATCAGTGATGTCATCAGTGATGTCACTGACCATCTCATGAATGATGTAATATGTGACGTCATCAGCAGTGCATTGCGGGGGCGCGAGTTATAGTTATCTCTACTAACTATAACGGTATATATATATATATTCACTGAAAAAACCATAGGTTTCAGGGACGTTATAGTTAGTTGGACATTTCACTCGTACAAAACCAGAGAAATTCAGCCGTTATAGTTAGTTCAGCTAACTATAACTCGCGCGCCCGCAATGCACTGCTGATGATGTCACATATTACATCATTCAGGACATGGTCAGTGACATCACTGATGACATCACTGATGACATCTCAAATTACATCACTGATGACATCATCCAGTGACTGTATGTTTCTGAAAAGTTTAAGTATTTCTTATATATATATATATGCCAAGGTGTATTGAAGAGTAAGTGGGTGTATAAGTGTTTGAATGGATGATTTAGTAAGTGCGTGACTGTATAAGTGAGTAATTAAACGTGTCTTAGTGAATGCATGGGTTAGTGACTAAACTGTGTAAATGTCTGTATCAGTCTGTCAGTTGGTGTGTATGCGGTTGCATAGGTTGGTGAGTAGCTAAATGAGTGTCTATAAGGGTTATTGATTGGTTGTCTGAGTATCTGTATGGGTGCCTGAGTATCTGTGTGGGTGAGTGGGGAGTGTGTGACTCCGTGCATGGATGTGTGAGTGGGTGATTCACTGGGTGTATGGGTTCAAGAGTGCATCTGTGAAGGGCCGTATGGGTGGGTGAGTGTGTGTATGGGTGTGTTGGTGTATGAATGGATGTCTCAGTGGTGCATGTGTGAGTAACTACATATGTGAAAGGCAGTATATACGAGTATTGGATTATATAAATGAACAATATGTGAGAGTGATTGACTGTGAGAGTGGCTGTATGGATGAGTGTGTGGTTGTATCAGTGATTGTATAAGAGAGTAAGTATGTGTTAGTATTTGTATGAATAAGAGAGGTGGTGTTTGTATAACTGTATAGGTGAGTAAATGGAAGTGTGATTGATTTGTTGCATGACTGACTAGGTGTGTGAGTAACGCTATGGATGAGTGGCGGTGTGTGAGTGTCTGTATAGGTGTATGAGTGCATATGATAGTGCGGTACTGATGAGTGAACACATGCATGAGTGACTTTATGGGTGAATGAGTGGATGTGTGTGTAGACCTATGAATCAGTGAGTGGGTATGTAGTAACTGGTATTGGTGTGTCTATGGTTTCGAAAAGGGTAGTCTGTAATTTAGAGTAGGTGTATCAAAGGTTATATTAGGGTGTGAGGAGGTGCATCAGATTATCACGTGGATGATGTCATCAGTGATGTCATCAGTGATGTCATCAGTGATGTCACTGACCATGTCATGAATGATGTAATATGTGACGTCATCAGCAGTGCATTGCGGGTGCGCGAGTTATAGTTAGCTGAACTAACTATAACGGCCGAATTTCTCTGGTTTTGTACGAGTGAAATGTCCAACTAACTATAATGTCCCTGAAACCTATGGTTTTTTCAGTGAATTCCTAAGTTTTTTTAAATGCTAGTTTCTAACTATGCATACAGAAGTAGGACATGTGAAGAAAGAGGAACAAAGGCACAGAAAGAAGCAAGAGAAATGCAGAAAGAGGAAACAGAAGTCCAGAAAGACGAAGAAAAGTGCAGGAAGAAGCAAGAGATATGCAGAAAGAACCAACAGAGGAGCAGAAAGATGCCTTGTTGCAAAGTCATCCTGTGCCCCCAACTTTTTGCAGACGGGTACTGGTGGTAACTGACTCTGACTAACCAGGCCTAGAGCCAGTGCTATGCTAAAAGACACTTAGAATAGAGTGAAAACACCTACATACACTAGTGAACACTATGCGTTGGGGTACCCCTGTGATTGGCATGACCTCCTCTGTAAGGCCCTAGTACATAATAGGGCAGGGGAATTAAAACTATCTCTAAGTCAGAGGTGCAGAAAGATGCTTCTTTAAGTAGTAGTCACGTTTGCAGAGTGGTGGAGAAAGGGTGCTGGACCTCCCACCAGCGTTCAGGAATTCCGCTGCGTAGGACTTACAGGAGGTACCAGGAGGGCTTCTTGGCCCCCAATCTCCCTCAGGAGTAAATTGGACTTCATCCCCCATCCCGTAGTCTGCCAGGAGGCGCGTTTGCAGAGTGGTGGAGAAAGCGGGGGCATGGCCTCCGAAGAGGTCTTAGCAATCTCGCTGTGTGGGACTTACTGGAGGTAACAAGAGGGGTAGTTGGCCCCCAAGGACATCCTTGGGGGCCAACTACCCCTCCTATTACCTCCAGTAAGTCCCACACAGCAGCATTGGTAAGTACTCATAGCAGGCCACGCCCATTTTGCCCACCACTCTACAAACGCGCTCCCTGGCACGCTCTTGGATGGGGATTGAAGTCCCCTTCCCTGCTTGGGGTCCTTTAGGTCCTCAGGACACAAGAGGACCTCATCTCCCCATCAGCAGTGCGCCAAGAGGCTCGTTTGCAGAGTGGTGTTAAAAGGGGCGTAGCCTCGGACCACCTCTCTTCATTTTTAAAAAAATGCTTTTTTGAGCCCTGGGGGTCCTAGTGGGACCCCCTGAGCAGGCCTAGGGGGTCAGGGTGTTTCTACCCTGCCCTTTTCTTAATTTTTCACTTTTTTTCCCCCTTTGTCTTGTGACTCGGTTACCGAGTCACAAGACACTTCCTGGTTTGGAGTGTTGGCAGCCAATCAGAGGGAAGCTCGTGCCCAGGAGGGTCCGCGAACCCTCCTCGGTGCTCAGATATCGATATTTTTATTTCTTGAATTTCTCAGCAACTACTGAACGGATTTACACCATTTAAAAAAAAGGTCGCTTTCTGGACCAAGACCTACCTTTTTTGCAAAATTTGGTGTAATTCCGTTCAGCAGTTCGGGCTGTAGCCTGTTCCAATTTTTCCTATGGAAATTAACATGGGGAAATCGTGTTATGGGACCCCCCTTTTTTCTCGGCCACCGCTTGACGAATCACCCAGAAACTTTAAAGACAGGACCTGACCCAAGTAAACCTTTTTTCTTGAAAATTTCGTGAAGATTCGTGAAACGGCGCCAAAGATATTGGCAAAATTAAAAACGCTTTTTGAATAGAAACGAGGTCCTAACATTTAATTGCACCAGTCGCGTGTTTCGGAGCAGAGCTTTAGGCACTACCACTCTTTCATTTACAAATTATGCACTGGACTTGAGCCAACTGTAAAGCAGTGGGTCTAATGTGAGGTATGTTGGCAAATTATTGTTTATAAAAAAGTGTAGAGATGAGTTATTAAATACAAGTTTGATCTAGGGCCATCAGATTTTTTATTATTTCAGCATAATCTTCTGCAGATCCCTGTCCCTTGGTGTTGCACATTTCGTGTCATTCCTCTTTTTCTTATGCATACTGAGTTTGGGTGATTTTTACGTGTGTGAGTCTTGGTTTGAGTAGAAGATGTCTTACAGCATCTATGAAACTGGATGTGTGCTGCAGCCGCATTCACTGTGCTAGAAACATTCACCTTATTGGCTTTAGGAACTCTACTGAGTGCTATAAAATGCAATAAGCAACACAGAAAGGTGGTATTCCGCATGTCTGTTGAGAGCATACTTTGCATACAATTTTCTCGCAGAAAACACCAGAAGTGTAATTCATATAATAACCATAATTTTCACTAGAAAATAAATACATCCACTACGCACTGCAAAAATATATCAAATTTCACTCCTAGTTATTTTATTTTATTTTATTTTATTCTCATCTCAGGAAATTTTATCTAAAACCCTTTTTCCTACACTACAATATAAGATCCACTACAGATGCCTTGAACTTGCTTTTTAGACTGGATGACCCACGATTGTGTTTTTATTTAGCTACATTTCTTTTGAAATCTATTAGTATTAGGAAATCTATGATTATTGACATCTGATTGTATGTTTTAAGGGTATCATGTAATTATATGTAATTATATGCATTTGCACTTTTGAATTAGGACATTATATGATCCAGTAAATGTTCGGACCCTCATGTGAATCATGCATTTGCACTTTGTATCTGTACTAATATGTTTACGCACCTTGATGTATTTGCACTTTTCATCCCACTGTTTCATACTTTTTTTTGGGGGGGGATTTAACTGTAGATTGAGCTTTTTTTATGTCTGTACTGCTTATATGGTTGATTTATTTAACCGAATAAAAGCTTAAAAATCAATCAATCACTCCTAGTTTGAGCTTAGTTCACCATACATTTGATAGAAACTGTTGTACTATTATTTACCAACCTGTTATTTTATGGTAGATCAAAACTGATGTAAAGAGTTTCTCGATAACAAACTAAGGCCGCGATTTAGAGTTTGGTGGACATGGTACTCTGTTACAAATGCGATGAAGTACCCTGCCCACTAAAGCCTCGTTTCACCTGCCTCTTTTTGAGATGGGCGGAAGTTAAGTATTCCATAGATAGAGCTCTTTCAATGGAATACTTCCTCTGTTGGTGCTCAGGAATAGGGGCCCTCAGAGGAAGGCATTATACCATACATCCTGTTAAGGATGGACGGGGTAATCCCTTTTTTCCCTGTCTGTCATTGCCAGCAAATGCCTGCCGGTCAATGACAGGAAAAAATGTTGACCCCCCCCTCCGCCCCCCACCTAAACCATTGGGAAAAAACTCCCAGGGTGTGTGGGTCACTAGTTTTTTGTTTGTCAAAAAGAAACTCCCTCAGTGGCCGCAGACCAAGCTTTTGAAAGGAACCACTATGACCAATGTACATAGATCACTGCGGGGCCAGCGATCATCTCTAAATTTGACTGGGGGAGGTAATGTCCTCTGTCATCCCAGCAGACACTAATCTGGCTACCAAACTCTTGATCAGGCCTGTAGTTATATTATTTTTGTTTAATGTAACACATTCTCCACTTTTTTAATTTCCTGACAGTACATTCAAGTAGTACTGTGAGAGGGGCATAGGCTCCACCCATACTTTGGGTTTCTTGAATACAGCTTTTGTTTGGAACAAAGTTGTGTGCTTCTACTGCTTGAATTGCGCTTTTTGGAATGTGGGAAAGCTTATTCTCAATAGGACACAACTTGCCTGGTTATGTTGGCTAACCAGTGATAAAGACCTGATCTGTTTGTTATAAAATGTTACAATACAGGCAGTAGAACTGACATATTCATTGTGAAAAGCATACATTCAAGTCAATAGACATTTAAGAGTGGATTGTTCTCATTCTCACTCTCTAATAGATCCGGCAGAGAGGTATTTTGCTACATGAAATCTCATAGATTACAAAGGTAACCAAGTGTTTTGGTGCTGGTTACGGCATTAGGTGAATTTATAGAAAAACAAAAACATAGAAACCACATTGGAGGAAACCAAATCATGGAAAACCAATTTAAAAAAAAGAACATTTTATGAAAATACAAAAAAATCGAAAATTAAAGGAAAGATTTTGCATTTTAAAGGAAAGATAATTTTAAAGAAAATCCAAAATTACATTAGACTTGGGTGGAGTCTAGTACTACTGTGTTTTTTTTTTGGCTCAGGGCAGACAGAAGATTTGCACTGTGATACTGATAATTCCTGTTAGGCTGTCATAGGAAAGCTAGCATTTAGCTTTCGAACTGTGCTTTTGAATACATCTGTAGTTTTATGTATGTATGCCTGACGGTTGTCTTGTGAAACCTTATGCTCAATACAATAGGTCTGAGTTGGTCATAGTGAAAAGTCAAAGAAAAAGGCTATAGGCCTGACTAGTTCCCTGAGAAAGCTTGTGTTTAACCCTTTCCGTGCGCGGACGGCCGGGAGCCGTCCGACGTCCACGGGTGGCGTGTGCGTCCGGACGGCTCCCGGCTGTCCTAGCACCCACCCACGGGGGAAGCACTGGCGCTCCCCCTGTGGGCCGCCGATCTACGTGCTCCCACCGGGGAAGGCAGGGGAAGCCCTTCCCCTGCCTCCCCCCGCCCCACCCTCCACGTCATCAATGACGTCAGCGCGCAAGGCGCGCTGATGTCATTGGAGGATTCCCAACGCTGTGGAAGCCATTTGCTTCCAGCGCGTTGGGAAGAGAGGAGGTGAGTTTCTCCTCGGGGGGGATTTAATCAAAAGAGGCATGGGGGAAAGGAAAGGGTTTTCCTTTCCCCCGATGCCTCTTTTGTGCATTCCTGCTGCACGATCGTGCGATCGTGCAGCAGGAATGCCCACTAGACCCACGGATTTTTTTTTTTTTTTTAAAGGGCAAGTTGTTTTGTTGTTTGGGGGAGCGGCCCCTTAGGCAAGGGTCGCTCCCCTTATGGGGCTATTATTATTGGCTTTGTCTGCCCCCCTGGGGGGGCAGATTTCACCATATTTGTTTTTTTTAAACGGCCCACTGGACCACCAGGGAGTATTTTGTGGGGAGTGGCCCCTTGGACAAGGGTCACGCCCCTTTGGGGGCTATGTTTTTGGCTGATCTTGCCTTTTTTTTAAATCTAGGGCCCACTAGGCCACCAGGGATTTTTTTGGGGGAGAGTGACCCCTTGGGCAAGGGTCACTCTCCTTAGGGGGCTGTGTCTCGCCATGTTTGGCCCACTAGACCACCAGGGATTTGTTTGTGGGGAGTGGCCCCTTGGGCAAGGGTCGCTCCCCTTACGGGGGCAATGTGTTTTGGCTTTGTATGCCCCCCTGGGGGGCAGATTTTGCCATTTCTTTTTAAAGTGGCCCACTGGACCACCAGGGAATACTTTGTGGGGAGTGGCCCCTTGGGCAAGGGTCACTCCCCTTTGGGGAACATGAATTTGGCCGTTTCTGCCCCCCTGAGGGGCAGATTGGCTGATTTTATTTTTTTTGTATGGCCACTATGCCACCAGGGTTATTTTTTTTTTATGTTGGGGAGCGGCCCCTTGGACAAGAGTCGCTCCCCTTTATGGGAGGATGATTGTGGCCATTTCTGTCCTCTTTGGGTGGCAGATTAGCAGTATGTTTTTTAGGCCCATCTGCCCCCAAGGGGGGCAGAAGCCACTAGACAACAGGGGTTTTTAAATGTTTGTGTTGGGGAGTGGCCGCAAGGGTAGCTCCCCTTTTATGGGGGTGAATATTGTATTTATACTCTTAGGCCCACCTACCCCTTAGCTTGGCTGGTGGATTGTGTGTGGACTTGTGCATTATTTGCATATGTGATTGTAATGTTTTTTTTCTCCTTTTTATTCTAGTGTAAAGCTTTTGATTCCTGTTTGCGGTTTCGGCAGTAGTTGTTCTGCAGTTTTGCGTATTTGCATTTTTTTGGTAAGAAAAACATTTTTGTTGTATTTACTCCAAATGAGTATTATTGTCATGCATGAATGAATTTTTTTGTTAGTGGTGTCATAATGGCAGCATATTTAGTTAGTGGTTTGAGCATGAAATTCTTTGCGATGTGTTTTGCATTGTCTTATGTGTAATTTTCTTTTCTTTTTCTTTTTAGTGGGATATTCTTGATCCTTACTGTGTCTGTGCAGAGTAGGTGGTGGTGAGTCTAGCTGCTTCTGGCAAGTGAGTAGTATAGTGTTGGAGTATATAGATCTTTGTGATAAAGCTACATTTTGTGCATTTCTTTTTACAAAGGGTTTGTTGTTGTTGACTTGTTTGACAAGTTACCTTTATTAGTAAGCATTATGGCTAGCCGTAGAATGACTGCTCAGCAGGTGGTTGGTATGCTTCTTGAGTCTTCCTCTGAGCAAGATTATGAGACTGACAGTGCGTATGAGGGAGAGGAGGGAGGGGAAGATTCAGGCAGTGAGTTTTCTCTCCACATGGAATCAACGGATGATGAAGATACTCTCAGTGCGGATGAAGCTACTCTCAGTGCGGATGAAGTGCCTGTTTTAGAGGAGGACACTGCTGTGCCGATGGTGCAAGAGGCGTCTGGATTGCAGCCTGAGGTTGCTAGGCTTCCTACTGGAAGTGCTGGACTCTGGGTTGATCTAAACATGGTGCAGCCGGTGCTGCCTGCCTTTAGTGGTGATGCAGGGTGTAGTGTGGATTGTGAAAAATGTTTGCCTATACAATTTTTTCAGTTGTTCATGGATGATGTATTTTTGGGTGAGATTGTTGAGCAGACTAATTTGTATGCTGAACAGTTTTTGAGGGACAACAGTGCCAGACTTAGGCCCTGCTCTAGAGCTACCCGGTGGACTCCCACAAATCTGGATGAGATGAAGAAGTTTTTGGGTTTGACTTCTTTGATGGGCTTGATAAGGAAGCCGTCCTTATTGGTCTACCAGTCCCTTGATGGCAACGGCCATATTTCCTGCAATTATGAGTCGTGATCGGTATTTACTTTTGCTTCGGATGCTGCATTTTGTTGATAATGCTTTGGCGTTGCCACAAGATAACCCTGACTGTGACTGTCTTTTTAAGATTCGGCCTGTTCTTGATCACTTTGTAGATCGATTTTCAGAGATCTATACTCCAGGCAAAGAAATATCTGTTGATGAGTCTTTGGTCCTGTTCAAGGGCCGTTTGGTTTTTAGGCAGTACATTCCTAGCAAGAGGGCACGTTATGGAATTAAGCTGTATATGTTGTCTGAGAGTAGGACAGGATATGTCTTTAATTTCCGGGTGTACACTGGTAGAGATTCCACTATTGACCCCCCTGGTTGTCCGTCCACTTTTGGAGTTTCAGAGAAAATTGTGTGGGATCTTGCTAGAGGGCTGTTTAACAGAGGCCACCATTTGTACCTTGATAACTTCTACACTGCTGTGCAATTGTTTAAGGAATTGTTCAAAGTGGACACTTTTGCTTGTGGCACAATCCGCTCTAACCGTAAAGGTTACCCAAAAGAGCTTGTTTGCAAAAAGCTTCAGAGGGGACAGTGCAGTGCCTTCCGTAGTGAGGAACTGCTAGCTGTGAAATTTGTGGACAGGAGGGATGTGTACATGCTGACTACCATTCATGATGAGAGTACTTCACCTGTGACTGTTTGGGGTCAGCTTGGTGAAGTGCGCAAACCTGTGTGCATTTTAGACTACAATTAGCACATGGGTGGTGTTGATAGAGTAGATCAGAGGTTGGAACCTTACACTGCTATTCGTAAGGCTTACATTTGGTATAAGAAGTTGGCCATCCATCTCTTCAATTTAGCAACTTTCAATGCTTTTGTTGTGTACAAGGAGTGTTCTCCTGCGTCAAAGATGACTTTTGTTCAGTTTCAGGAGTCTGTGATAGGTAGCCTTGTTGTTGTGGAACAGGCAAGTGTTCCTAGAATTGGAGTGGTGGAGGATGTGGCTAGATTGAAAGATCGCCACTTTCCTGATTTAATTCCTCCCACGCCCAAAAAAAACAATCACTGTAAGAGATGTAGAGTCTGCTTGCGAAGAGGTGTGCAGAAGGAGAGTCGTATGCACTGTGCCGATTGTCCTTCTAATCCTGGGCTGTGTGTGCCCACATGTTTCAGATTGTATCACACTCAAAAGAGTTTTTGGGAGCAACTGTGAGTCTAATGGTGTACTGCCTGGTCTGTATGGTTTTATATAGTTGTTCAGTTTAACGTTTGGCAATAGAATGATGTCTTTAGTTACTGCTGTTGTTTTTGTAGTTATAGTTTTGCATTTAGTTGCAATTTGTTTGTGTTTTCTTTCTTGCTTAAAAAAAAATTATGACGGTGTGCGTGGACTGGCGCTTGGCTGGCGGTGTGCGTGGACTGGCGCTTGGGTGGTGGTGAGTGGACTGGCACTTGGCTGGCGGTGTGCGTGGATTGGCACTTGGCTGGCGGTGTGTGTGGATTGGCGCTTGGCTGGCGGTGTATGTGGATTGGTGCTTGGCTGGCGGTATGCATGGATGGGTGCTTGGCTGGCGGTGTGTTTGTAGTGACTTGCTGCTGGTCACTACACACACTGCTAGCTAAATGCCACTCCACGCAATCCGTGAGCTGGTGTGGTTGCTGTGTCAGGAATGTGGGCGTGTGAAAGTGATGGGCCCTTGAATGGCGCTGTCTGCTGGTGTGAGTGTTGTAATGTGCTGGGCCTGCGGATGGCGGTGTGAATGGTTTTGTATGTGTCACACGTATGAAAGGTGTATGAATGGCCTGTAAAGCGGTTGGTGCCTTGTCGTGGCTTTACAGCTCACGAGCTGTGAGTCAATGGTTCAGTTTCTCGTCCTTTCAATTATTAACAGTGCATTTCATTTTTGTGAAATCTCTGGTTAGTACAACTGTATATACTGAACCATCACTCACCCTCTTGCCAAATCCAACCAGTATGTCTGTGTGCTTGAAGAATAGGTGGTTGTTCAGAAATATTTGTCTTTTCTGTCTTTTTCAAGCAGGGTGTACCTTGTCCCTTTTTGTGTGTGGTGTAATGTGTTGGTTTTGTGCCTGGTGGTGTGAATGGTCTTGTGTGTATCACGTATGAAAGGTGCGTGAATGGCCTGTAAAGCGGTTGGGGCCTTGACGTGGCTTTACAGCTCATGAGCTGCGAGTCACTGGTTCAGTTTTTTGTCTTTTCAATTATTGACAGTGCATTTCATTTTTGTGAAATCTCTTGTTAATAAAATTTTATATACTGAACCATCACTCGCCCTCGTGCCAAATCCAACCAGTATGTGTGTGTGCTTGAGGAATAGATGGCTGTGCAGTAATCTTTGTCTTTTTAGTCTCTCTGCCAAGGTGTACATTCCATCTAAAAATAACCTACCAACTGTACATATTGTGGTAAACTAAACACCCATGGGATTACATGGTGATGTCTCTCTTGTGGATCCCAGCAAGTTATCTTACCCACAATGTCCTGCAAACCTCAAAATGTGTCTGTCACATTTTCCTTGCATTATTGTGCCAAAGTTTTCACGCTGCAGAAAGAAACAACAAATTTCCTCCCACCCAGTGTTCCCCCGGGTCTCCCGATAAAAATGGTGCCTCACTCGTGTGGGAGGACCAAGTACCCGCGACAGGCAAGGGCCCAAAACGTATTGAGGCGACATCAAAATTGCCTATCTCAAAATGACCTGGTTTTGCAAGGGGGGTCACCTGGGTTTTTGGCCCTGTGCTCTGTGGCCAGCTAGAGAAACCTACCAAACCCACAAATTTCTGAAAACTAGACACCCGGGGGATTCCAGCGAGGTGTGGCTTGCGTGGATCCCCCAACGTTTTCTTACCCAGAATCCCTTGCAAACCTCAAATTTTACTGAAAAAATCACCTTTTCCACACATTTTTGTGTGGGAAAGTTGTGGCATCACCGGACTGACACAAATTTCCTACCACCCAGTGTTCCCCCGGGTCTCCCGATAAAAATGGTGCCTCACTCGTGTGGGAGGCCCAAGTACCCGCGACAGGCAAGGGCCCAAAACGTAGTGAGGCGACATCAAAATTGCCTATCACAAAACAACCTGGTTTTGCAAGGGGGTCACCTGGATTTTTGGCCCCGTACTCTGCGGCCAGCTAGGGAAACCTACCAAACCCACATATTTCTGAAAACTAGACACCCGGGGGATTCCAGGGAGGTGTGGCTTGCATGGATCCCCCAACGTTTTCTTACTCAGAATCCCCTGCAAACCTCAAATTTAGCTGAAAAAATCCCTTTTTCCACACATTTTTGTGTGGGAAAGTTGTGGCATCACCGGGCTTACACAAATTTCCTACCACCCAGTGTTCCCCCGGGTCTCCCGATAAAAATGGTACCTCACTCGTGTGGGAGGCCCAAGTACCCGCGACAGGCAAGGGCCCAAAATGTAGTGAGGCGACATCACAATTGCCTACCACAAAACAACCTGGTTTTGCAAGGGGGGTCACCTGGGTTTTTGGTCCTGTGCTCTGCGCCCAGCTAGGGAAACCTATCAAACCCACACATTTCTGAAAACTAGACACCCGGGGTATTCCAGAGAGGTGTGGCTTGCATGGATCCCCCAATGTTTTCTTACCCAGAATCCTCTGCAAACCTCAAATTTAGCTGAAAAAATCACTTTTTCCACACATTTTTGTGTGGGAAGTTGTAGCATCACCGGGCTGACACAAATTTCCTACACCAGTGTTCTCCGGGTCTCCCAATAAAAATGGTGCCTCACTCGTGTGGGAGGCCCAAGTACCCGCGACAGGCAAGGGACCAAAACATTTTGTGATAGACAATTTTGATGTCGCCTCACTAAGTTTTGGGCCCTTGCCTGTCACGGGTACTTGGGCCTCCCACACGAGTGAGGCACCATTTTTATCGGGAGACCCGGGGGAACACTGGGTGGTAGGAAATTTGTGTCAGCCCGGTGATGCCACTACTTTCCCACACAAAAATGTGTGGAAAAAGTGATTTTTTTCAGCTAAATTTGAGGTTTGCAGGGGATTCTGGGTAAGAAAACGTTTGGGGATCCACGCAAGCCATACCTCCCTGGAATCCCCCGGGTGTCTAGTTTTCATAAATGTGTGAGTTTGGTAGGTTTCCCTAGCTGGCCGCCGAGCACGGGACCAAAAACCCAGGTGACTCCCCTTGCAAAACCAGGTTGTTTTGTGATGGGCAATTTTGATGTTGCCTCAATACGTATTGGGCCCTTGCCTGTCGCGGGCACTAGGCCTACCCACACAAGTGTGGTACCATTTTTCTCGGAAGACTTTGGGGAACGCGGGGTGGGTGGAATTTTGTAGATCCCACGCAGATTCCAGAACTTTGCACTACAGATATGTGAGGAAATTATTTTTTGGGGGATAATTTTTTAGGTTTGCAAGGGATTCTGGGTAACAGAACCTGGTGAGAGCCAGTCAAGTCACCCCATCCTGGATTCCCCTGGGTGTCTAGTTTTCAAAAATGTATAGGTTTGCTAGGTTTCCCTAGGTGCCGGCAGAGCTAGGGTTCCAAAACTACGACTAGGCACTTTGCAAAAAAAGGGTCATTTTTCACTGTGAAAATGTGGTGTGTCCACCTTGCGTTTTGGGCCGTTTCCTGTTGCGGGCACTAGGCCTACCCACACAAGTGAAGTACCATTTTTCTCGGAAGACTTTGGGGAATGTGGGGTGGGTGGAATTTTGTGGATCCACGCAGATTCCAGAACTTTGCCCCACAGAAATGTGAGGAAAATGGTTTTTTTTTTACAATTGTTTAGGTTTGCAAGGGATTCTGGGTAACAGAACCTGGTGAGAGCCAGTCAAGTCACCCCATCCTGGATTTCCCTGGGTGTCTAGTTTTCAAAAATGTATAGGTTTGCTAGGTTTCCCTAGGTGCCGGCAGAGCTAGGGTTCAAAAACTACAGCTAGGCACTTTGCAAAAAAAGGGTCATTTTTTACTGTGAAAATGTGGTGTGTCCACCTTGCGTTTTGGGCCGTTTCCTGTCGCGTGCCCTAGGCCTACCCACACAAGTGAGGTAGCATTTTTTCTCAGAAGACTTTGAGGAATGTGGGGTGGGTGGAATTTTGTGTATCCATGCAGATTCCAGAACTTTGCACTACAGAAATGTGAGGATTTTTTTTTTTTTTTTTATAATGTTTTAGGTTTGCAAGGGATTCTGGGTAGCAGAACCTGGTGAGAGCCAGTCAAGTCACCCCATCCTGGATTCCCCTGGGTGTCTAGTTTTCAAAAATTTATAGGTTTGCTAGGTTTCCCTAGGTGCCGGCAGAGCTAGGGTTCAAAAACTACAACTAGGCACTTTGCAAAAAAAGGGTCATTTTTCACTGTGAAAATGTGGTGTGTCCACCTTGCATTTTGGGCCGTTTCCTGTCGCGGGCACTAGGCCTACCCACACAAGTGAAGTACCATTTTTCTCGGGAAGACTTTGGGGAACGCGGGGTGGGTGGAATTTTGTGGATCCATGCAGATTCCAGAACTTTGCACCACAGACATATGAGGAAAATGTGTTTTTTTGGACAATTTTTTAGGTTTGCAAGGGATTCGGGGTAACAGAACCTGGTGAGAGCCAGTGCAGTCACCCCATCCTGGATTCCCCTGGATGTCTAGTTTTCAAAAATGTATAGGTTTGCTAGGTTTCCCTAGGTGCCGGCAGAGCTAGTGTTCAAAAACTACAGCTAGGCACTTTGCAAAAAAGGGGTAATTTTTCATTGTGAAAATGTGGTGTGTCCACGTTACATTTTGAGCCGTTTCCTGTCATGGGCACTAAGCCTACCCACACAAGTGAGGTACCATTTTTATCGGGAGACTTAGGGTAACACAGAATTGTAGAGAAACTGTTATTACCTATTGACTTTTGATGCCTTTCTGCCTTCCAAATGAAAGACAATGTGTAAAAAAAAAGTCATTTTGAAAAATGTCCTATAATTCTCATGCTAATATGGGCATTCCCAATTTCGGAAATGTGCAAATATCTACTGTTTCTAAACTCTATATTTTGTTCCTATTTCAGAAATACATAGGTGTCTTTCATACCGATTTTTCCATGTATACATTTTCCCAGATTAATTGATATATACCCGGCATATAATAAAAAATCATTGCAAGTCGCTGCTCAGTTATTGGCTCTGGGTTCGTCGGGTTCTTAGTGAACCTACAAGTCCTATATATCCCCACAACCAGAAAGGTCCAGTGGATGTAACGGTATATTACTTTCAAACAGCTGTCATAATTAGAAAAAGTTACAGGTGAAAACGTTGACACAAACGGCTGTTTTTTCAACTAATTTTCAATTTTTCCTATATTTAACTGTTAGTTTCTATAAAGAAACCTTGAAGGATCTACACAAATGACCCCTTGCTGAATTCAGAATTTTGTAGAATGTTTTAAAATGTATAGCTTTCCAGGATCCATTCTTGCTTTCATACCCATTTCTACCATTACCTGGAAGGAGGTTGAAAGCACAAAAAATAGCAAAAATAGGCTATGTCCCAGGAAAATGCCAAAACTGTGTAAAAAAAGTCGGTTTTCTGACAAAAGTCTGCT
The DNA here is from genome assembly GCA_963921515.1 of Calotriton arnoldi. Classification (NCBI taxonomy): domain Eukaryota; kingdom Metazoa; phylum Chordata; class Amphibia; order Caudata; family Salamandridae; genus Calotriton; species Calotriton arnoldi. The sequence continues at coordinate 198,144 of CAWUFW010015422.1, read as the reverse complement.
TGTCCCTGAAAGCTGGGAAGATGGTGATTTCAGCACCACAACCCCTTTTTTGATACTATTTGCAGGGAAAAAATCAGACGCTTTCATCTGGAGCCCTTTTTTCCCATTTTTCCAAAAAACAAACAAAATTTACCTGTATTTTGGCTAATTTCTGGGTCCCCTCGAGGGGAATCCACAAACCCTGGGTATTTTTAGAATCCCCATGATGTTGGAAAAAAAGGACGCAAATTTGGTGTGGATACCTTATGTGGTCAAAAAGTTACAGGGGCCTAAGCGCGAACTACCCCAAATAGCCAAAAAAGGCTTAGCACAGGGGGGGAAAAGGCCTAGCAGCGAAGGGGTTAATGCCAATGGTCTGATCTGTTTATTATGAAAAGTTATGGCAGTAGGCCTGGTTTCTTTATTGTGAAAACCATTTGTTAAATCAATAGGCCTTTAAGAGTGGATTGTTATCACACTGTGTAACAAGGTGTAGACAGACATTTTGTTACATGTACTCACACAGAATACCATAGTAGGCAAAGGTTTTGGTGTTGGTCACCTGCACTGACATAACCTGGGTGATGTATATTGTTTTGCCAACTGCAATTATGTACATATTTGTAACTTTATAAGTTTATGAATAATGGTTTCCAGATTATTCACACTTCAGTAGGACTCTGTTAGTTATGGACTCAACCCAATAGTAAAGGCTACAGGCCTTAATTCTTTGTTGAAAAAAGTTATGTCAGATTTCATTGGACTGATCGATTTATTATGAAAAGTTATGACAAAGGTAGTTGACTGGATTTCTTATGAAGCGAATATGTTAAAGCCAATATATTCTAAGGCTGGATTGTTTTTGCACCTTGTTAAAGCCTGCATACAGATATTTTCTTACATGAAAGCTCTTAGCTTCAATTTTGGTCTTAATGACCCTCTTTGACAAACCTTAGGGGTAGACGATTTGCACTGTAACAATTGTTTCTACAATGTCTTTGGAATGCCTGACAGGCTTAGATGTCCCAGGTTTTGTAATGAAAAATGTATTATGCAGTACAAACCTATGTACATATAGTCCAACTTAGACAAAGGGCAAAAACATGCAATCAGGATGGAAAACGATTTTTTGATCGTGCATAGATCAGAGTGGAGCAAAAAGATAGAGGGGGCATATTATCAACGGCCAGCGATAATTATCGCTGGCCGTGCTTAGCGATAAATTCCCTATCGCAGGCTATCTCTGGAATTTATCGCCCTGGTAGCGCGTTATTAACAACGCGTTTCTCCAGGGCAATAAAAATTCCAGAGATAGCGAGGTTATCGCCGTTTTGCAGGGAACATCACTGGTTTTCCAGCGATGTTCCCTGCAAAACGGCGATAACCTTGCTGATACGACCCTGTGGTCGTATCAGCACAATCCACCCCCATATTAAGTATGCCTAAGTCTGCATTTTAGCAGACGTTATTTTCGGCGAAAACAGTGGTTTTCGCCCAAAACTAACGTCTGCTAAAATCGTTAGTAGCCTTGTAAATATCGCGATGTGCACATCAGCGATATTTACAAGGTTGTACTGCCTAGTGACGCCCACTTTGCATCTCATTAGAGATTCAAAGGGAGGCGTGCTGGTAAAGGGTGCTAACATGCGCTAATGCATGTTAGCACCCTTTGTTAATAGGGCAATAGTTTTATCTCCGCTTTTGGCTTTAAAAGCCAAAAAAGCAGAGATAAAGCCCTTGTAGATATGCCCCAGAGGAGTTCTAGTTCCCTGCTGGAACCTTTCTAACACCGCTGTCTACATTGGAATTGATACACGAGTTACAGGCACCTGCACATGTGCACCAGTCCTTGTTTGGGTATCCACTGTTAGAAAGTTAAGTTGTTATTTGTTTTGGCACAGTCGAGACCCACAATCTACATACATGTTTAGTTTTTTTCGTACGCACTGTGGAGCCTAATATGCAAGGCTCTATCTCTCTTGGGACCACTGTCCCCTCCAATTTAGATAAAGACCCTTGTACTGCCTCCCAAATGCATTTTATCTCCAGACAGACCCAAACCATATGGCTAAAGTTCGTCTCTTCCTTCATGCTCCTAGGACAGGTTGTCGACACCCCAGGGTACATTTGCCTTATATGCTAGGGGGGAAAGTATGTGTAATGAAGGTAGTTGAATTGTGTGTACCTCAGTCTGGAGTTTTTGGAGCTAAGATTCACAAAGCAGAGTCATCGCTCCCACCTGCTAGGGGTCAGCTTATGGCATATGTGCACTTCCCACCACTCCCTCGGTCTCTCTAGCCATGTTCCTGAAGTCTTTTTTAGCCAGGCATATAGGCATGTGACCACTCGTCAGGCAGCTCCATGGGTGAGGGCAACTTGAAGTAGTAGTGAGGATTCTGGGGCATTTTGCCTGGTGGTCTAGAAGCAGTCACCTGCTGTATTAGGGTATTGTACGACAGAAATGAGCCCACGTTATACATCTCCCTAAGGTCCTGGAATAAATTCAGTTTTCCTCCCATGTACAAGTTGTCCCAGATGCATATGCCCACCTCAGTCGATGGGCGCACATCACGGTTCGCCGCCATCTTAGCGCACCACAGCAATGACTATGGCTGCTAATGGGGGAGACAGCTTTTTTTGTGCATGTAACTCTTCGAGCACCATTTTGCTACTCTTAGTAGTACATGGTCCCTTTCATTCCCCTTGTCATTGCTCAGCAACCAGTCTGGTATAGGCTGCTTCTCCAGTGGTGCCAGTACTTCCATGGCTCATTGCGTTACCACCCACCTCATGGGCCTTGAAGCTGAGCAGCTGCATAATGTAGCTCATAGTTGGGGGCACCTAAGCCATCACTCATATAAATTCCTATAAATTCCTTAATGGCACCCATCAATGCTCTCTGCCCCAGACCAAAGCGGTGAGGAAAGACTGTAAATCGCCAAAAAAGGACTACTTCAGAACCACTAGTAAAGCTGCTAGGAAATACAGTAGTCAGGTAGTACTAGCATATTGGCTATTGCTATTTGCCCTAAAGTTGACAATGGCAAGGCCACACAGAACACGCGGGATTGTCGATTTGATGCTGATAGATGTTTATATTTCAATCTTTGGGTGTAGTCATTAAATAACCCCGCCATTGGTCGTATGGACCTTTGTTCACCGAAGATGAGAGTTTCAAAGGAGCAATCATTTACATCAACCTTTTCTGATTCAGCAATTGATTTGACATTTGTTAAGTCAATAAAGAAAATTTTAGTGAGTTAAAGGGTTTTATTAGCAATTTAGTAAGTATTATCAATCTTTGTTCATCATTGTACAGATTCAAATAATCCATTAGTCAGTCTTTCAAAATGAGATAAAGTACACTATCAGCAAAAAGTGTAGTCAAAATAGCTATAATGCAACAGGAGGGTTCCATAAAGGATTTTCACTGAGCTATACTAAGGTTTTGGTTGGCAAATTGTCAAAATATAGGTGTCAGTTCAGAAACCCAATAAACAGCTCTGATAAGAGAATAACTGTATAAGCATGAAGCTGGAAGGTATTCTCAGCTATAAGTCAACAGACATTTTCTATAAGTGAAAGTTTAAATGGAAATCTCTCCTAAAGAGATATAACCCTACAAACCTCAATAAAGTCCAAACAGCTCTCCCTATCAAAAGCCAGAGGGTTGGAAGAGAGTGTCTTCACCTACTCCCAGAACACATGTTAATATAAACAGAATGAATTGAAACAAGTATCACATTCTCTGTTCACGGCATCCAATGGGATTTCAGTAAACTCCTTGGAGTAGGTAAACTCCACGTTTCTCACATCTTCACAATAAGCCACAGATACAAGTCATTGAAAAGATACATCGTCCACATTTTGCAGTGCAGACAGTTCTTCCCATGAATCATCCTTCCTGTTGTCTCCTCTCCTCATGGTAAGAACCTCACTATCAGTTGCCCAAAACAAAACAAATGCCTATTCACTAACTAACAAAAGTCTTCTGGAAATTTAGGGCATGTGCAGTGGAAAGAAAAACATCTCGTGCAAAACAACAGTTCAACGTGGAAAATAGGCCTTTCAATAAATCTCTGTTAACATGACATTGACAGTTAGGCTAACTCAAATCCTTACATTATGCTATTTTACTTGTGTGCTTGCAACATCTAGGTATGGCTATTTACTACAAAATTTGCATCTATTACATGCGTGTTATTCAACATAGACATTTACACTTTTTAGTTAAATACATTTTTGTTTGCAAAATCGCGAAATTCACTTTACTAGAGCTAGAGTTTACCTAAGTTTCCATCAATCAGGTCCTTCTCCACATGGAGGATTTTGATCCCAGATATTTGATGGTCCTATAGTCTAGTTGTTGGCCTTCTGTAGGGAAGTCTGCTGACCAAGGGAAAAAAGTAGCTCTTGTCACTATTGGCTTTCAGTCCTGATGCTGTGCCAAAATTATCAAGCAGGCTATCTTTACAGATGGAGTCGCTACGGAGCAGGGCATCGTCGGCGTACAGGGACACTACATGCCAGTCTCTGCCCACCAAAACTCCTCATTTGGGCCATTGGTTCTCAGAAAATAGGCCACAGGTTCCATCACCAGCGTGAAGATAATAGGTGAGAAGGGGCACCGTTGTCTAGTACCCTAGCCTATACACAGCACTTCTGATGTCATTTCGCCAGTGCGTACTCTTGCCAGTGGTTCCATATATAAGAGCTGCGCCCAATGAGAAAACTCTGTGCCTAGCCCCAATCTCTGTAAGACAGCCATCAAGAACAGCCAAACCAGGGTGTCAAACGTTTTCTAGATATCCACAGAGGCGACCAAGTGTTCTATCTGGTGTTGCAGTGACCAATCCATGACCCTGATTAGGCTTAGGAAGGTGTTCCTACCAGGAATTAAGGCATTCTGGTCCTAGAGTATTATGGACTGGCAATCGGAATCAGTTGGTTTGCCAGCACACTCCCTTATATTTTCTAATCCAAATTAAGGAGCAATAGTGGGTAGTTGGACGTCACCAGCAGGGGGGTTTGTCCCTGGCTTTGGAATGACTCTCTCAAAGAGGTTGGCATGTGTCCCATGTGCTTGCACCCTCATAAATCCTCAGTAGTCCTGGAGCAAGACCTGAGGCGTAAGCTGCAGAGAGAGCTGCCAGCACTTGTTAAATAGTGATATTAACAAACACCTTTGTTATATGTGAGTCACATCTGTACCCACATCATTATCATTTGTTTTGCCAGAGTTGTGAGCTACATCTTCATCCCATTTTTCACCATTAGGTTGAAGAGGTAACCTATCGCAGATGACCAAGATAAGCTGCCCTTTACATAAATATAATATGCTGTCCATCTTTCTGGGGTATATAATCAGCCATCACCAGAAAAGTGTAGAGACAGATACAGAAATCATCTTTTCAACAGCCCTAGTGCTCTTTCTATGGGATGTGTCCATCCCTACTTTTCATTTCTGTTACGTGTTGCTGGATGGACATTAATAACCAGGGTTTTAATAGCAATAGATGCACCACCTCCTGGTGGGAATGAGCAATATAAAGCAAACACAAGGAGAGGATGGACGGATCGCTGAAATTTTTCAGACACTCACCCCCAGCCACAGATCTGGGTTAAATCCATCATCATTCTTTAGCTCACTTCGCCACCTCAGTTCAGACCCAGCTATATGCAAATCAGTCTTGAGCCTGTGTCTCATGGGAACAGTCCAGCCCGAACTGCCAAGCCAGGGCTTCCCTGAACCGGAAACAAGTATCCTGGGACCGGTTTCTGGGTAACACCCTTCATCAGCCAGGCTAGCTTGAATCCAGTGGCAGAGTGAGCAAGGGACCCACGTCTGGGCATACCCTGCCAACTTAGGGCAAACAAAGCAAACACAAGGAGATGACGGATGGAGCGCTGAAACTTTTCAGACACTCACCCCCAGTCACAGATCTGGGTTGAATCCATCATCATTCTTTAGCTCACTTCGCCACCTCAGTTCAGACCCAGCTATATGCAAGTCAGTCTTGAGCCTGTGCTTCATGGGAATAGTCCAGCCCGAACTGCCAAGCCAGGTCTTCACTGAACCGGAAACAAGTATCCTGGGACCGGTTTCTGGGTAACACCCTTCATCAGCCAGGCTAGCTTGAATCCAGTGGCAAAGTGAGCAAGGGACCCACGTCTGGGCATACCCTGCCAACTTAGGGCAAACAAAGCAAACACAAGGAGATGATGGACAGAGCGCTGAAACTTTTCAGACATTCACCCCGAGTCACAGATCTGGGTTGAATCCATCATCATTCTTTAGCTCACTTCGCCACCTCAGTTCGGACCCAGCTATAGGCAAATCAGTCTTGAGCCTGTGCCTCATGGGAACAGTCCAGCCCGAACTGCCAAGCCAGGTCTTCCCTGAACCGGAAACAAGCATCCTGGGACCGGTTTCTGGGTAACACCCTTCATCAGCCAGGCTAGCTTGAATCCAGTGGCAAAGTGAGCAAGGGACCCATGTCTGGGCATACCCTGCCAACTTAGGGCAAAAAAGCAAACACAAGGAGATGATGGACGGAGCGCTGAAACTTTACAGACACTCACCCCAGTCACAGATCTGGGTTGAATCCATCAACATTCTTTAGTTCACTTCTCCACCTCAGTTCAGACCCAGCTATATGCAATTCAGTCTTGAGCCTGTGCCTCATGGGAACAGTCCAGCCCGAACTGCCAAGTCAGGTCTTCCCTGAACCGGAAACAAGCATCCTGGGACCGGTTTCTGGGTAACAAACTTCATCAGCTAGGCTAGCTTGAATCCAGTGGCAAAGTGAGCAAGGGACCCACGTCTGGGCATACCCTGCCAACTTAGGGCAAACAAAGCAAACACAAGGAGATGATGGACGGAGCGCTGAAACTTTTCAGACACTCACCCCCAGTCACAGATCTGGGTTGAATCCATCATCATTCTTTAGCTCACTTCGCCACCTCAGTTCAGACCCAGCTATATGCAAATCAATCTTGAGCCTGTGCCTCATGGGAACAGTCCAGCCCGAACTGCCAAGCCAGGTCTTCCCTGAACCGGAAACAAGCATCCTGGTACCGGTTTCTGGGTAACACCCTTCATCAGCCAGGCTAGTTTGAATCCAGTGGCAAAGTGAGCAAGGGACCCACGTCTGGGCGTACCCTGCCAACTTATGGCAAACAAAGCAAACACAAGGAGATGATGGATGGAGCGCTGAAACTTTTCAGACACTCACCCCCAGTCACAGATCTGGGTTGAATCCATCATCATTTTTTAGCTCACTTCGCCACCTCAGTTCAGACCCAGCTATATGCAAATCGCACTGAACAGAGAGACAGACGCTCTTCTGTTCCGAAGTACCCTGGGAGCAGGCACATTATTATCCAAGCCTCATCAAGATCCTGACTGATGGATGCTAGCCATCTATATATACGTTGAAACGGAGCTATAGCCCGTGTAGCCACGCACAGTTTCAGTGTTCGGCCCTGCTCCCTTGCCCACAGCGCTCAGACATACCCACACAGCGCTCGTCATTTCTGCATGCCCAGTACCTTCACTATCGCCGAGGTTGTTCCCGGTCGTGTTATTCTTTCTGCCTGCCTACCACTACCCTCATATGGGCGCCCGGCTGGGTTCCCTGTGAGTTATTTTCTTCACTCCACTCACGGTGACACTGTTCTCCACATTAGGCAGAGCAGGCTACCTTTCAGGTGTCCCTACATTCTTAGGTCCTGAAGAGACCCTACATTGCACACAGGGTCGAAACGCCGTCGACTGTTTACAAAAGCGAACCATTATTCAGCACTTATCATTGCATAGAGTGCTGTTCAATACAATGTATTTTTTAATGGTCGCTTAAATGTTTTGAAAGGAAACCTTGTACATATGTCACAAAATATGTCACCATTAGTTTAGGTTCCTACCGTTTTTCACTGGGACACAATTCACTACTGTTTAATTATTATTATTTTTTGTAAATAAGTAGTTCAACTGCTAAGCCCTATGTATGTATTGTTGACTTTACCTACTTATTGCATAAACAATTCTACAAACTGATCGCATCCATGGTGTATGTGGCTAGCTCTCTTTCTGACATCATTGTAACCCAGTATATTGCCATTGTGCATACTCTATTAAGAATAATCTTTATTAATCCACAGGAGCCATTGTTTCTTAGCCTATATATTGTAAGCCACATGGGCACTGCAACACATATACTGCAAATTCAGTTTTGCATGTAAGGAGTTTGCTAATTTTAAACTCTCTATCACTGAAGGGGGTCTTGTAGGTACTCTTATTGATACCGTGTGTGCAAGCCTTACATGTTTTGCATCTGTAAAAACCTTTCCTCATCTGCAACCAATTTCCTCTTTCGATTACCTCTGGGCTGGTTCTGACAATCTTATCTCTCTTGATGACGGTGCCCTACTGTATGTAATTGACACTCTTTGAGGTAGCAGGGACCCTATGATAGGATCGCAAAGTACCATGGCCCAATTCTTTTGTATGATTTTTTGTATTTCTCTGTGTTGATTACTATACCTCATAATCATACAAAATGAATTGTTTATTGGTACTTTGGTATCACCCTGTTTTACTTTTAAGATCTCACTTCTGCTATGCTCCATAGATTTACTGATTGCTCTATCGATAGTTTTCTCCTGATATCCTCTCTCCAGGAATCTCCTTTTGCCCTCATTCTGCGCCTCCGCTAAATCACTGTCACTACTACAGATGCGTCTCAATCGGAGCATCTCTCCATATGGTATGTTGTTAATAATGTGTTTGGGGTGCATGCTGCTCGCATGAAGGGTTGAATTACCAGCTGTTTTCTTCCTAAAGAGCCTGGTCTCAATCTTGTGATTTTTATATATACTTGAGTATCAAGGAATTCAATAGAACTGGAGCTAATAGTAGCAGTAAACCTGAGATTCATGTCATTAGTGTTAAGGGAATGAACAAATTCATTGGCTTCACATTCTGTTCCCTGCCACACAACAAAAAGGTCATCTATGTACCGTCGCCACATTCGTACATTTTTCATCATGATTTGCTCGTGCTTGCCCATGAGGACCAGCTCCTCCCATCTGCCCATGTGAAGACAGGCGTAACTCGGTGAGAAGCTGGCCCCCATAGCAACACCTCTAGTCTGTTGATATAATTGGCTGTTGAACATAAAAATGTTATTATACAGACAGAACTTAATCATCTCAATAAGCATGTTACTGTGGCGTTCATATTGTTCAGATCTACGAGATAGATAGTATCTGATGGCCTCAATTCCGTCTGTATGCTCAATGCTTGTATAAAGCGAAGTGACATCCTACGCAATTAATAAAAAATCATCTTGCCATTCAAATTCAGAGATATGTCTCAGGAAGTCCCCTGTATCACGTACATAGCTAGGTGATTTCTTGATGTATTCTTGAAGAAACAAGTCAATGTATCTGGTAGTATTCTCCAATAAGCCGTCCCTGGCCTTGATGATAGGCCTTCCAGGTGGGTTGTTCCGATCCTTATGAATTTTGGGAATGAAATATAATGAAGGGGTAGTTGGGTTTTCTTTTTTCAGATATTTGAGTTCTTCCCCTGTTATCAAGTTCGCTTCTCTCCAAGTGGCTAGCTTACCATAGTACTCCTTGTATGAGGCACTCAAATTGGCTTGACTGCTCCGGTTATAACACCGCCTATCATTAAGTTGGCTATAGGCTTCCTTGTCATATAGCTTTAGTGGCCAGAGCACAATATTGCCACCTTTGTCACTTCCGCGTACTATCACCTCATGGTTTTCTTTTAGCTTTTTGATTAAATTCCTGTATTGTTGGTCTTTATTTTTCAGGTTGCCCTCTTTTCTTGCCACTATTCTGTTAAGTTTTTTGATCTGTGCTGTTGTAGATTCATGAAATAAGTCAATAGAGTCTCTGATCATGATAGGGTTAAATGTAGATATTGGTTTAAAAGGAGTCAAACATGTATGCCTTGTATTTTCCCTCCATCTGGAACTGATCTAATGTCCATTGAAGTATCACATGCATTGTCATTCCACAATTCTTCCATAGTTTGGAGAAGCATTCTATCCGTTTGTGATGTTGTTGTTATGCCAGATGTCTCACCAGTATTTGGGTCTTTGTTGGATTCGATTTGTACTTGATTAGTATTCATTTGTATGTGGTATTTTTTTAACTTTAATTTTCTAACCCCTTTATAGATGTCTAATCTGGTAGTTGCATAGTCAAAGTTTCCATTCGGAGCATATGAAAGTCCCAAGTTTAACATATTGGTCTCTTGTTTGGTTAATGTTACATTAGTCAAGTTGATAATGGTGTTATTAGTTTTGGCAGTCAGATCTGCTGTAGTTACCAGTTTTTCCTGCCCCCTCTTTTGTTTGTTTTCCGTTCGCCTCTTTTTTGTTGCTCTGCGCCTCTGCCGGCGCTTGTAGTTGGCATATCTCCTGTGTTGTTCCTTTGTTGAGGCCTCGGACGAAGGGTTTGTCTTCTTTCCTGGCAAATAAAATGTAATTCTTCTCCCGGTGAGGGTTTAGGGGTTTGACTTTCTTCGCTGACCATTCGCAATTCAGACTCGGATTCACTACCACCCATCGAACTCGTCTCCGATTGCGATGTGTCCGTTTGTTCTCTCCGCCCTTTGTGCTGTTTACTTTGTACATCAACTTTCATAAATTTGGATGTCCTGATTCCATCATAGCTTTTGGCAAACGTGAATATCTGCCCCAACTCGTAATCGTGTTTATCCCTTAAAAACTTAAAAGCTTTTCTTTCTTTGATTTTGTCCTCATCTTTTTTAATTCTTGTCATCATCTCTTTACGTAATTTTGCTTGCTCTTCCTTCTGTTCCATTTTATCCAATTCCTCATTTATTTCGTCTATTTCCTTCAGTAGCTTGCCTCTGTCTATATCTGCATATTTAATCAAAATCATGGTTAATCTCCTAGATGAGTCAAGGTTGCATTCAGCCCATTCTTTCATAAGTTCAGGATTAGGGTCTTCATAGCTGGGGGCTGTGAGGATTCTCAATCCCCTAAGTATCCTCCCCACGTCTATATATCTTTGGAGTGACCGGGACTCCCACCATTTATGCTGTTCAGCCTTCATTTTTTTCTCAAGAAGTCTGAATTTATCTTTCACAGAGTCATTCACATTTGGTCTCACGGCTCCTCTTGTTCCGGCTTCCGTGGCTGCCGGTAACGTGTCGGAAAACATTTCTATTGCTGCCTCTTCACGTGCGCGTACCATGTCAGACGACATGTTGATGTTTAGCAATTGTAACCGAGTGTTTTTAAACGAGGCTGTATGTATACGCCTTTCCGCCCCACACTCGTTGTAGCACTCCTCTTCTCCCCGCGCTGCCCAATATCCGCCTACCTGGGACTCAACCGCTGCCACCGGGTCCTCCGACTCAGCGCTCACCGGGACTCGTCAGGTCTTGACTTGCTTTGGGCTGCAGGGGGTCAGACGCTCACTTCCTCACGGCTACGATAAGCTTCCAGGTTGCTCCGGAAGCAATGTTCCCACACTGTGCGTCGACCTCGTTTGAAGAGGGGGTCCGTGGATGATCGGCTGGGAACTGCCGATCAATAACATAACAACAAATCCGCACCCTGGAAGCGTCTTCTCTCCCAAATCACGGACACAGACCCAATTCGGTGCTCAGGTGTTTTATTCAACCGCCTCCATTACGCGTTTCGACTCCGTGGAGCCTTGATCACATGACATGGATGCACAGGTTGGTGCAATATTTAAAGTGAAATGTACAAGCCATTTGGACAACACGTGATCATAAACATAGAGAAAATACTATTACATATGTTTTGTTAACCCAACAATTGGTCATACTGAATGTACATACTTCATGATATTTCAGCTATTTATGAATTAAAAAATAGCAGATAAATAATTTGTATCTCCATTGCTTTTAAAATGCAAGTAAAATACTAAAAGCAGAAAAACCAATTAATATTATATATATATATATATATATATATATATGTATATATATATGGCCACGCCCATCAAGGCGGGGACTAAGTTACGATATGGTGCCTATTTAAATTGCCGTGACCAAAGACTCGCGTTCACCTGCGAGCCCCTGAGGAAATGCTTCAATAGCATGAAACGCGTCGGGCAAGACCACAGGACTTACTTTCTGCGAGGCACTTCTGCTGTGTTCCCAAGCCGATTTTCCATTAAAAAAGTGGTTATCTACTACTCACCTGTGTTGGGCTTCCTCATTCCAGGCAACTGTGTTTGTGGACATATATATATATATGTATATATATACATATATATATATATATATATATATATATATATATACATATATATATATAAAAACGCAGCATTACGGAGTAAATATACTACATTTAGGCTATCGCCCTTTGACATCAAGCTTCATGTTGGGTGAAAAGATGATAAGGGGACTTGTGTATCGATTTCCACTAGCACCAAGAAAAGTAGAACTGTTGCCCCATGGGATTGCCCAGTACAACCACCCTATTATTTACCCGTTCTAAGCTGTCATCATTTATTTTTTTATTGGCAAAGTATGTATGAAGCTTCGAAGTCTCCCAACTTGTAACTTCAGAGTTTTGTTTTGACTTTGTGAGGTTTAGGAAGTGCAAAGGAACAGGGAAGCAATCTTGCTGCAGCATAGGGCGCTCTGGCCCAGCAGGTCAACTGTTACCAGTGCTGGAATTGAAAACAATATACTCTGGGAACCCATACATTGGGGGTCAAGGCATGATAGAGGAACAGGTGTGGAGTCACAAGGGGCGGAGATTGAAAAGCAGAGTCTGACAGTCGACTTATACATATATTTTAAAACAGTCTGCTGCAAAGAAATTGGCTAACAGCACATATATGACAGTAGATCTGTTCTAGATTTCTTAACTGATCAAAGAGGCTGCATTTTAAAATATCTTACAGGGTTAAACACCTGCAGCAGAGATCATTGTGTGCCCAGCAATTTTGAGAGGATTACATTAGCAGTAAGATAATTCTAGTACTTAACACAGTTCTGAGATGATTCTGGGTTTTTTCCAGTCACAGTTTTGACTCACAAAGTAGCATAGAGGGTTAATGTGCCAGCTGCAAAACACATCCTGTAACATGCAAATCACAGATTTGTATTTTATGTAGACAGGTAAGTCGGCTGCTGATTTTGAAACTGAGATCATTTTGTTACTTCCAGATCATAAGTTGCAATCCTTTTAATATAGCACAGTTGTTAGAACTCTCATCCTTAGGATGGTCTTTCCCCAAATATTTTGCCTGCTTTCCTCCTCTTTTTGCTGATTCCTTTTGTTGGCTTTAGGACTTTGAGCACTTTATCACTGCGGACCAGTGCTAAACTGCATTCGCTTATCCCCTAAACATAGCAACATTGGTATATAGTACACAATTGGTACATTTTGTTTACTTGTAAGTCCCTTGTAAAGTGGTATGCCATATACCCAGGGCTTGTAAATTAATGCTACTAGTGGGCCTGCAGCACTAATTGTGCCACCCACACAATTAGCCTTTCAAACCGTTCTCAGGCCTGCCACTGCAGGGCCTGTGTGTTACAGTTTACTTCAACTTTGACTTGGAATTTAAAACCCTTGGCCAAGCCTTAACATTTCCTTTTATTACACATAAGTCACCACTAAGGTAGGCCCTAGGTAGCCCATAGGGCATGATACTGTGTAAGTAAAAGGTATGACATGTACTGGTACGTTTTGCACGTCCTAGTTGTGACATACACCCAAATTAATTTTTCACTACTGTGAGGCCTACTCCTGTCATTGATTAGCATTGGGAATTCCATAATGCACTTTTAAACTGTAATTCCTTATTAAAAAGGAGTGGCTGCATCATGTTTCATATCTTTGGAATGGTAATAATAAATCCTCTTTACTGGTAAAGTTGGATTTAACATTACTGTTTTAGAAATGCCTCTGTGAGAAAGTGGATATTTCTCTGCTCTTACTGCTCTGTGTGCCTGAGCCTATCTCCAATACATGTCTGGGGTAGGTAACAGCTACACTTTGTGCATCTCTTCTAGACAGCCACAAACACAGGAAGGGTAGGTGCGACAGGGAACTCATCTGCATTCATTTGCATTTTGATAGCTCTTCCTGGGCAGGAAGAGAGGGGGAAGCTGACACTTACACCTGAATAGGCAGTGTCCTGTTTCCCACACAAAGGGCTGGTTACCCCCTACTGGTAGCCTGTTACCAGGGCTGGGAAGAAAGGGCCTGTGTGCACTTCAAAGCCCCTTCTTTGAAGTCACCCCCTCTTCAAAGGCACAACTTTGTGTAAGTACTGGGTCTCTGACCCTACCATGAAAGTGCACTACTGGACCTGTGATGAACTGTGCCAGGAGTTAAGACTGCTGTGCTACAAGGTTTGCCACACTACTCTGCTTTGCTGTCCTGCCCTGCTGCCCACTTATCTCTGCAATGTTAAGGACAGGGACTTGACACATCTCACTTGAACTCAGAGTGACTCCAAGGGCTTACTGGCTTGTCCCCTGTTCTGAGGTCTCAGGGCCATCAAAGACTTCCTTCAACTCTGCAACAGCATCTGGACTCTGCCTTCAGTGAGTCCTGCTCTGCCAAGTGGTTCCCTTGAAAGGTGATTTCTGCAGTGCTGATCCGTCAAAACTGTTGCATCAACGACTTTGTGCCGATCAGAACCGACGCATTGTCCTTCAACGCCAACGCGGCTGCCGCTTGACAAAATTGCTTCAATGGACTGTGCCGCTCAACAGCATCGCTTCGATGGACTGCACGGCTCGACAGCAATGGATTGCGCAGCTCAATAACAGCGCTTCACCTGCATCATAAAGGGGTTCACTGACGAAGCTTTAATCGACTGTGCAGATCAGAACCGATGCCTTACCAGGATCCACGGGATCGACACCCCTCCTTCTCTGCTCTTCACTTCTAGTCTTCGATGTCGATGCTTCCTGCATCCAAGGTACTTTTTCAGCTGGGCCTGCGTGAGTCCTGTAGCTAGCCTGAGCTCCATTGCAGGCTGCCTAAACGTTGGATTTACCTTGATCTAGCACAACCAGACGCTTTATGATGCTAGGCAGTATAATTTGATTTAATCTTTAAAAATTCATAACTCTGGTTCTACTTATTAGACTTTTGTCATGTTGGTCTTGTTTTACTTATAAAAGTATTGTCTATTTCTTTAACCCTGTGTGAAGTATTTTTGTGGTATTTTCATTATGTTACTGTGTGTGTGTGTGTGTGTTGCACAAACACTGAACACATTGCCTCTTTAGATAAGCCTGACTGCTCTGTGCCAAGCTACCAGAGGGTGAGCATGGGTTATCTTTTAGTGTGTATCTAGCTTACCCTGACTAGAGTGGTGGTTCCTGTTTATACAGGTGGCATACTTTGACAACCAGAAACCCCATTTCTAACACTGGTGATCAGCGGTGAGGATAGGACTTGTGTTTGTGCAATACCATATAGTAACTCATTGTTCACTACAACTCTATACAAAGATCATTTCAAAACTTTTGTAATTCTCCCTAATTGGCCTTTTAATTTTTTTCTGCTAAAACTATGCCTCACTCTGGCGAAGCAGCACCTGCAGTAATCGATTTTGAGCTGCCCAGGTTAGATTCTTACACTGTGCCCCATCTGAAGGATTTCTGTAAGGATTTTCAAGTGTCTACTCGGGACTTCACCCAGAATGTGGAGCTGCAGAAGGCTTTGAAAGCCTGGGCAGAGACCCAGGCAGCAGTAGATGACAACCCACGGGAGGAGGAGCAAGAAATTCCTGAGGAGGAGGATGGCCTGATTCAAGATTCCAATGTGAATCCCGGACTGCCTTTAGAATTGGCCCACAACTTGCTGAAAGCAGTAGTGATTTCCAGAACAGGGACCAATGTCTCCCCAAAGAACCTGTCCCCAGAGGAGCAGGCAGACTGGAGGTAGGAAAGAAAGCTCAAATTGGAGCTTGCTAAATTTGAGCAGGTCCGAGAGGGGAGCATGGCACCCATGAAGGAGATGAAATGTACAGATGAGCACAATCTCGACGAGCTGGACATTAGAGCCCAACAGAAGGGGGCTGGCAACAGCAAGTGTGACAACATATCTGCAGTGTCCACTGGTGAGTCCAGAGTCAGGATACCCAAGGATTTGGTGCCCAGGTATGGAGTGGGGGATGACATAGATAATAGTTTATAGCCTATGAAGTGGTTCTAAGAGTGCACAAGGTCCCAGAGGAGTTCTGTGGTGGTAGTTTATGGAGGTAGATCACTAGCAAGATAAGGTGTTTGAAAAACTGCTTGACAATTGCTAATTTGCACAGAAGATTGGGGGAATGATTTTTAAAAGGGGGGAAACTGGTATTTTAAAAAGTGGAACCATTTTAAAAGTAAATGTGGATGAACACAACTGAAAAATCATGAACAGGTATTGAATAGGCATTGAGTTAGTAGTAAAATACTGTGGTTAGCAGTAGGCCTAGGTGGAGTTCTGCTATGCGGAACTACGAGGAGTAAGAAAAACACTCCACCGCGCTACACAGGGTTCTGCTAGCGGGCGGAGTTTGCCAGCATACCCGCTTGGTGCTCCAAATCATGAGTGAATGGCACTACGCGGTTCTCAAGTGTGTTCTCACATTCTAAATCGTGCACAAACAGCACCACATGGTTCGCATGGGCGTGGCCATCTTGTTTTTCTGTTCTCTGTTATGGTGCTGGGCCTAAATCTTAATCGCTCCTTAATCTCTGTGATCCTCCTCCTTCATTACTTATGTACCCCTAATTTTCATTTTTTATAATAGTGTGTGTCTTTGTGTTTGTGTATTTTACGTTTTTGGGACATTTGTTTAGTGTTTTTTGTGACTTTTTGACTTTATTTCCCCTCACTTCCTTATTTCTTTCTTCTTTCCTTTCCCTTCTTTTTCGTTCTTTTTTCTACCCCACCCAGCACCTTGGCAGAGGGAGGGCTTCCATGTGGGCGGCGCCACAACCCTGGTGTGCAGCCCAGGGCGATCTTTGGAGAGTAGGAGGTGGCAGCACTAGTTTTTTGTTGTGCAGCACCACCTCCCCTCTATGCTGGTAGCAGGCGGCAGGCCCAGTAGCAGATACCCCATGTGGGAGCGTTGGCAGCGCTGGGGCACCAGCCAAGTTCTGTGCACCGCCCAGCAGCTTATGCACCGCTGGGCGGACATTCTGGACCGCGAACAGGACCTGCTCAACTTGCTAGGCGTCGAGATTCCGGGGCTAGATGAGTATATTATTTATTTGTTGTGTTTGTGTTCTACAATGCTAACATTGTTTTTACAAATAGCATGCTGCTCACACTCAGAGGTAAGTTACATTTCGCTGGTATATTATTGTGTGATTCGATTTCTGGTTTCTGCTGGGCAGGTGCTCAGTGCTACCTAATCATATTCTTCATTGGCACTCGCTTTGGCTGATTAATTAAGAAGCCATTGCAGACTGTTCTCCTGTCACTATAGTGAACCAGTGAGTAGCGTATTCTCTGTATGACTTTGTTTATGTAGCTCGTACAGTTCCAAGTTATTTATTTCACAGCGATGTGTGGTATGCATCTATGCATTAAAAAAAGGGAGACTGAGTTGGTCCATCTAGGGGTTGAAAAATGGAAATAGAATCAAAGATCATTCACTGCAATGCATTAGTTCCAAATGTAGTTTTTGTTAAGGAAATTTGGAATAGGGATTTATGGTAAGCCTGGGCGGAGTTCACTTAGCGGCGCTACGCGGAACCCCGCAAAGTTGCAAAAAAACTCTGCTGCGCTACGCGGAGTTCCGCAAGCGAGCGGAGTTGCTTGTCTTGCCCGTTCGCATGACGTTTTTCATCATACGTCAACGCGGATTGCGTGTTCGGATGGAAATATCGTGCGAACTGCATCACGCGTTCGCACATGGGCGCGGCCATCTTGTTTCTTACTCTGTTTGTGGTGCTGGGGCCTACTTTTTTATCCTTCCTTAATCTCTGTAATCCTTGGCTTTTAAAACATTTTTCCCATCTTTTTTATTTATTATCTTACCCTTTGTCTTGCTAAGTGTGTATTTGTGTTTTTTTCTACTTTACTGTGTGTTTTTGGTGAGGTTTGTACTTTATTTTTTAGCTTTCCTACTTCCTTATTACTGCCCAGTCCTTCCTTCTTTTTCCCCGTTTCTTTTTTTTCTCTCTTTTCCCCAGCCCCATGGCAGATAAGGGCGCACCAAGGCGTGGCTGCGGCGCCAGGCAGGGGTGCAGCCCGTGCCCTGTTTTCCAAGGTGGAGGAGGCAGTTCTTGTTTTTTATCTCCAGCACCACCTCCCCTCCTGAGTCCGGGTACGGGATGCGGGAGCGCCAGCAGCGCTGGGCGAGGGTGTGCCAGGCAGTTTACCGCTGCTCTGGGGTCCGGCGCACCCAGCAGCAGTTGGCACACCGCTGGTCCGACATCCTGAACCGAGAGCAGGACCTGCTGGACCTGCTAGGAGTTGAGGTTGCGGGGATAGGTGAGTAATTATTAAAATTATAAATTTTTATTATTACTTGTGTGTTCTATGCTATAGCTAATATTTTTTTCCCAAATAATAGCAAGCATGCTGCTTACATGCAGGGAAGTTAAGTTTTCAAATAATATGTAGTAATCTGTTATTCTAGACAGGAGCTTAGCTTACTTGGCGCAACCCACCTAACCTAGTTATTGAATCGTACTTGTTGCCACTCGCTTGGGCTGATGTGATTAGTGAGGATTATGTAAGACGTTCTGTAATTAGTTATTTGTAATTTCGTAGCTGCATGGTGAATGCCAATGCCACACGGTGCAAAGATGTTTGTGAACAACAACATCCATTTTTCAATGGAAGCTTGTGCTGCAGGCCTTTTTCGCCTGCCACACAAGCTTCCATTGACAATGGAGGTTTGCGACAGCCCTATGGCCTATGGGCGATCACATCGATTCGTAGTACACTAGTGCAGCCGTCATGACCGCAGCACTGACCTAAGGTCGGGCGGTTCCAGAACCGCAATGGCGTCCGCCCGACATCATTGTAATCATCATAATAAGGCCCTTAGTGATTAGTGAATTGGCCCGTCAAAGGGGGTTGACTTGAGACTGAGAGATTGCGAATGAGATTTGAGAAGAAGCAAACATCATGATTTGTTGCAAATGATTATTAGTAATTCCAAATTGCAGTTTACAAAATTTGGAATAGGAGTGGACTAGGTAGGTAGGTTTTGGAAATTTTGAATAGGATAGGACGGTCCGTGATATACTACTACTAGTTGATCTGATTTAGACAAGTTCAATGTTATTGCGATTGCCTTTGCCTGTTAAATATATTTTGGGGAGATATTATTTATTACCACTAAGCTTTTTTGTCTTTATGTTTTAGATCAGCATCCAGGGGCAAGAAGAGGGCTGAGGCGGGTGGGGGTCCGGGAGCTGGAGCTGGAGGTGCCTCTCAGAGTTCCTCGGCTGATGGCTCTGCTGGCCCCAGTAAGTCCTCCTGGTGTTAACATTAATATATTTATTCCCCTAATTTTTCTGCTCCTTTTTGAATAATGTGACGTCTACCCATTTATATATTATTTTTCCAAATCCTCTTCGATGTATCCATTTCTAAATTCTTGTTATCCCTGCATTATCCTATTTACTTATTTTCTATATTTCAAGTTTCTGTACTTTACGTCAAACTGTCTCTAGTTACTAGTCTGTCTGTAGCTTCCTTTCTTCTGCTTTTTCAGTCAGCTTTCCCTCTACCCTTTTGTGGACTGCCTAGTGGTGGTACTCTAAGACTCAGAGAACCCATTGGTCACATAGTACTACTACTACTACTCCCCTGCCGTGCAGATTGCATGCCCATTGCCCAAGTAAGGTATTCTACACATGTAATAGATGAGTAGGCTTATAATCACTAAAACAAGAGAGTGGCAATGATCACGTTGGACACCCCAAAGTTGTGTCTTCTTATTAGCTAGGCCTAGTATTATTAGCAGCAGTTGGTGAACTGATGACTGTGCACCATGTCTGGGAGGAAGTACGAGGAGGACAGCCACATTGCATTTGCCAACCATGGCCATATGCTATTTGTTCTTAAAACATCAGATTCATCAATCAATAGCTCTAGCCACTCCTTAACAGCTTGTCTCTTGTCTTGACTTCAGGCTTTTTTTAAACTTTCCAACAACAAAATGCCCATCCATATATTTTTTATAGAAGATACTGTCTGTAATGTATCCAAATTGTAGTGAATGATGTGTATGGCGTTTTTTATTTTTTATTTTGCTATAAAACAATTAATAGGGGGAGGTGTATCTGGCATCTAAGAAATGTGTAATCTTTTTTTCTAGCCGCATCGACCACCAATGCCGGGGCCAGCACAGACGGCGCCAGCCAGTCTGCAGTTGCAGCAGCAGAAGGGGGTGAGCCAGCGGCAGTGGCGAGCAGTGGTAAGTCATATTGCTTGCTTATTATTGATAATTAATTATAATTATAAGCTCACTGTAAAGGTGCAGTCTTGTTGACTTGTGAACAACAGGTGAACACAGCAGCAGTTGAAGTTGAGGGGAGTAACTAATGGCCGCTCCTATCTTCAACTCAGCAGAAAACGTTTCATGAACAAGACCTTGACCTATGGGTTGTTGGAAAAGGGAAGGATGGAAGGGGAAAGGTTGGATGAAATGTATTATATATGATTGAAAGCGAAGGATGCGTGGGTGAAAGTGCCGGATGCATAAATAGTACTATAGGTGGCTAATAGCTAGGATGCATGGGTGGGTGAAGGATGGATGAAAGGTTGGTATACGGGTAGGAATGAAGCTAGCCTCGGTGGGTGAAAGTGTATGTGTGAAAGGATTCCTGCCTGGGTGGGTGATTAGAATCCTGTGGTGGTTTCTTTTGATTGAAATAAACTTAAGGACACATGGGTGGGTAAATGTAAAATGAGAAATGTATGTTGCTGAAAGGTTTGTACTTGAAATCATGAGACTAGAGTGAGACAGAGAGCCATGTTTGGAACTTTGGATGGATGGCTATATGGATGGATGGGTAGATTCAATGGTGAAGAGTGGATTGAGAGAATGTAAAAAAACTTAAATGGTGGTCAGTAGCAAAGCCAACGGTGAAGAATAAAAAATAAAATACTCGAATAATAATGCCATGATGAATGTAAAAATCCTTGGGAAGGAGAATAAGGAACTATGGTGCTCCTCTGTAGTGGTGTTCGTCTCACCTTTACTTGCCTGGAATGTTTTTTTTGAGTTTTTTTTTATTCAAATGGCTGAGGAGGTGGTATTTCAGACTCCTCCCTGGACTCACAGTAGTTTTCAAGCGCAACATTTTGTATCCTTCCTACCCACCCATCATCAATCTTCTCCCTCCGGGGCCTATTCACAGAACTAATCTGAGATAAAATCCTAAACTTACTACTTTTGGTATTCACAGAAGGCATTTAGTAGTAGTAAAGTTAGGACTCCTAACTTTACTACCACTAAACTGAGACAAAATCCTAACTTTACGACTTTCGGTATTCACAAAAGGCATTTAGTAGTAGTAAGTTAGGAATCCTAACTTTACTACTACTAAATGCCTTTTGTGAATACCGAAAGTCATAAAGTTAGGATTTTGTCTCAGTATAGTAGTAGTAAGTTAGGAGTCCTAACTTTACTACTACTAAATGCCTTCTGTGAATACCAAAAGTAGTAAGTTTAGGATTTTATCTCAGATTAGTTCTGTGAATCAGCCCCCAAATACCCATGGCATAATTTTCTATGTGTTTTGCTAAGAACATTGTTTATAATTTGACTTTTTCTTTCTTGATATGTAGCTACTCCTGCTGGTCCACCGACCAGGCAGGAGATTGCAGCCCAGACCCGGCAGTGGAAAATGGAGGCCATCAGGGCCAAGTACCAGTGGCTGGTGGCCGAGGAGCATGAGGCAGAAGCTGCTGCAGATGCCCCGGGCCCCAGCCAGGCCCCAACAACCACCCCACCACCACACCGTCGCCCCGGTCCAATGGGTGCCAGCCGGCACCGCCACCATTCCACCAGCACTGCTGCTTCCCCTTATTTCCGCCATTATGAGCACTGCATCATGCGAAGGCTGGCGGATATTGAAGCCAGGCATGAATGGGTGGAGTGGCATCTCCAGAAGCTCCTAACCCACCGTTAGCGCTCTCTTCAGCCCCTTTTTTAGTCTGTTTTTGGGTGGGTGGGTTGGAGTTGGGGGATTGTTGGGTCTTTATTTATGGACATTTCTTGGACATTGGTTGGGGAAAGGGGTGGGCCAGTTGTGGGTTTGGTATTTTGTTCAGGCAATAATAAACTTTTCATTCTTTTACATTTTATGATTATGAATGATTTTAAAAAAATGTGGTGGGGTTATTGATTGTTTGTTCTACTTCTCAGTGCTGCCTTTGCCGCAGCCAATTTTAAAAGTCTGCTGATAGTGTAAACAAAATAGTGATGCGGTACCCTCCCTTGTCCTACTACTCTCTCCTCCTAGTCTCTGCAGTATACTCTGCTACTACTATATAATATTATTAACCCCTAAGGACTCAGAGGGGTTGGGGTGTGAATTACCATTGTATAGAATGATTGTCGTTCAACAATGATCAATCAACCACAGTTCACTTCTCTGACCTGATTAGATGAAGCGAGGGCTCCATGGTTTCCCAAGGTGCCATCATGGTGGTGGTAGCAGTAGCAGCATGCATTGCTAGCGTTTCTTTTGATATTGAAGGCAAACTCATCAGAACTGAAGCGAGGTTCCACTCCCTCCTAGGCGAACTAGAACTGTAGGATAAGGACTCGGAGAGTGGGGACTATTCATCGAAAGGGAAGTTAACAAACTGAAATAAAAAAATCTAGGTTAATGCTGTTATTAATATACATTTACAGTGTAGGAGACTGAACAAGATCACTGCCATCAACTTGAAGGCCACCTTGGTCTCAGTCTTGGATGGAAACCACACCGCTCACCCTTCCATGGCAGAGGGCTTCCGCAATTGGATTCCCGAGGCGCTGGACATTGTTGCTCCAGTCCAAAGCTGTGCCATTAAAAGAGCTAAACCCTCGGCTGCGTGGTTTTAAGAAGGGCTCATGGCTCTCAGATGCCTATGCCGCAGGCAAGAACAGATATGGCGTGCGGACCCTTGCCTTTTGGAAAAAGCCAAGCAGAGATCTCTCCTGCGGAACTATAAACTCGCCATCTTCCAGGCCAAATCCCGTTATCTCACTGATAAGATAGTATCGGCTGACAATTCCTCCAGCATGCTTTTCAAAGTCATCAAGGAGATTGCTGAGCCCCGAGGTCACAGCTCCTGAACCCCTCCCAAGACCAATGTGACAAAATAGCAAAATTTCAATCAGTGTATGTCCAGCATTATATGCTGGATGAAGGACAATTCATTAAAAATCAATACGGACAAAACCGAGGTACTGGTCTTTGGCCCACAGACTCCCATCTGGTCTACTGACTGGTGGCCCGTAGACTGTGGTCCCCTTCCTGTTCTGGTCAAAACTGCTAAAAATCTGGGGGTCCTCTTTGACGAGGGCTTGTCTTTTGAGGCCCAGGTGAACCGAACTGTCAGCACCTGCTTTTACATCCTCAAAATCTTGAGGAAAGTTTTGCCGTATATCCCTTTGGAGCTACATCGGCCCACCACCATTGCACTAGTCACCTCCCGGCTAGACTACTGCAACACCCTGTACCCTAACATCAGTGCAAGTGTCCCTGAACAAGCTTCAGGTGGTACAGAACGCTACGGCAAGGCTGATTCTTAACATCCCGAAGTATCAGTCAGCCAGGGAAGGAATCTGAGCCTTGTACTGGCTTCCCATCAGGAAGCGCATCTCCTTCAAGGTTCTGAACTTGGTGTACAAAGCAATGCATAGCAAAGGCTCACCACATCTAAAAACCATGTTTCAGTGGTATACCCCAGGGAGAGCCTTGAGATCCTCTACTTTAAATAGACTCGTTTCTCCCAGTTTTTGCAGGTCCAAATGGGGTGGCCGCTCATTCTCTGTGGCGGCCGCCAAACTCTGGAACTCTCTGCCCCCTCCCATTTCCAAGGTGGACTCGCTTCCGATCTTCAGGAAACTTCTGAAGACCTGGCTCTTTCCCTCCTAAGTGGCTGTTGGTGGTCTCACTCCTTTCTGTTCGCTTTGCGCCTTGACACCTTTTGTTATTAGTGCGCTCTATAAATACTATCCTATCCTATCCTATTATATGTAAGCTTGATGACAGTCAACAGAGACTAGACTACTAGAACAGACTCAGTCTCAGACACGAGCAAAAAAGTATGATAAGCAATGAAAAATTGAATTATTCAGAACAATGTTGAGCTGCTACGAACTGTACAAAGTGGACATGCTTAACCGGCTTAGATGCAAATTAATACAGTGCCTGAATGATGATGCTGGCAATGAGATGTTCCTCTAAAAAATATCATACACCATGCTGGCTGGGGATATTGTATAATATATACTGCCAGTATGGGCTATATGAGCTTATTTAAGAATAAGATCCTCCTCACCCTGCACTTAGCTGTTGTGTTGCTTTCACCACATCCG
This sequence comes from Calotriton arnoldi, assembly GCA_963921515.1. NCBI lineage: Eukaryota > Metazoa > Chordata > Amphibia > Caudata > Salamandridae > Calotriton > Calotriton arnoldi. Next base: position 173,610 of record CAWUFW010015422.1, on the reverse strand, counting down.
CCCCACCAAGTGTGTGATCAATTAATGGTGTAAAAATTGTTATGTCACACCTCAGTAAATCACACAGCCTGGGGGAAGAGGGTTAGGGGTTTGATGGATGGTTGGGAAGGGGGATTGAGGGAAAGGTTGAACAAAGACAAACACTACACATGGACAACACTCATCTTGGCAGCCGAACATCATAAATCTGTTATTGGAGGAAAAGGAAATGCATGCATGATGATAAGTGGTACTAGACAAGTACAGGGAAGTATATTAATTATGCAATTGTCTGTCTGCCCCCAGAGAGACCCAAGTTACATACATTATATTTATGTTCTGCTGTACCCGGCTTAGAAAGATAGCAAATACAATTAAATGATCTGTAGGAGTAAAAAGCAAACCTAAACAACACACACAGTCCTAATGATTGAAGAGAAAAAAAAAGATACTGTATAAATTGGGAGTTGCATCTCCGCATTCCTATTGGACTGTCCGCCCGTGAATCTTGGGTGCCTGGCGGATGCTGTTTGGTATGGTAAGTGTGAGTTGTTTTTCCAGAATGGCGCAGAGTTATTGGCCTGTAGATGGAAAAACAAAAAGGATATTGAAAAATCAAGGAAAAAAACAAAAAGTTAAACGGCAAAAGGAGGAGTGCAACAAGAAGACTTTCAGAGACAGCATGGCTAAATCAGACTCTGTTTATGGCAGTTACCTCCAACAACAGGCCACCCCCACCCAAACTCCACTCAGCTACGGATTTGAGCCAGACAGCACTGAGCACACATACATAGTTTACACACAGCAACATAGCATTTTCCAAATGAAGTAAAAAATCAATGCACCGCTGTCAGTCACACCACACTCACCGCCCACCACCACTACACAGACATGTAGGTCTGGTCTCTGTTGTTGTTTACCTTTAGGCCACTTCAAAGTCATCATCAATCATCCAAATCGGTTGGTTTCAGTGAATTTGAAAAAATCCATCTTCTTATGGTGGCACGCCCTCAGTTATTCCATCAATCATCTCTGATCCTCCTGACCTGACTCTGACTGCAAGTATGGTGGTCATGGTGTCCAACTCCGAGTTGGTACCAACAGTGTACGACTCCCGAGTGAGTCCTCCAGACTCGTCCACTCCCGACTCAAAATGCAATGGATCGGCCTGTAGCGGTACAATTTTGTTATTGAACAACAAGAAGGGAAAGATTGACTTGTGTCACTTTTGAGAATAGATATTCACAACAAACAACAATCACTCATGGTGTAATGCATGCCATCATTTACCTGTTCTTCCGGGGCAGTACCTCTAAGTTAGGAAAGGATAGATAGATAGATAGATAGATAGTCAGGGCCCAGGATTGGAGCCAGGCACACATTTGTTTGAATTCTCTATCCAATGTCTGGCTTGAGAGAAATGGCTTTTGGGCGAGTCAGGAGTGGACTTTACTTCTTCATTGACTGCACACAGTTGCAACTCTGATCTGGCAATAAAAAGAGTAAGATGGTGGGGATGGATTTGTGAACCAGAAAAACAGTCACACACACAAATAAATAATAAAGTAAATATTGTTCCTTAGCTATATCTTTTTTTTGGGGGCATCAAAGAAAGAAAGAAAGTAACTGGAAATTGAAAGAGCCTAGTTGTCAGGGAAGTAGAGCTTATCCTCAGACTCTGGTGGTTCGCCCAGAAGTAGGTCACCTAACACACTACCATGACCTGAGTCACCGTCATCATCTTCCTGCTGTGCTACTTCAGGTATGGTGTCATCTGGTGGTATAAAGTGCTGATTCATTTTGATCATGGTTAACTTCTCCATGTTTTAGGGCAAGAGACTGGTCCTTCTCACTGTCAGAACAGCACCAGCAGCACTGAAAACACGCTCAGAATAGACACGTGCGACAGGGCAAGCCAGATAGTTTATCGCCAGCCTGACCTCTGTTGGGTCATCCAGATAGGCTTGGACCATCCGCTCAATGCTCAGGGGTGCTCCGCTTTACTCGGCCTCTTTTGCCTTTGCCTCAGCACTGGACTGAAGCCCTTGCTGTAGAAACCAATCATGAGCCGATTTTAGGGCTGATGCTCCTGTTGTTGTTGATGTTGTTGATGTTGTTCTTGGTGTTGTTGGTAGTTTTGGCTGATGTGAGCCAACCGCACTGCCCTCAGGCTCTGAAGTTGAACTTGAAGCCGGCTGCCCTGCAGTACTTATTGTGCCCTGGAGTAGCGGGCCTCTAATTCCTGCCCATTCTTTTTCTAGATGTCTGGCTTCCACAGCTATCAAAGTTTTGTAATTGGCAACATCCCCGTCTGAAAAAGGAATGAAAGTATGCAGTAATGGTTTGTACTGTGGATCCAGAATTGTGGCACAAATGTAATGGTTGGATGACACAATGCCTCTTTGCACCCTTGTATTTTCAGATAAGCGAAGGGTTACGCTCTCCACCAACTCATATGCTTCTTTTATTTTTCCTCCACACCTGCATACATTGCAGACACCCTCTTCAGCTGCTCCTGTAGCATGTACAACAATGGGATAGCTTGGCCCATAGTGCAGTCCTCCTTGCTGACTTCACAAATGAAGACCTCAAAAGGAAGTAGCATCTCTGTCAGGCATTTAACTAGGCCCCGTTGGTCCATCTCAATGATCATGCCTTTCACAGTAGCATCCCCTCTTTGCATGACATATTCATTGATTGGTCTGTACTTCTCAAACAGATGTTCAAGCATGTAATAAGTTGAGTTCCAACGTGTTGGCACCTCCTGGATGAGTGCTTTAACTGGCATTCTATTATCATGCTGAATGATCCTCAGCTGCTTCCGGGCTTTAAAAGAATGGCTGAAATGTGTGCAGATTCTTCTGCAGGTGGTCAGTAAGTTCCTGACTCGGTCTTCTTTTTTCAGCCCCTGAAATAGCCACCATTTGCCATGGCTTAACAATATTGCTGCCATTGTCCGTGGCAACAAAACCAATGTTAAGCCCTCTTGGTCGCAGCCATTCAAAGACCTTGCTGTCAAAGTCTTTCAAAATGTTTGCAGCAGTATGAGATTTCTCCATGGCGAACATGGCTACAGTTGCATGTTTCTGAGCGGCATTAAAAATCTCTGCAGATATCTTTTCTTTAACGCCCACAAAAGAGATCCAGTGTGCAGTGATGCACATGTAATCAGTGGCTTGGCAACTGGTCCACATGTCTGTTGTCAGGTGGATAGTGTGAACAGCACTCTGCTGCAAAGCTTGTCCAAGCAATTCCAGCACGTTGTGATGTAGTGCAGGAACAGCAACTCTGGTGAAATAGGACCAGCTGGGAACCTTCCATTTCGGGCAGATGGCTGCCACAAATTCAAGGAAACCCACCCCTTCCAAAAATCAAAAAGGGAGGAGGTCCAGCGCTAACATTTTAGCCATCTTCGCGTTGTACAAACGTGCGGTTGGGTGGTTGCATTCGTACTGCCCCTCCGACCTAAACATGCTGAGAATGGTAGCCTGGATTTTTTTCTTTTCTGGTGCCACTGGTGCAGGTGACTTCTTGACGCCAGATGTTGTTAGGCTCAACGCACGGTTTTTCGTTGCAGTACTCTCTTGCCTGGGACCCCTTGGTGTCTCAGCCTGACTCTTGTGCCATTGCGATGTTACTGATGATGATATGGGCAGTACCACTACACTGCTGGGGACACAGCTGCTTTGTGTAACAGAGAAAATGTCTCCCTCTTGTTCACCTTCCACTGTGATTGGATCTTCTTCTTCATCCGCCCCACCAACAACACGTGCAGTTCTTTGGCAGCTGAGGTGCGCCTCCCACTCGATCAAGTGGTGTTTTCTCAGATGGGTTGTTTGGCCTCCAGTACCTTAGTTTGTACCAAGCTTACCTCGACTAACACCTTGTCCACAAATGGAGCATACAGCAATGTTCACCTCCTTCCTGCTAACCAAAAAGAAGTCCCAAACCGGGGAGATCAACTTTCTGGCACTGCTAGTGCCACTTGCAAAGTCGGATGAAGTGTTAGGTGGGTGTGAAGTTTGACTCTCTGCAGTACCTACTTCTACTGAGGTGGTTGTTTTGGATGTAGGTTGCTGCCGGTGGAATATGGAAGCTGGAGGAGGTGTTGGTGGTATCATTTGTGTTGGTGGTATCCGTGCTACATCCCTCACAGCAATTTGGGATGGGGTAATGTTGGTCTCCCCTGGGGCGGGACTAATGTCCATGATGACTGGCTCATCATCATCCTCCTCCTCTTCTACATCTAACTCCATAACTATAAGGCTTTCTGGAACCTTCCTTTTCCCTAACCTTGTCTCGTGGGCGTGGCGTGTCTCCAACTCAGACTGAGGCGGGATCCAAGAGGTGTCTAGATCATCAGAAGGGGGGCTTGGAGAAGAAGTTGATGGACTAACCCTCCTTTTCCTTGCTGGGGATCTGGAAGACAATGGATGTTCTGAAAGAGTGGCTTGCTCTTCTTCTTCCTCTGCAGGAAGCTCGATCTCCTGAACTGCCCCTACTTCAGGAGGAACAACTATTATTGGGTGTGGCTGCGGCTGCTGTTGCCCACTTATCTGAGATTCCTGCATTGATTGGTTACTACTTTGCGATAATGATAAGTCAATTTCAACATCACTGCTCATCGGCGTTGGACTCGTGATTAGACTGGCTGCCTTGGCGACAGACATGGGCTTGGGCCTAGGTTGGTGGGGTGGGTCTACTGATGTGGGGGTGCTGCTCCCAGCTTGCTCCCCGGACACCGCTGCTGCAGGTGTAATTTTTGGTTTCCCAAAAAAGGTCTTGGGCGACATACCGGTCTTGGTAAGTGGCAGTGCCTTCTTCTCACTGGCAACCTTCTTGGTACTGGACCTGGTACCTTTCTTTGGGGCCATCTTGAAGATGTCAGCAGCACGCAGTGGCACAAATTGAAGAGATGTCTGTGGTCACACGTCACGTGACGTCGTGCGCAGCAGGACTTCTGTCTGGCAGTACAATGGGTGATGTAGTCTTCTCCTCTTTTGTGCACCTAAAAGCAAAGAAGCAAGAAGAACATCAGTGAAATGTGGCATTCATTGTTGTGGTTCAATTACTACTAGTACAAACAAACAAATATAATATATAACTTGGTGTGTGGTCACACTTGTTAGTGTTATTAATATTATTACATTTATTACCTCAGTTATTAAAAAAACATAACAATACAGGGGTATATTCACAAGAACGTGTGATAACTACCGCAAGAGTAGCGTAACGCAACTTTCAATATTGCAGCCTAGCGTGGGAAAATAACCCCGTGTCAACGTGGAATTCACAACAAGGCGGTAGCATGCGATAGTCACCAGATAACGCGTCAAATGTCAGTGTGAAAATCAACACCAATCCAAAAAAATGCGAAACTCGAACGCGAGAAATCAAGCGATGAGGCCAATCGCGGTACAAAACTTAGCGAAAAGCAGCCTCAGGCCTGCAAATCCCATGCGTCTGGCGGGAAATTGCACCATAAAAACCAAGGAAACAACACACCAGAAACAAGCCAAAGCACGTAGCAACATGGATGCACCCTGACCCAGCACAGAGGTCAACGCGAACCCCGCAACCCCCACAGACCACCAGCAAGGAACAACTGGGTCGGGGAAGGCCAAGGAGAAAAGGGAGAGGAAGACGGGGTGCAGACTGCAGGAAAACAAGACCAGCGCCACGGAGGTGACAGAACACTACCAGCAACTGACCCACAAGCAGACCACCTGGAATGCAGTCGGAGTGCCCAGGAGGCCAATCCAGGAGGCCAAGAGGCGCCAGCAGGACGTGACAACCTAAACCAGGTACAAACCCGCTGCCAACAGGAAGGCAGCAATGGCGACAGGAGGTGGCAGTCCAGCGCCACAGGAGGAGCTGGAGGAATTTTTTCTTGTCTTTACATTTGTATTTTGCAAACACTTTAGTAATTGTACTTTTTTTGGGATTGCAGCCCTGAAGAAGTCTATTGTGCATTACATTGCACGACGAAACACATGTTGGCTGGCTTTCTGCAACTAGAACTTAAGATCAAGCTGTGTCTTGAAATTATTACCTGGCTACAGTGGAGAAGTGATAAACTTGAATAAATCATTGAAATTTGAACTTGGATCAAGAGTTTTTGGATAATTGGACAATACAAAGGACAAATTGTGTGCTCAGGGTGACTTTCAGGAGCTGGAGGAAACCCAGGCCACAGTCATCAGTGTGGAGATGGTGCAAGGAGTAGGGAGTACGGACACAGCTCGAGAGGACCTGACACAACATCAACAGGGTGAGGATCCAACAGGGACTGGGGGGACAGGGGGTGATGGGAACAATGCCACACATGCACAATGAGGTATAGCACACTGCACACCCACAATTACCCAGGGACATGTCCCCATCCCCGTGGCACACTGTAGCACCCACACATAGCAATCACAGCACATACCATGACAATGTGGCACAAAGTGCAACACCCACACTGCAGAACAGGGGACACAACTGGGTCCGCCCAGGCGCAGAAACAGAACATTCACATTGGACAGAGCAGGAGACTGTGAGATGCATATCTACCCCTACTACCCCACATCAGCCATGTAGGCCAAATGTACACTGTCCCAACTCAAATAGCCACCACCGCCCAAACAGTCACAATGTACATTGTCAAACAGTCTGCATGTCGACAAGAACAAGGCGCCAACACAATGCCAACATGCATCTCCCCTTCACAATGCAGAGGGACAAACAACACCTCCAGCAGGTCAGAACAGACAACCCATCAGTGATGCCAAAGACGAACACCACACCCTGACACCGACGCCCTACAACAGCCCATGGACATCCCACACAACCCACCACCAGGACCAGGGCAGACAAGCTACTCAGAGGAGAACCCAGCCCCTGCAACAGACCACACAGCATGAAGCACCCGCAATCACGGCTGGCTCACAACACATCACCGACCTACACATGGCACCCCAATGCCAGGTGGCAGAACGCCAAAAGGAGGTGGCCCAACAGGTGAGGGTGTTGCCTAACCCATGGAATGCGAACTAGAACACATACGTGGGTGTCCAATACCCTTCAGGGACCACCTACACCCCACAAAGGAGACCCACACTTCCATAGAGACACATGCAGATGCACATACCCAGTACAGAACCACGCCCAGGGGCACGCACATATCAGTCACACACCCACATTGGCTCTGCGTACGACGGCACAGTCCACTCCCCTTACGAATTGAGTGGGTGATGACAAAGCTACATGTCCAGGTTCTAGCTCGCTGCCTACGGTGACATGTCTGCGTCCGCTGTACACAGCACAATGTGATGTCGTAGGGCCCAGGGCCCCCATGCATACAACAAGACCACAGGGACACATGCACATATCATGTTGAACTGGCTACGGGCACGTGCGCCCGGCCCCTTTATTGGCAGGGCCACATGTACAGTGACGCTTGTGCTGGATGTGTGTGGGGTGAGTATAAGCCAGCCCGCACGGAGTGCTTGGTGCTGGCAACAACCTGAACAGTGGACACCAGTGTAATGGAAACAGAAAACACCAGCATAACAGAGTCAACTGCAGAGCAACATGGAGGGATCCGGAGTAAGGACAGAGGTCACCCAATATTCAGTCAGGAAGTTCCGTGAGTTGCAGTGCACTGAGGTAGGGGCACTAGAGAAGAGCACACTCATGTGAAGAAATTGCTAGGATTGTGTCCCTTCGGGTTAGTCCTGATGCAGATGCAGTGGGGTGTGTTACACCTGCATCAACTTCCTCATCAACGTCCCAGGTCTCCCACACTGCCTGAGGTGACAGTTGCGTCTGCAGTCCACAGCGCAATACCCAGTATTAGATCCGGGTGTGTAGCTTGACTACCACCACCAGTCTGCATTCCTGCCTTGGGGCTGTTGCCTCCTGCCCTCCCATTGTCTGTGCCTTTTCCCGTCCGCACACTTGACACATCCTCCTCATCATGGTCCCAGGTCTTCCCCACTGCATGAGGTGACATTGCTGTGCAACCTCACAACAGCACAAAACTCAATCAGTAACGGACAATGGCTTGCGGTGCAGAGTCACTGGCACCTGGAGTGCTGAGCAGGGTATCAGGCCGATGATGGCATCCACGACAGGTCTGAGCAACTCCGCAGGTCTGTCAGGACCACCGTTTCCACTCTGGCAGATGGCGGTTGGAGGTGGTCCTTGCGGTGGTGGCGTGTGCCTCCTGCGGTGATGCGATGTCCGGGCCGGTCAAGACTCGATGCTTTGTGTGGGCCCTGGTAGCCCGCAGTTGAGGCCGGAGGATGCGGACAGCGCAGGGCCACAGACACATGGCGTTGATGACCCCAAGTCCATCGCTACAGAGGCCATTCAATGTCCCAGAAGAAGGGGTCCCAGGCCTGAGCAGCACAGAGTTAGTGGCCCCGGATTCACTGCGGCCGGCACAGGCACCCATCCACGGGACGGTGACTTGCGGTGCAGTCAGATGGGCCATGCGACCTGAGCGGGTCCCCATCAATGTCCGAGGTGCATGTAGCAGAGGGTTTCGGAGGACAGTGGAAGGTGTCCTCCAGGGCATGATGTGGAAGGTCTGATGTTATCTGGAAGCAGCAAATGGAGGAGTGGAAAGCGCAACCCTCGTTTTCACCAACAATTCGGTATCAGCTACATGAGGATGAAAACTAGCCCCTAGTCCATAGACTCAAACGCCACCAATGTGCGACCAGTGAGTGTCCATGAATGTCGGGGAACACACTTAGTGGCACAGGTGCTGTGAGAGGATGCAGTCTGCGATGATGCCGGTACACAGATGTGAACTCCAACATTGTCAAATCAAGACTCTGTGACCTACTGGACCGCAGTGTAGACCGGAGGCAGCAGTCAGCATGGGCCCACAGACACGTGTCGTGTGCCTGTGATGCATTCGTTTGCTTCACTGAAAGCAGGGAGTTTAGTGATATCACCCCTGCAGTAGACATATGGTCACTGCCATTCATGACTCAGGACACAGTTTCACATATGGGACCTACTGGACCGCAGTGTAGGCCAGAGGCAGCGGTCAGCAGTGGCCCACAGCCACGTGTCGTTGGCTCGCGAGGCACAGAGTTAGTGACACAGTGGCAGTTGTCGGTAGTGTTCAATCACCTCCGTAACGATGATCCTGTTCCCTCCGGACTGCAACGCGTCATCCTCTTACGCCTCTCCGTGCGTGCGATGAAATGTATTCTGCCTTTTGAATTACCGATGTTCAGTTCCAAACTGTGATCCCACTCGTGCGCAGCGTAGGCCGAGGGCAGTAGTCCGCGTATGCCCACAGACACGTGTGGTTGTGATGCCATGCACAGACTTGTTGCCACCACATCGAAGGGTGTATAGTGAATTGTTCTCTTCCTTAAATAATGTTCACTGCCATGGTGTAATCAAGACTCAGTTCCAAATGTGTGACCTACCTGACCGTGGTGTAGGCCTGAGGCAGCGGTCAGCACGGCCCATTCACCGAGTGTCGCCGGCATAGGTTGGATGGCCCCACCGGCCTGCGTAGTTCAGGTTCAGTGGCACCACGTGTAGCCGGCTGGCGTTGAACAGGGTTAGTGGCACCACGTGTAGCCGGCTGGCGTTAAACAGGGTTAGTGGCACCACGTGTTGCAAGATGCCCATATGGAACTATGCCTCACTGATCCGGGGGGTCTGGTGCTGTGGCCGCTGGCCCGGATTTGGGGTCACTGCCATTCATGACTCAGGACACAGTTTCACATATGGGACCTACTGGTCCGAAGAGTAGGCCTAAGGCGGCAGTGGAGTATGTCAACGAGAAAGGAATAAAGCGGGCCTGTGTCGTGGAGGCCGTGATGGTCTGAGGTGGCTGCCAAGGTAGCGGAACTCAGGCTAGGAGCTTGCGCAGGCACGTGGTGGGCCCTTCTTGACACACGCTGGTGTCGGCGGGTGATCAGTGTGGCCTGGCTGCGCAGGGGCGGGCCTGATGGGTACGTGGTCCATCGTCCCGGGGTCTGGCAGGCGCACAGCATCGCTGGCAATTCCGCTCACGAGGACGGCGTCGGCCTCATGGCGGGGTGGGAGGCGCCGCCCTGGCAGAGACGTGGGTCTTTCCGGAAGAGGACCACGCCCAGGCCTACGTGCTTTTTATTCAAACCCCTACGCTGGCGTGGCGTACGCCGGGCCATCCCACTCCGGTGACGCTTAGGGGGGGCGTAACAGGCAACATTTCCGTGAGGTCCCCCACTGGCTGGGGTGACATGGTTGCGTCCACTACACTCCATACACCAGTGGTGTATGTCGCCATGGATAGGGGTGTGTTCTGCATACTGCGGTGTGCCCAGCACATCTCCGCCACCCATGGCATTGTGTACTTTCCCAATCATGGTTCTACTGCATCCTTCACACATGCCTGGTTGCCACCTCTCCACACATTCGGCTATTATGTGGCTGTGGTGCCATGCCGTTGCTGGCTCATGTTCAGGGCTTTCCCATGTGAACATTGTAAGTTGTTCTGTCGTGTTTGGTGGGTGGGCATGTTGTTGTGCCTGTTGTATGTGATTTTGTGACGTGTGCATTGCCAGAGTTGTGAGTTGCATGGTTGTGGAGTTGAGGTGTGTGGGGTGTTCATTTGGATATTGCCAAGGGGCTGTGCATTTCCCTTGTTGCCATCCTGGGAATGCTGGTTGATGATGGACTGTCGGAGGATGAAGGTATCATGCACACTGGCTGTGTATTTGAAGGCGACATTGTTGGGGGTTCCACGGTGTTCTGTTATTGCCTGCACATTGATGTGAGATGTGTGCTTCCTATTGCGGTGATTGTGTGCTGTGTCGCTAGGGGGCACAGGTAGTAAATGTGTGCTGTGTATTGCCCCCAACACGTGCGTGCATCCTGCTTGGGCGTATGGTCCTTGCTTGGTCTCCAGCGGATCCTGCGCATTGTGTTGTACGTATGGGGACTGGGGTGCCAGGGTGATGGTGATGTCCAGGACAGGTGTGGGGGACTTAGATGTGGCTGGGCCATCCCACTCCGGTGACGCTTAGGGGGGGCGTAACAGGCAACATTTCCGTGAGGTCCCCCACTGGCTGGGGTGACATGGTTGCGTCCACTACACTCCATACACCAGTGGTGTATGTCGCCATGGATAGGGGTGTGTTCTGCATACTGCGGTGTGCCCAGCACATCTCCGCCACCCATGGCATTGTGTACTTTCCCAATCATGGTTCTACTGCATCCTTCACACATGCCTGGTTGCCACCTCTCCACACATTCGGCTATTATGTGGCTGTGGTGCCATGCCGTTGCTGGCTCATGTTCAGGGCTTTCCCATGTGAACATTGTAAGTTGTTCTGTCGTGTTTGGTGGGTGGGCATGTTGTTGTGCCTGTTGTATGTGATTTTGTGACGTGTGCATTGCCAGAGTTGTGAGTTGCATGGTTGTGGAGTTGAGGTGTGTGGGGTGTTCATTTGGATATTGCCAAGGGGCTGTGCATTTCCCTTGTTGCCATCCTGGGAATGCTGGTTGATGATGGACTGTCGGAGGATGAAGGTATCATGCACACTGGCTGTGTATTTGAAGGCGACATTGTTGGGGGTTCCACGGTGTTCTGTTATTGCCTGCACATTGATGTGAGATGTGTGCTTCCTGTTGCGGTGATTGTGTGCTGTGTCGCTAGGGGGCACAGGTAGTAAATGTGTGCTGTGTATTGCCCCCAACACGTGCGTGCATCCTGCTTGGGCGTATGGTCCTTGCTTGGTCTCCAGCGGATCCTGCGCATTGTGTTGTACGTATGGGGACTGGGGTGCCAGGGTGATGGTGATGTCCAGGACAGGTGTGGGGGACTTAGATGTGGCTGGCTGTGAGACTCCTCCGATTCTGGTGGGTGTTGGTTGGGGGGTACCAGGGGCCAACAGGTGCAGCCAAGCCAGCAGCTTTGTGTGGGGTGGGATGTTGGTTGTCCGCTGTGTTGGTGCCGTAGGCCTGTTAGACGATGATGGTCAGGATGCGTAGGATGTTTGTCACTTTCAGCCTGTAGTGGATGGTGACATTGTCAGATGTTGGGTCTGTGAGGCTGGTAAGCTTCCTGGGGGTCCGCTGTCTTTGTCTGCGCTGTGTCTGTGGTGGTCCGTGGGGGGGGTGTTCCTGTTGTGGGTTGGGGTCCTGGGGTGGTGGCGGTGGGTGTTGTGGCCCTCTTGGGTGTCCGGGCCGCATTATGAGTGGCTCCATGGCATCTGTTGCCCTTGGGTTGTGGCCCTGGGCTGTGCTCCCTTTTGTGGTGCTGGCTGCCGTCCGACTTTACACCAGGTCAGAGCAGGTGTTAGATTTCCTGGTGCTAACGCGCCTTATCGCCTGTTTTGTGTTTTTATCGCCAATGTGGCTGGTCGTTGTGAATGTTGAGGTGTGATGTTGTCGCGCCTTTTGGCACGGGCACGCCCACTCTGCATCTCATTAGCGATAGTTGCGCGGGTCCTCTGTGGCGATGTTTTTTGCGGCTGCTATCGCTGGTAAACTGGTGCTGTGGGCTGTTAACACCGGCTTGTGAATGGGGGGTAAATTTATCACGACTTTGGCTGCGATAAAGTGCCGTTAATTCGGCGATAGCTCCTTGTGAATATGCCCCACAGTGTAGCCATTTGTGAGACTTTGACAACAACAAGGGCTTTCATGGTTGGTGTACTAGTGTGTAGTACACTCAGGAAGGATAGGAAAGAAGAAGAACAACAACAAAAATACAAATGTAATGGACCGGGTTTGGCATTGTGCATCACGTGGGATGCAGCATTCAGGGAGCTGCAGCTGACAATGGATAGAAGCAATAAGCCAAGAGGAACAAAGGAAATACATTCAGGCCTAATGCAGAAGCACACTGGCTGCACCTTCACAAAATGGCCACCAGCCACCTTGCCAGACCACAACAACAAGAAAGGAGAGTTGGAGAGGGTGGGTTTCTTTGTAAATAAATAAAGGGGAAACTATTTTATTAAATCTAAATTTATGCCTGATGTAGTTTGTTTTACTTTTACTTTGCACTGCTGTCTTACGCATCCTGTTTATATGCTTGTAACTTAAGAGAGAGCGTAGCGCTTAGTTATAGAGTTATACTTTTCTGAATATTTTGACCATTAGGGGGAATGCTGCCATGATGACCGATATTGTGTACAACAACCGAGATAAACAACAGTAGCAGTTAGTTAGTTACTTACTAAGTTAAATTTCATCCATGCTAGTTGTCCTACCTGAATATAGATGAAGCAATAACAGGGAAGGCATCACAACTTCACAAGCGAGGTCCCACTTCGAGCGGTGTAAAAAGAAAATGAAAACGATAATAACTAACATTATTTTAATTTTAGTTTTCCTTCCTGTCCAGGTGCGGGACTGGGCCAGTGGGCCGGGCTGGCCAATGCAGGGGGAGGAGCGTAATGCACACTCTAAAGTGGGCATGACGGTTTGGCCAGCTCAAGAGGCACTTTGCATCTTCTCCACCAGGCTGCATTACACAGCCTGGTGAGAAACATGCAAAGCCTCCAAGCCCCTGTCTGAGCGCCGATCTATGGCGCTCAGACCAATCACAATGCTGCTTATGGCAGCGTTGTGATTGGACAGGGGATTCTGGGAGGCTGGAGGCTTCCTGTTGCGGCTTCAGAGGAGATGGAGCAGATGCGGCAGCACCCGGTGGCACCCAGGTAAGTCAGTTTAATTTTATTTTTTGTATTCCCCCCTCAGCTCTCCCCCATCCCACCACCCATGCTTAGTAGCAGCTGGTACTGGTGGGCTATTGCTTAGAAGATTATGCAGTAAGTTGGTGTTGCTTTCACCACATCCGTCTCACCAAGTTTGTGATCCATTGATGGTGTAAATTAACCCACTCCTCAATAAGTCACGCAGCCCAGGGAAGAGGGTTAAGGGTTTGATGAATGGATGGGAAAGGGGATTTGGGGAACGATTTGACAAAGATAAACACTGCAACACAAGGACAAAATTAATCTGTGCAATGAGCAGCAGCACATCATTCACCATCAATCTGTTGTTAGAAGGAAACAAAGGAATGAGTATGACAGAGTACAGATAAATGCACTTCAAAGAGTCCTTCTGCCACTGAGACCTAAGTTATCAGATATCTAAATGTTCTGTCTTCTGGGTTGGGGAGTGAACCCACCCACCCAGTTCTCTTAATATGATTGTTAAAAGAAAAATGAAACTGTATTTGCAAAATTAGGTGGTGCATCTGCATTCTCCTCTGGAATGTCAATTCTTTGGTGCCTGTCTGGACTGGTCCAGTAGGTAAACAGGAGTGTTGTTGAGCTCAGCTAGCTTTTGCCTTTCGTTCATGCAGGAGACTAAAAGAAGGCTTGGGGATTGTAAAAGAGAAACTGTATTTTAGTGTTAAGGAGAAAGACAGAAGGAAGGTCAGATTCATGAGGAGTGTATCAACAAGACTCAAATGCAAAGCAAAAAAAACAAGAGGGGGACTCAGAGTTTCACTTTTGCCACAAGTCCATCAAACACACACACATAAACACACACACACACACACAACGCAGCTCTCTCTATTCCACATAGCTGAGTACTAGGCCTCAGACAATTGGTTTACCTTTGAACTGAAGTCGATACTCAATAACTTCTTGCTTCTAGCTGTTGATGAGGCAGTCTTGCAGCTCCCACCCTGAGTTCTTCCATGATGAAATTAAATGAAATGAAAATAAGATTTCTAAAGCGCGCTAATACCCGCGGGTGTCTAGGCGCTGCAGCTCCATGAGGGGAGGAAACTGGGCAACGGCCCCGGATGGTGGCAGATGCCGAGTAAATGGGGATGGGTTTGGTCTAGTTATTGAAAAGCCAGCCATGATCCTCCTCCTGACTATGAGTAACTCCGTCCCAGACCAGTGATCATCATGATGACCCGAGCAAGATAGAAGTGGGATGCACTGCTGTTGAAGAACAAGTAGAGAAACAGAATTACAGTATTTTGTATTGTTTTTTTTTGTTAACTAAATTGACTGTTCTGTTCTCTGAAGAAACAGAAAAAGAGAGATTACCCTGCAATTAAATCTGGTCAAGTGTGAAAGGGCCGATCACCTCCAGGGAAAGAAATGATAGCCCACCACTCAAGCCCCAAACATTACAAATCAATAATCATCTCAAGAAATTTCCCGTATTACAGTTCAACACACTCCCTCACTGTCAGCCTCCACATCAGTCATCACTCACAATCACTCGATAATCTGATCACTTATTCGTGCAATGGTTACCTGTTCCACTCCAAGCACGGTGGTAGGTACACTATCTCCCCTATAATGCAAGCAACAGATTGGAATTTGGCAGTCTTGTAAATCATACGATTGCCTGGAGCAGCCATCCTACATGATGAAAAAAACAGAAGGATCATAGGAGTGGACCATACAGGTTAATTAATTTTCACTGAGTAAGTTTGTTAAGGCCACTGACCTCAAGGGAAAAAGTTATTGCCCATCACGCAAGCATCAAACATTACAAATCAATCATCTCAGGCAAGTTCCCACATTACAGTTCAACATCCTCCCTCACTGTCTGCCACCACATGAATCATCAATCATTATCATCACTCACGCATTCAATCACTCACCATTGCAATAGTTGAAGTTACCTCTTCCAATCCAAGCATGGGGAGGTTAGGTATTAGGTATTCAATCATCTTTGATGCAGGCAACCCATTGGAATTTGGTATTGGGAGGCAGTCTTGTAGATAATAAATGATCTTCTGGGGCAGACCTTCTAGTGCTAAGTGATGCAAAAAGGAATAAGCAATAGGCATGCGAGGGGAGAGGCATTGTCCCCAATGTCATGAAGGAATTGTGGAGGCTTCTTCAATGCACACTGGTCTAACTGCAATCCAGCATTATATGTGACTAATAAAAAAGGTGTAGCAGCATAAATCTGACACAAAAATAATAATGTTCCTCTAGCTACCTTTTTTTCTGCTTTTTTTGCGAAAAAAGAACTAAGTTCAACGAGAAAAATGATAACGTTCTATGGGGGCACTGGCATACTTAGTCCGGGAAGAAGAGTTTGTCCTCAAACTCAGGTGGTTCACCCAGACATTGCTCAGCTAAAACATTTGATTCAATTTTGGAGCAATCACCCTCCTCCTCCTCCTGTGCTGCTGTTTGAGGAACGGTGTAGTTGTGTGGTATAAAATGTTAAATTCATTTTGATCATAGTCAATCTCTCCACTTTTTGAAGCGAGAGACTGGACCAACTCACTGTAACAACAGCACCAGCTGCGCTGATCACACGTTCAGCAGACACACTGGCGACAGAACAAGCCAGATACTTTATTGCCAGCCTGCTGGACTCTGGCCATTGGCGCATCTTCCAATACCAATACATCAATGGAATTTGATCCACATAGACCTCTTATGGATCATCCAAATAATCCTGGAACATGCTGTGGATGGTCATTGGTTCTGCCACTTGCTCAACCTGTTTTGCAATCGCCTCTGCACTGGACTCGAGCCCTGCCAATTGGAACCAATAAAATGCAGAGGTTGGGTCCGATCCTTCTGTTGCTGGTGTTGCCGGTGTTCTGGTTGATGGTATTGTTGGCTGCCGTTAGACAAGACTGCCCACTCTGGAAGTTGATGGTGGCACCCCAGAACTGCGGGGTGGGTTTCGAAGTTCCAGCTGTTCTTCTTCCAAGTCTCCGGCTTGCACTACAATCCACCTCTTGTATTTTAAAACATCCCCTTCAGAAAAAGGGATGAAAATGGGCAGAATTTTTTTGTACTGTGGATCAAGTAGTGTGGCACAGATGTACTCTTTGGACTTAATGATGTCATGTTGCAGCCTTGTAATACAAGCCAAGCAAAGGATTAAGGTCTCGACCAAGGCATGCGCTTCTGTGTTTTCATTCACACCTGCGGGGGGAACCCGTTCAGATACCTTCTTTACATGGTCCTGTAAAAGATGCAACAAAGGGATAGCTTGGCCCATCGTACTGTCCTCTTGCTAACTTCCCATGTGAAAACCTCAAAAGGGAGTAGCATCTGTGTCAGGCAGTTGACTAGGTCCCATTTGTCTGCATCCATGGTCATAGCCTTCCCAACTGCATCTGCTCTTCTTTGAATGACATAGTCATTGATCTGTTTGTACTGCTAAAACAGACATTGCAACATGTACAGGTTGAGTTCCAATGTGTTGGCACCTCCTGTATGAGGGCTTTAACAGGCGCTCTATTATTATGCTGAATAATCCACAACTCCTTCCGGGCTTTAAAAGAATGACTGAAATGAGTGCAGATTCTTCTGCAGGTGGTCAGTATGTTGCTGACTATGTCTTCCTTTTTGATGCAATAAGCCAAACACAGGACCCTGAAATAGCGTCCGTCTGACATGGCCTTGACTATGTTACAGCAATTGTCCATTGCAGCAAATTCAATTCTGAGACCTCTGGGTTGCAGCCATTCATAGATCTTGCTGTTAAATTCCTCCAAGATGTTTACAGCTGTATGTGATTTCTCCATGGTGAGCATTGCCACTGTTGCATACCACCGAACGCCCTTAAAACTTTGTTCAGGGCCAAGACCTGAAGATATCTTTTGCTTTACCCCCGCAAAAGAGATCCAGTGTGCAGTGATGCACATGTAATCATTCACCTGACAACTGGTCCACATGTCTGTCATCAGGTGGATGGTGTGAACAACACTTTGGGGCAAAGCTTGTCAAACCAACTACAGCAACTCTGACAAAATAGGTCCTACTTGGTACCTCCCATTTTGGGCAGATGGCTGCCACAAATTCTAAGAATCCCACTCCTTCCAGAAAAGAAAAAGGGAGGAGGTCCAGCACTAACATTTTTGCCAGCTTCTTATTGTACAAACGTGCAGTTGGGTGGGCCCACTCGTAGGGCCCCTTCCTGCCAAAACATGCCCAAAATTGTAGCCTGTATTTTCTTCTTTTCTTGGGACACTGACTCAGGCGTCTTTTGAGAAGTGGTTGGTAGTGGTAGACTCAATGTGTGTCGTGGTGGGGCAGTCACTGTATGCCTTGATGTCTCTATCTCACCCTGAGTCTTCTTGTGCCATTGTGAAATTGCTGAGGTGGTGAATCTGCTGGCACACTGCTGGGGACAGGGTTCCTTTGCATGAAGAAGTCATCCTCTTCTTCCTCATCCTCACCTTCCACCGTGATTGAACTTGTAGCTGATGTTCCCCACCACAACCAGGTTCAGCAATTTTTTTAAGGTGCTCCTCCGACTTGATTGTGTGGGTTTTTTTCAGATGGGTCGTCTGGCTTCCAGTAATAATGTGTCCCAGGCTTACCTCGATGAACATTTGTGTGGCAAATGGTGAATACTGCAATGTGCTCCCCCTCTTTGCTAACCGCAAAAAAGTACCGAACTTGGGAGTAGTACTTTTTCACTGTGCCACTGCTAATGCCTGATGACGGACTGAAGGTAAGTGGGCGTGTTGTCGATTGCCTCTCTGCTTCTCCTGAGGCAGGAGTTGGTGCAGGTCTCAGCTGGGGCTTTGCAAATATGAGAGCTGGTGGCGGTGCTACCTGTGCCACAACCCTCGGAGCAGGCCGAATAGCAATGTCACACTCCTCTGTGTCACCTTCCACCATGACTACCTCGTCAGCATCCTTCTCCTCATCATCCCCTTCCATAAGTCTAAGTCATTCGGGATCTTTTGTTTTCCCTTGCCTCTCCTGTTGTCTCCTGGACTCTGCCAGGGTCCACTCCATGTCCCTATCATCATCATCAGAAGTGGTGCTTGGAGACAATGATGCAGTAGTGAACCAGCGCGAAGAGGCCAGGGTTGGATCATTTACACGCAAAAACTGAACTTTTCAATGGGCCCATATACTTTTATCCGAATACCTTTATTTGTATTGTCCTGGCCAATTTCCCGCTGGAAGGGTGTTTTGGTTTGAACAATTCCACGAATTTTGATTAGTTATTTCCCTGTAACCACAAATTAATTACAGTATCATGTCTAACTAATCTTCACGAATCAACACTCTTCCTCTGGTCAATGGACCATTAGTTGAGTTAGTTGATGGTGATATTAACAACTTCTTAACTAAAATTCATAATTAAATAACCACAGACTCTGAATATAATAATATTAATACGTTTATCTAAAATTTCAGTCATTTAGTTGAACGCTCATTAATCACAAATACACAGTGCAAGCTGCTTTTTCTAAAAAATGGGAAAGAGAATGATCATGAAGCACAATACGTTCAATTTCACAAGCCCTCAACAAATCAAATGCACAAGAGTAAATAGATGTAGAGACAAAAGGCACATTTATAATACATTTGCAAAGAAATATGCAAATACTGAATAGAATGACATTTACCTAATGTGGATAACTGGAAAACCACCCCTCTGGCCAAAGGACTGGTGGAGGTCCCCTGACTTAGGATCAGGAGACAAAGATTAAAGGATAGGATCAGGACAGATCTGATATTAACTAGACTTCTCTACAACCCGACACACCAGGGCGATTCCCTCTCTCTCACTCTCTCCCTCTTCGATATTCTTCCGCAATCTTCGAATCTATTCAAGCAGTAATCTGGATCTTCTGAGCCTACACTCGTCTTCTCTCTATCTTTCTCTCTCATGCTCAGCTCCCAGCAGCGTAGTCAGCATCGCATCGCATACTCTTCTTGATTCAAATCACTCTAGTTATTGTCTTTATTCTTTCATGTCCCACCCTCAAGTGTTGCAGCTTTACTAAACTACGGAATATGATTGGACGGGGTTAGGGGTGTCTTCATCTTCCCAAACTGACGTATTCATTTTATTAGTAAAACCTATTGGGCCTGATTCACAGAACTAACTTACGTCAAAAACGTAAAGTTAGTACTTTTTGGTATTCACAGAATACACTTACTCATTTTGGTATTCACAGAATGCACTTACTCATTTTGGTATTCACAGAATGCAATTACTCATTTTGGTATTCACAGAATGCACTTACTCATACTAACTTTATGTCCGCACTCGGGCCGGAGATTCTGGCCCGGTGGTGGAGATTCCGGCCCGGAGGTGGAGATTCCGGCCCGGAGGTGGAGATTCCGGCCCGATGGTGGAGATTCCGGGCCGGTTGTGGAGATTCCGGCCGGTGGCGGACATTCTGCCACCGGCCGGAATGTCCACAACCGGCCGGAATCTCCACCATCGGGCCGGAATCTCCACCTCTGGGCCGGAATCTCCACCTCCGGCCCGGAATCTCCACCATCAGGCCGGAATCTCCACCTCCGGGCCGGAATCTCCACCACCGGGCCGGAATCTCCGGCCCGAAGTGCGGACATAAAGTTAGTATGAGTAAGTGCATTCTGTGAATACCAAATGAGTAAGTGCATTCTGTGAATACTAAAATGAGTAAGTGTATTCTGTGAATACCAAAGAGTACTAACTTTAAGTTTTTGACGTAAGTTAGTTCTGTGAATCGGGCCCTAGGTTTGTTAACCCTGCCCCTTCTACTCATTCATATGTTCTATTCGAAACATGCATATTTTGTTGCAAATGCCATAATTCACTTAATACAGGCTTCATAGTTGACTGTTACATCTTCTTCTTTTCCCATCCTTTCTGTCCTTGGATTTTGGCAGGCTCTCAGCTCCCTCTGTGTCATCGGTCATTTCATGGTCTCACTAGGCATGCGCAGCTTTCACCATTTTCTTTTTCGGTCATGGATTAGCAGGCCCAAATATACACTATTAATAAAAGAGTAAAACATTTTTTTTATTTTCTTGAACATGTAATTATCACTGTTCACCACGCACTTCTACTCCATCCCAAGTGATTATTATTTCTCTTAGGCATAAGCGTTAATTGCAGCAGCTTCTTTTCAAATCAAGTAAGCATATGCCGAGCATGCGGTACCTCAAGACCGCGTTTCAATTCTTCTTGTGCATGCGTGAGAGGTTTTCCCTCTCACAGCGAGTTAGTCACATTATTTCATGTGTCATTCAGGTTTGCACATGCGGAAAAGCGTTTTAGCAAGTTAAAGCGGGTTTTAATCGTGCTGCGTTTTATTTCTCATTAATTCAAGCATGCGTAAGCTTTTCTCCCCATGTTTTCTGTGTTGTGTGCATGTTAGTGTCGCATTATCTATTAATTATCGATTAATAAAAATTAATGGAAGATTCGATCGAGCAAGTCTCATTTTCTCGAGTCCTTGCTCCATCAATCCCCCCTCTGATGGCATTTTTGAGCCTTCATAAAATAACCATCATTACCGAGTGCCAACTTTATTCATTTAGATTTTTAGTGTCTTCTTTTCTTTCTTCTAATTCTTTTATTTTCCTTTTCATGCCTATTCCTTTCATTTTGTCATATAAACTCCCTTTCATCTCTTCCAGTTCAATCTCCTCTTTGTTTCTCTTTCTTCCCATTCTTTTATTCTTTATTTTAGCTACCATTCTTGCTTTCGTTTTACTCTTACAACATCTGTATGTCATTATCATCAGCAGAGCTACTATTGTTAAAGAAATTACTGGTATTAGGATTTTTCCTAATAGACTACTCCCTAAAATGGAAAACCAACTACCTATACTAGAAATACTTTTACTAAGTCTTTCCCATACACCGTCAACCTCTAGTTGGCTCAAATCATCATGAATCTTTGTAATATTCTTAATATATCCCTCAATACCTTTACTTTTGTCTGGGATATATGTACAGCAATGTTCGACTTTCAACATGCCACAGACTCCACCCTCTTTTGCCAATAATATATCAAGAGCAAGTCGATTTTGCAAAACCATAGATCTAATTGCAACCATTTCAGTATTAATCATTAAGAATCCACCAGCAGTATCTGTCAATGAGACGATCAACTACTGTTGATAATTTTATGTGAATTCAGTATGACTCCAACTGACGGTATCAGTGCACCAAATATATCACCTACTATAACTTGTTCTTTTAGTTCGTTTTAGTCCTTGACTTATTACATCCATTTCATTGTTCTTAGTAATGTGGTACACCTTTGGAAATACTATCCCAAGATAACAACTTCCATACCATCGTGTTGGCAACTTATAATAGGCATTCTTACCACACACATAATATATTCCTGGAAAAACAGGATCAGTTCCACCTTTTAGTCCCCATCCCCCCATGATTAGGAGGGATGTTCACAATCCCTAGAACCAATGAAAATGTTGTTATAATCTGTTTTTAGTCTATGTAGACAGATTTTCCCAATTTTGACAAATCTAGGGACATTGCAGAATGAGTCTCGCCTTTCTTGTAATCCCCTTCCTTATTAGTCCATGGAGGTACATGTGACTTCTGTTCAACAGCCTTCTTTTGAAAATCCTGTCTTCTTTCTTCTACTAAATTTAGAAAATCTTTTTCTTCATCTCGTAACATACAGGTTAAATTGTTCTTATGCGCATATGTTATGTCTATTGGGCTTGTTGTCAGGAAAAACTCACCCATAAATTCTGCATCTTTAGTAACCCTGGGCGGAGAACTACGCTACGCTCGCGTAACTTGCGTAGTTTTGGTAACTTCGTGATTCGCGTAGAACGCGAAGTTACCATGCACTACTCAATTTGCGGCGTAGCGTAGCTGTTTTTCTTCTTCGCGCGCTCAATATACGTTCTCGCGTGCGCGGTAACGACCTACCGTGATTCTGCGTTCGCCGACGCGACTTCCTATCCGTTCGCGGGCGCCACGAGATTTGGAATCCGGCCGCACGATCCCGCGAGAGTGTGCGAACGCGAACACGTCATTCGGACGCGCGATCTGACTTCCGGCGGCAGTGTTGGTAAGATCGCGATCTCGAACACGAAGAAACTACAATCTGGCGAAGAATATCTCTCGAGCATCATAAATCCTTCTCGAAAATGATGATTTTGCTCCAAAAAACTCCTCAGATTGTGATTTGGCTGTAGTTTTTTGTGCAAGGAGTCCTTTTTCTTTTTTTACTTTTTTTTCCAAGAGGAAGGAAGTGCCCCTGATTCTCAAACTTCCTGTTCCTGTCCAGCAGGCTCC
Source organism: Calotriton arnoldi (assembly GCA_963921515.1). Classification (NCBI taxonomy): domain Eukaryota; kingdom Metazoa; phylum Chordata; class Amphibia; order Caudata; family Salamandridae; genus Calotriton; species Calotriton arnoldi. The sequence continues at coordinate 150,654 of CAWUFW010015422.1, read as the reverse complement.
TCCCAGTGCTTTGTCCATGTGCTGTTCATTTTCATTTGGATTTGGAGCTGGAAGGATCACTTTTTGTGTCTGTCTGCTGCATCATATCATTGGATTGGATTTGAGGACTTTTGGATTTGAGATTTTACAAGTAAGTTGGAGAATTGGTGTACTTGTTTGTTTGATTGGGGCTTGTTTGTACATACATTTTTTGGGGGATTTCCATCGTTTTTAAAATTTATTGTTGTGGCCTCTAGTTTCGGTGGAGGCCTAGTTGTTTTTATTTGATTGGAATTTCAGCCAGTAGGCCCAGACTAGAGCCAGAGGTACCCATGGGTGCATGTTTCTGTGGTGTCTGTTGAATTTAAACATCATGTAGGGCATGCATGGATGGCATTGGATTGAATTGTTAAATGTGGTTTTTGGGGTGTATTTCACTTTTTGGGTGTAATATATATACCTTTGTTGGATGTGTGTGTGTGCTTGTTGTGTAACTTTCCAACCTTTAGTAGCCCTGTGGATTTTCGTTTTTGCATTTTTGTATTAAAGCTGTGTTGTTTAGCACTGCAGGCCTCCTTTGTCTGGTCATATTATTATAGGCCTGCTTGAGTTCATTGTTTTCCATGGCCTGTTGTGACTGTGAGTGACCACGTGGCTTGGGGCCATTTTGTGGTGGTAGTTTAGTAGTGTGCTGCTTTTTCCATATAGGCCTGCATGTCTTTTCTTTGTTCCCCTTGGCTTATGCTTGTTGTGAACTTGTGGGTGGCCTGGCCATGTGGTGGCGGCCATTTTGTGGGACCAGCCACTGTGCTTTTGCCATAGGCCTCCAAGCTTGCGGCCTAGTCTGCCAGTAGGCCCAGAGGTAGTCATCCTCATGGGTGCATAAAAACTGTTTCTGTGTTGTCTGTTGGATTGTAACATCATTTTGGCCATGGATGGCATTGGATTGAATTGCAAAATGTGGGTTTTGTGGTGGTATTTCAGTTTTTGGGTGTGTGTTACATCAATAGGCCTTTTCAGCCAGTAGGTAACCCTGGGCGTTCAGCTCGCGGACTTTCGGCACCTCCGCACTGCGCGACAACGCAGACTTACACTTTTTCTCTTCTTCGCGCGCTCAATATACGTTTCCGCGCGCGCGATAACGACTTTTTGTGACGATCGCGATGCCGAACACGCAGAATTTACAATCTGGCGAAGAATATCTCTCGAGCAGCATAAAACCTTCTCGAAAATGATGATTTAGTTCATTTTGCACAAAAAACTCCTCAGGTTGTCATTTAGATGTAGTTTGGTGAGCAAGGAGTCACTTTTTTTTTGTTTTACAATTTTTTTCACGAGGAAGGAAGTTGCCCAGAGTCTCCAACTGCCTGGTCCTGTCCTTTGTCTTCACTTTCTTGTTATTTTGGGTGGCCTGGCCATGTGGGTGGCGGCCATTTTGTAAAGCCAGGCATTGTGCTTTTGCCATAGGCCTGCATTGTCTGTCTTGTGTTCCTTTTCTTGTTGTTGTGGCTGGCCTGGCCATGTGGTGGCGGCCATTTTGTGGGACCAGCCACTGTGCTTTTGCCATAGGCCTCCAAGCTTGCGGCCTAGTCTGCCAGTAGGCCCGGAGGTAGTCATCCTCATGGGTGCATACAAACTGTTTCTGTGTTGTCTGTTGAATTTGTAACATCATTTAGGCCATGGATGGCATTGGATTTAATTGCAAAATGTGGGTTTTGGGGTGGTATTTCAGTTTTTGGGTGTGTGTTAAATAAATAGGCCTTTTCAGCCACTAGGTAACCCTGGGCATTCAGCTCGCGGACTTTGGGCAACTCCGCACTGCGCGACAACGCGGACTTACACTTTTTATCTTCTTCGCGCGCTCAATATACGTTTCGCGCGCGCGATAACGACTTTTTGTGACGATCGCGATGCCGAACACGCAGAATTTACAATCTGGCGAAGAATATCTCTCGAGCAGCATAAAACCTTCTCGAAAATGATGATTTAGTTCATTTTGCACAAAAAACTCCTCAGGTTGTCATTTAGATGTAGTTTGGTGAGCAAGGAGTCACTTTGTTTTTGTTTTACAATTTTTTTCACGAGGAAGGAAGTTGTTGGGTGGCCTGGCCATGTGGTGGCGGCCATTTTGTGGGACCAGCCACTGTGCTTTTGCCATAGGCCTCCAAGCTTGCGGCCTAGTCTGCCAGTAAAGTAGGCCCAGAGGTAGTCATCAAGGGTGCATAACAACTGTTTCTGTGTTGTCTGTGGAATTTTGACATCATTTAGGCCATGGATGGCATTGAATTTAATTGCAAAATGTGGGTTTTTTGGGAGGGTCTATTTCACTTTTTGGGTGTGTTAAATAAATGCCTTTTTTGCGTGTGTAATTATAATTATGTGTTGTTGTAGTGGCTGTCTAACTTTCCAAACTGTTTTTAGCCATGTGGATTTTAGTTTTTGCATTAAAGCTGTGTGTGTTTTATCAGGCATCCTTTGTCTGCCCATATATAGGCCTGCTTGAGTTCATTGTTTGCCGTGCCTTGTGCCTGTGAGTCACCATGTTGCTGGGGGCCATTTTGTGGTGGTAGTTAGTAGTGTGCTGTTTTTGCCACATAGGCCTGCGTGTCACTCTTTCCATTGTTCCTCTTGTCTTACTGCTTCCAAATCCATCCCCATTGCCAGCTGCAGCTCCCTGATGCTGCATACATCCCACGTGATGCACAAATTTAGGCCAAACATGCTCCACTACATTTTAGTTTTTGTTCTTTACTATTCTTATTCTTCCAGAGTGTACACACTACACAGTAGCCAGGAAAGCCCTGGCCTTGTTGTCAAAGTCTCATAAATGGCTACACTGTGTGTTGTTGTTCACTGAGTTTCTAAAATTTAATAATTGAGGCCACCACCACACACTAAGTTCTATATTATATTTGTTTGATTTGTGCTATCGTTTGACTGATGTTGTTCTGGCTTTTTTGCTTTTAGGTGCACAAAGACTGAGGAGGAGGTGTGTCATCATTGCCCGTTGCACTGCCAGACAGACATCCTGCTGCTGTACACAACGTGACGTGTGACCTGACCAGACATCTCTGCAACTGAGTGCTGCTGACATCTGAAGAAGATGGGCCCAAAGAAAGCAGGTACCAGGTCCTCCAGTGCCAAGAAAGTTGCTATTGAGAAGAAGGAACAGAAGAAGGAAGTGACACTTAAGTCTGGTGTGCCGCCCAGTACCTTTTTTGGGAAAAAAAAAATTACGCCTGCAGCAACGGTGTCCGGGGGGCAAGCTGGGGGCAGCACCTCCGCATCAGTGGGCCCAACCCACCAACCCAGGCCCAAGCACATGAGTGTGGAAGAGGTAGCCAGCCTAATGGTGGAAAGCAGTGATGCTGAGCCTGAGATAAACTTATCGCTATCTCAAAGTAGTACCCAATCAACGCAGGAGGAAACACAGCAGATAAGTGGTCAACAACAACAGCCGCAACCACCGCCCGCAATAGTAGTTGTTGTTCCTCCCGAAGTAGGGGCAGTTCAGGAAATTGAGCCTCATGCAGAGGTAGAAGAAGAAGCCACTCATTCGGAAGATCCATTGTCTTCCAAATCTCCAGCAAGGAAAAGGAGGGGTAGTCCATCAAGTTCTTCGCCAAGCCCCCTTCTGATGATCTAGATGCCACTTGGAAGCCACAAACTGAGTCTGAGAGGGAGCCACGTCCCAAGACCAAGCTAGGGAAAAGGAAGGTTCCAGAAAGCCTTACACTTATGGAGGTCGATGTAGAACAGCAGGATGATGATGATGAGCCAGTCATCACGAACATCACTCCCGGCCCCGAGGAGATGGAGACCAACATTATTACCCTATCCAAAATCGCTGCGAGGGATGTAGCACGCATACCTCCACAGGTAACACCACCAACACAACCTACAGCTTCCATATTTGCATTAGCAAAGGCCCGGCAGCGACCTACATCCACCAGCACAACCACCACCTCAGTAGAAGTAGGTAGTGGTACAGCAGAAGCACAGAGTCAAATTCAACACACACCCTCCAGTTCATCCGCCATTGGAAGTGGCACCTCCAGCAGGAGGCCAAAGTTAAGCTCCCCAGTTTGGGACTTCTTTACGGTTAGCGAAAAGGAGGAGAACATTGCTATATGCTCCATTTGTAATACCTCTGTTAGTCGTGGTAAGCTTGGTACAAACTATGGTACCGGAGGCCAAATGACCCATCTGAAAAAACACCACTTGATCAGCTGGGAGGACCACCTTCGCGACATAAAAAAAACTGCAACCATTGGTGTTGGTGGGGATAAAGGAGTAGAAGATCCGATCACGGTGGAAGAGGAAGGACAGGGAGACATTCTCTCTGGTAGTGGTACACAAGGTGTCCCTGACCCCAGCAGTGCAGTGTTGTTAACGTCGCACACATCTTCAGCAACATCTCAGTGGCACAAGAGTAAGAGTCAGCCTGAGACACCAAGGACAAGGAGTACCGCAATCCAAAAAGTGCGTTGAGCATAAGAGAAAGGAAAACCATGCAGCCTACCATTATCAGCATGTTTGGTGGGGAGGGGCAGTACGAACGCAACCACCCAATAGCACGTTTGTACAATGCGAAGCTGGCTAAAATGTTAGCACTGGACCTTCTCCCTTTTTCTTTTGTTGAAGGGGTGGGTTTTCTGGAATTTGTGTCAACCATCTGCCCAAAATGGCATGTTCCCAGCCGCTACTATTTTGCCAGAGTTGCTGTTCCAGCACTACATCACGACGTGCTGGAATTGCTTGGAAAAGCCTTGAAGCAGAGTGCTGTTCAGAGTATCCACCTGACAACAGACATGTGGACCAGTTGCCAAGCCACTGATTACATGTGCATCACTGCACACTGGATCTCTTTTGCGGGGGTTAGAGAACAGATATCTGCTGGTGTTGACGCTGCTGAGATTTTTCATGCCACTCGCAAACATGCAACTGTAGCCATGTTTGCCATGGAGAAATCTCATACTGCTGCAAACATTTTGGAAGAGTTTAACAGCAAGGTCTTTGAGTGGCTGCGCCCAAGAGGGCTTAACATTGGTTTTGTTGCCACGGACAATGGCAGTAATGTAGTTAGGGCCATGGAAGATGGTCGCTATTTCAGGGTCCCGTGTTTGGCACACTGCATTAACATTGTTGTTCAAGACTTTTTGAAAAATGAATCCAAAGTCAGCAACTTACTGGCCACCTGCAGAAGAATATGCACACATTTCAGCCATTCTTTTAAAGCCCGGAAGCAGCTGAGGGTCATTCAACGTGAGCATAAAATGCCAGTCAAAGCGCTCATCCAGGAGGTGCCAACACGTTGGAACTCAACTTATTACATGCTTGATCGTCTGTTTGAACTGTACATACCACTCAATGCTTATGTCATGCAAAGATTAGGGGAACCTACTGTGAGAGGCATGACCGTTGAGATGGGTCAATGGGACCTCATTAAATGCCTGACTGAGATGCTACTTCCTTTTGAGATATTCACACGTGAAGTCAGCAGGGAGGACTGTACTATGGGCCAAGCTATCCCATTGTTGCACATGCTAGAGCAACAGCTGAAGGAGGTGTCTGAAACGTACGCAGGTGTGGATGACAAACAAGACGCATATCATTTGGCGGAGACCTTAGCCGCTCGCTTATCTGAAAATACAAGGATTCAAAATAAAATTTTGTCACAACCACATTACATTAGTGCCACAATTTTGGATCCACGGTACAAAGTATTTCTGAACAGCAAGGCAGTAATTCCTTTTTCGGAAGTGGATGTTGCCAACTACAAAACTTTGATAGCTAAGGAAGCCACTATTTTCGAAAACGAACGGCTGTTAATTGCAGGCCCCCCACCCCAGGCCATAACAACAAGTACTAGAGGGCATCCAGAGTCAAGTTCTACTTCGGAGCCTGAGGGCAGTGCGTTTGCCTCTCAGCAGTCACCTACACCAACAATAACATCAACAACAGCAAGAACAGGATCATCCACAGTACAATCTGCAACTGATTGGTTTCTACGGCAGGGGTATGGTAAGTCCAGTGCTGATGCAAAGGCAAAAGAGGCCGAGCACATCGGAGCACCCCTGAACATTGAGCGGACGGTCCAGGCCTATCTGGATGACCCAACAGAGGTCTTCATGGATCGAAACCCATTGGTGTATTGGTATGGGAAAAGAAGCCAATGGACAGTGCTCAGCAGGCTGGCGATAAAGTATCTGGCTTCCCCTGTCGCAAGTGTCTCTTCAGAGCGTGTTTTCAGTGCTGCTGGTGCCATTGTAACTTCGAAAAGGACCAGTCTCTCGGCCAAAAGCGTGGAGAGGTTAACCATGATCAAAATGAATCAGCACTTTATACCACCGGATTACAAAATACGTGAATCACAGCAGGAAGAGGAGAGCGACTTGGATGACGTAAATAGTGCGTTACAGGACCTACTTCTGTGCGAACCACCAGAGTTTGAGGACGAGCTCCTCTTCCCTGACAACTAGGCTTTCAAATTGTTACTTTCTTCCTTCCTTTATGTGTCTGTGTATCTGTCTTTCTGGTTCAAATCAAATCACAACAAATCCATCACCACCGTCTTCTCTTTTTATTTCCCTATTGGAGTTGCACGTCTGTGCATTTAACTGTCCACTCTTCAGAGTCCTGCTTCATCTTCCTGTCTCGCCCTAGTACATTTCCATCAAGCCAGACATTGGAGTACAAGAAATGTTGCCTTTAACAGTCCCTCCATAAGAAGTGAAACGTGACTATAGCTATCCTCCGTTTTGTTTCCGAGCCGAAACTCATCACTGTCCGAAGGCTACAGCCTCGGCAGGCATCCAAAGCTCCTCACTGTCAGAACTTGGGCAGGCATCCAAAAGTAAACTCATCACTGTCCGAAGGCTACAGCCTCGGCAGACATCCAAAGCTCCTCACTGTCAGGACAGAAGGTACTTGGCAGAGAAAGACAAGACTCTTCGAAGAAACTTGCTGACATTTGTGCAAACTCAATTGACCAGCAATGAGCGCTACCCAGGCCGCGGCCCATCATCACAGTGCTGACCATGTGAAGCAACTTAAACTGTGACAAAGTGCCACAGATGAATAAGACGAAAACCGAAACAGCGACTAACACTCTAAATGAATGTGGACTGGAGTAATGATGAGGCTACTGCCCCGTTAAAAAAAAACACACACCTGTCAGAACTAGGCATCTGATGATCTGACAGCCAAAGAGAAGAGCAAGACAGGTAATGATGGAATGCATTGGATGCTTGCAGACTCTGAGCGATTGCTGTTGTTTGTTGTGTTGATGTTGTGCATGAAGTCGAACTCTACTCTACTAGTTAATCTACAAAGTGACTCAAGTGACAGTCAATGTTTCCCTTCTTGTTGTTTAATAACCAAATTGTTCTCCTACTACTGCAGGTGCAGGCCAATATCTGTTGCAATTTTTTAATATGGAATATGGACTTAATGGGAGTCACTACAGACTGAGTTGGAGTTGGACAACACGTACCACACCATGATGATGACCATACTGTCTTTGCACGCAGTCAGTCAGTTGGATCGGAGATGATTGAAGGAATAACTACATTTCATGAAGTGGCATAAGGTAAACATAAACACAACAATTCAACAAGAAAGTAAACACAGCAGACCTACATGTCCATGTAGTGGTGGAGGCGAGTGTAGTTATGACTGACAGCGGCGCATTGATTTTGTCACTTAATTTTGAAAATGCTAAGTTGCTGTATATATGCCTTTTGTCTGGCTCTGTCAAAAATTAAGGTAAATGGAGGTTGGGTCACAGGCTGGTGCTGTGGTGGACCTGTTCTGTCCTGTTGTTGTTGTAGCTTAATGCTGTAAACGGAATATACACGATATATCCAAGCCGCCTCAGTCTGAAAGTGTTCTCTCTTCTCTTCTTGGACTCCACCGTAATTGATGCTTTTTTTATTCATTGATTTTTCAATACCCCTTTTGTTTTTCCATCTAGACGTTACAGGCTGGCCTTTACCCTGTGCTATACTGGGAGACACAACTCACATTTACCTTACCAATCCGCATCAGGAAGGCCACCAAGATTGATGTGCGGAGCGTCCATGGAAGATAGGACCAAGAGGAAGGACGAGATTCAACTCCACAATTTGACCAGGATAATACAGTAACTTTAGTATCATTCATCATTCATCTTTTAATTAATTGGAATCCTTTTTTCTCTTCAATCATTACGACTGTGTGTTGTGTGTTGTTGTTTGTTTGCTAATTGATCCCTACAACTATTTTTTAATTTTCTTTGCTATCTTTAAAAGTAAGCCCAGTACAACATGGAATTTGGGTCTCTGAGGGCATATATTACAGGCAAGGCAAATTGCATAGAATATACTGCTGCCCTGTACTGTCTAATTGTCTAGTAGGAGTTAGTAAGTACTACTCATTAACCATCAAGTTATCTTCATCATGCATGCATTTCCTTTTTCTCCCTTTATAGATTTTTTGGATAAGATCATGGTCGTCTGCCAAGATTGCGCTTTGCTTTTGTTGTCCATGCGTACTGTTTTTCTTTCTCAAACCTTTCCCCAAACCCCCTTCCCATCCATTCATCAAACCCTAACCCTCTTCCCCCGGGCTGTGATTTATATTGAGGTGTGATGTGACTACATAAAATGTACACCAATTGATCACACGCTTGCTGGGGCAGATGTGGTAAAAGCAACACTAATTAAATTTCAAGGCAGGGCGAGGAGCTTCTTCTGCTTGCCCACCCATGCTCAGTCTATGTGCAAGCCGTCACCGGCTAATAGTACATCATAATTAATTGCCAGCATTGATTGGATTCATCATCAAACTCCTACCACACAGCAGTAAAGGTTACGAATTACGATTGTGTTAAGTTAAGTGACTCACTCGACACAACTACAGTTTGTAACTTCTTGTACTAGGCTGTCCCCGCCACCATTATGTTTTATTTGACTTTAGCAGTTGCAAATGCAATATTGTTTGTTTGGCAGTCTTCTTCTGTACTGTATTTGACTTCGTTCTACTACTCTTCCCACAGTCGCTTTCAGGCAAGTGACTGTCTCTTTTTAATTTTTTTAGCAAATGCTCCTGGCAGTGTCTACTCTACTACTACCACCACAACCATGGCATCTTCTCCATTCTCTTGGGAAACCATGCAGCCATCGCTGTGCCGAACGTAATCATCATCAATCACAGGTAAGATAAGTTTGGTGGGAGGTAGAATGGACTAGGAGGAGAGACTGACAGTACTAGTAGGACAAATAACTCAGTGAGGGGTACCGCATCTATCTGTTTGTGTTACATCATCGGCAGATTATTTAAATCAAACACTGGCTGCGGCCCTGCAGCAGCAATGAAAGAAACCATGTGACGTTAATTTGTAAAACAGTAACCCCCCACAAAACATTAACATTGTATGTTTAAGTATAAATATAATTTATTACCCTAACAAAAATAAACTATCCCACACCTGACCCACCCCTCTCCCTAACCCCAACCAATGTCCAAAACGAAAAAAAGTCCAAAGAATGTCCAGAAACCCCAACGCCCAATTCCCACCCACCAACAAAAGGAATAAAAAGGGGCAATGCAACAGGGTCCTATAGTTAGATTCGGCGGGCTTTAAGGTGTTTGTCCACCAGAATTTTAACCCGCTCCTCGAGTTGCTCCTCTAGCCGTGCCACCCGGAGGAGAATCTTGCGTCGAAAAGCCCTGCAGTGGCATCCAGGGTGGGGGACAGCAGTGCTGGTTGCAATAGAATTTCGGCGGCGGGCGGCTGCCAGAACGCGGCGCCGTACCACTGGAGGTCTGGCCTGGCTGGGGCCCGGGGCATCGGACGAGGCTGCAGCTGCTGCCGCCTCCTCCTCCGCCTGAGCCACCAGCCTCCGGTACTCCGCACAGATGGCCTCCAGTTTCCGGTGCCGGGCCCTGGCTGCCAACTCCTTCCGGGATGGTTTGTCTTGGGAAGGAGTACTGTCTATATCAAGAAAGAAAAAGAATATTGTTGAAACCAGTACTCTTAGCAAAACAGTAACACAAAATTAATTCAACACATAATGGCACAGTAGCACTAGCAAAAAGCACAGTACATAACATTTCTGGTAATAATCTATCTATCCTCCCACTTCCTCGGCCTGTAACATTTGTGGGAGTTTCAGGCATTATACTAGCACTATGGACTCCAGTACACAGTACACCAGTCTTCTTCTTATCTCTACTAGTTTAGCGAAATGACATAACCTGGTTGTAGCCGGCATGCCAGCTCGGTCATCTATTCTTGCACCCAAGACAAACATACGAGTCATCATGACGCAGACTCACGTTAGTTTGATTTACTACTGTATGCAGGTGGGGAAGCTCGTATTTATTTTTCTATTACGGGTGGCACTGGCCATACTCTCTCTGTTACATGAAGCAGGGCAATTGGTCAATTTCACTTTGACAGTGCCCTGGCTACTACAAAAAGGCAGATTATATATCTGATCCAATGATCATTGCTTTTATGGGACGACGACATAAGGTCAGTAGCGGTCGGTGGTGGGACTCGGGGAGTGCTGCCGGGCGGTGACGTAGGGAGGGGCAGGGTGGGGGTAGTAAACTATGGATTACGGCCAATTACAGGTAAGTAAACATATAAATAAATAAAACTAATTTTGTTGCGCCCACTGCATCGCTTTTGGCGGAGCAGTGCGCACAATGAAATTTGCTTTATTTATTTTTATGTTTACTGTAAACTTACCTGTATTTGGCCGCGTAATACATTGTTTACTGCTACCCCCACCCTGCCCCTCCCCACATCGGCTTTGCTACTGTGGCGCGGTTTCTTTTACATTCCCTTAAAACTAAAACTGTGCATCCCGTGACAGTCTCCACCTATGCTGTCTATGATGAATACATACAGGCATCCATCCATTCTAAGTAAATGTCAATCATTCTTCTTAATCTCTCCACAAACCTTACTTTGTTTCGCCAACAACAACCCATGCGTCCACTCACTCCGTTGCTTGCCTTGGCTTAGAGTTTCACCCAAACACCGCTGATGATTCTTGCTATCCACAGTATCCACCCATACTGTGTCGCCCACCCAGGCAGGCATCCATTCTTCTTTCACCTTCCACCCATCCTTCAACAACACATGCATCTGATTCCTATCAGCCACCTATATCCATGCTTCCAACGTATCCTTCTCTGCCAGTCATCATATTAAATCTCGCCCGTCCTTCCTCCTTCCACCCTTCTTTCCCTTTTTATTCAACACATCCATCAAGGTCATCTGATCTGACTTTTAGTCTCCTCCATAAAACTTTCACAGCTGAGTTGGAGTCAGATAGAAGAGGCCATTGGTTAATCAAGTCACGCTGGTAATGCTATTGCTACTGCATTGCTAATGCTAAGTAAAGGGTGTCTTCTCTTCTTCAACCGTTGTATAATGTTCACTACAACTTCATACCTAATAAGTCTCAACAACAGTACAGTGAGTGAAGTCACTCAACACCCTTCCAGCTAGTGCAATCATGTCAATACGTAATGAATATAACTTATCATCGCCTGACACTGCTGCTGGCTCACCCCCTGTAGCTCCTGCAGGTGCTGCATCTCCTTCCCCCTCCGGAATGGTCGAATCGCCGCTGGCCCCGCCGGCACTGGTGGTCGCTACTACGCCTAGATAAAAACATGACACATTTTTAGATGCCTGTGTACACCTCCCCCTATTTATATTTCTTCTTTTTCACTAGCAAGATTGAAAAAAAAAGTTAATACATACATATTATACATCACATTCAGTAGTCCAAATCGGGTACTAGAGTCAGTAGACACTAGTAGTGTTATGGTCCCTAGGGTCCTTATTTATTATACTATACTCTACTCTTTGCAAAGTTAGCCTGAGCCATGCAACTATTTTTCGCTTCATGTCTTTTGCGCATGTTACCTCGCAGCTTGTTGTGCAGTAACAGTAAGACGCCTTTTTAGCCCACATGAGCACATACAGCTACTGTCTGAGCGTTGCGTACAAGAGGTCGAAAAACAAGCCACTTTGTTATGGAGTTCGGTTAGTCCGTATTGCTTAGCCATAAGTAACATGTTACACTTTTTTGGCAGGACTGACAAATGCTTGCATTATACTATCTAACGCGCACCATTATTTTCAGGCAGAAGATTTCCTTCTACGAACCAGAGATTTGCAGAGCTTATGAATGATGCATGTAACGAGTAATTCTACGTTCTACGGTGAGGAGTCTCCCAGAATTCGCACAGATCTTTTGTCTTCTAAGTTCTATCATCATGCACTTGTTGTAACAATGTTTATTGTTTTAATCTTATGCATTTAGCTGTTGGAGCTGGCTGGAGTACACTGAATTTTATAGAACAACATACAGAGCTTGTTAGTTGAAAATAAACCTTTTGAACTTAAACATAGACTCTGTGGTATTTGGTGTGGTGGTGGTGGAGGTGGTGGACTTACACGAGTAAGTGAGCGAAAGGGTGTTATGTTCTGGGTTGTGTAATCATTGGATATCTTTGGGTGGGGGTTCGGGGACCTAATGAGAGTGAGGCACTATAGCTAGTCATTCAGGGGATTGTGGGTTCACTTCTGACTGAGGTGTGAGGAACGTCCAAGTTCCAAACTCCCATCACCAACATCCTATTTCCTTGTGCATAGTTCTGCATGGGGCTGTGCAGAATCCACACATCAGTAGTAGTATGTACTATATCCTATCAAAAATAGTCAAATATCTGGTTGGGCATTTTGTTTGTGGTAATTGTCAAAGCCTCAAGATTAAGAAGCCTAGAAGAGGACAACCGAAAGGACTGGACTCAGCTATTGGTCAATCGGAGTTTTATTCAAAACCGTACAATAAAGAGTGGCAATGCAAACTGGGCAAGCTTAGCAACAGACTAATAGTAGTAGTACAGACATTCATAGCAGAGGCAGTTAGAACTTAGAGGCAGGGATAACCAGAATTTAGAAACAGATAGTCAAGTCAAGATCAAAGAATCTTTTGTAAAAAATAGAATTAGGGAGTGGAACCATAATTAATAGTTCTGAAAAAATAAGGTGCAGTAACAGTTAGGGCAATATAAATGTTAATATTAACCACTGGAGGACTTACTGGGACCAGCAGCAGGGCCCTCGGTAGAGGAGCGGTCCTCTGGTGGTTGTCCCGCTGACTCGGACCCCGTCTTCTTGCCCCTGGGTGCTGCAGATCAGTGATCATGTAAGATATAATAAAGAAAGACACAAACATTAATGATTGCTGTGAAACAAATAAATTAGCTAAAAAAACGCTCAAAAAACGTTTTAGGAAACAAAAATTGCAATAAAATTGACCTATCTAATCCGATTGACTACTGGCTTGCGGGATTCACGGTCACGGACAGTCTACTTATTTGGGAACACTAATTCAGTGTTCCATTCTGATTGATTCAAATAAAATCCAGAACACTAACTAAGCCTAAGTACCACCTGACCTAGCCCACCTATTCCAGGCAGGCCAATTGTTCATTAAGTCTGCATTTCCTTTTTTTTTACCCCTCATAAATGCATATATGAGAAGGAGGACACATGCATAAATTGGTGCATAATGCATACACCAAATTGTTGGTTGGTTAAGTCTGATGTTCTGCAGCTGACTGACACTGCTAAGCTTACCACTCACTAAACAAATTACAAAAGGTTCTACTAAGGACTGGGGTAAGCAGCACTCAGTGACAGAGGACGCGTCACGCAGACCGCTCAAAAATTATCAACTAATAGTATTAGTAACTAAACCTACTATCAAACTATCAATCCATCCACCACTATTTGACAGGAGGACAAAGGAAGGACTAGAGTCTCTCTAGCAATAGCATTACCTAACTGAAGTTCTCTAAAGTAAACTCTTACATAATAATAAGGACAAGCGAGCACAAAGTTGCAAACAAGTAAGAGTAGCGCCCAGCACCTGTGTCCTACAATCACAGAAGATTTTGAAACGTAATTTACCTGCAAGGTAAGCAGCAGTATTCTTGTTATTTGTAAAAAATGTATACACAAATCACAATACTTATACTACTATATATATTAGCTACTCACCAAGCCCCACAACCTCGACACCTAGCAGGTCCAACAGGTCCTGCTCCCGGTCGAGGATGTCTGACCACCGGTGGGTCAGCTGGTTATGGGTGCGCCGGACCCCTGAGCAGCGAAACACTGCCCGGCGCACCTTCGCCCACCGGCGGTGACGCTCCTGGGTCGGGTACCCTGAGCCTGGCCTGCCGCCTGCTGCCAAGGTCAAGGGGAGGTGGCGCTAAACAAAAAAAACAAGGGCGGCCACCTCCGCCTCACTAAAAAGCTGGCGGGCTTGCACCCCTGCAGGGCGCAGTCTGCCGCAAGGCAGGCGGCGGCTCTTGGGCGCACGCACCTTGCCCTTCGAGCCGTTACTGCTGCTACCCTTCGCCATGGTTCTGGGGTGGGAGGAGGCGGAAAAGAAAAGTTAGAAGGGAAAAATAAAGTTAGGGGAAGAAGTAGGAGCTTAACCCCTTCTGTGCTCATGACGAGCTGGACTCGTCATGGCACACAGTGGTCGTGTGCTCATGACGAGTCCAGCTCATCATGACACACAGCCCCCAGAATCCCTCTGGTGCGCGCACCAGAGGGATTCCCTTTATGCCAAAAGAGCCTTGGGAGCTGGGGAAGAGCTTCCCCAGCTCCCGAGGCCCCCCCCCCATGGTTTCCCTGAAATGACGATCGGCGCGCACAGCGCGCTGATGTCATTTCAGTGAAACTGAAACTGAAATGAGCCAAGAGGCTCATTTCAGTTTCAGCTCTTACGTGCTCAGGGGCTATCTCAGCCCCCTGAGCACGTAGAAACTCAGGAGAGGTATCGTTGGAAAGGGAGAATCTCCCTTTCCAATGGTACTCTCTCTAGTGGATCCCTGCTTGGGGATCGCCCCAGGAGGGCGATCCTCAAGCAGGGATCCACCCACTAGGCACCAGGGAGGGAGGAGCGGCCCCTTGGGCAAGGGCCTTTGCTCCCCCATAAAAATGTTGGCATTATTAGTCTTTCTGCACCCCCTGGGGGGTAGAAAGCCCACTAGACACCAGGGATTTTTTATGAAATAGCTATTAGGGGTGGGGCTGCTCAAAACGGGCATGCTGATGCCCCCACCCCCTGCCGCAAAGGTACAGTCTTTCTGCCCCTCCTGGGGGGCAGATGGGGGCAGTAGCCCCCAATCTGCCCCCCCAGGGGGCAGAAAGCCCACTAGATACCAGGGATTTAAAAAAATTATAGTTAGGGGTGGGGCTGCCCAATATGGGCATGCCAATGCCCCCACCCCCGCCGCAAAGGTACAGTCTTTCTGCCCCTCCTGGGGGCAGATGGGGGCAGTAGCCACCAATCTGCCCCCCGGGGGCAGAAAGCCCACTAGATACCAGGGATTTTTTTTAAATTATTATTTGGGGTAGGGGCTGCCCAATATGGGCATGCCAATGCCCCCACCCCGACGCAAAGGTACAGTCTTTCTGCCCCTCCTGGAGGGCAGATGGGGGCAGTAGCCCCCAATCTGCCCCCCCCCCGGGGGGCAGAAAGCCCACTAGACACCAGGTTTTTTTTTCCCCTCGATAAATTTAGGGGTGGGGGTTGCCCAAGATGGGCATGCCAATGCCCCCACCCCTCCCCCTACGAAATTCCAGTCTTTCTGCCCCCCGGGGGTTCAGAAACACCCTAGATGCCAGGGACTATTTTTTTTATAGGCCCGGGGTGGTGGCTGCCCAGAATGGGCATGCAAATGCCCCCACCCTACCCCCAAAGAAAAAAAAAGACTTTCTGCCCCCCCAGCAGGCAGATGGGGGCAATAGCCCCTGATCTGCCCCCCCCGGGGACGGGGCAGAAAGCCCACTAAGCGCCAGGGATTATTTTTTTATATAGGTAGGGGTGGGGGCTGCCCAGAATGGGCATGTCAATGCCCCCACCCCAAAAAAAAGGCTACAGTCTTTCTGCCCCCCCCCTGGGAGGCAGATGGGGCAATGCCACCTTATCTGCACCCCCCGGGGGGGCAGAAAGCCCACTAGCCACCAGGGATTGCTTTTTTACAAAGTTCGGGGTGGGGGCTGCCAAGAATGGACATGCCAATGCCCCCACCCACCCCAAAAAAGATGCCACTGTCTTTCTGCCCCTCCCAGGAGGCAGATGGGGGCAGTAGCCCCTGATCTGCCCCTCGGGGGGGGGCAGAAAGCCCACTATGTGCCAGCGATTATGCTGGCTTTTTTATACGCAGGGGTGGGGGCTGACCAGAATGGGCATCCCAATGCCCCCGACCACCAAAAAGAATAGCCACAGTCTTTCTGCCCCCCTCGGGGGCATATCGGGGCAATAGCCCCTGATTTCGCCCTCCCCAGGGCGGCAGAAAGCCCACTAGGCACTGACTTTTTTCGGAATGTGCCTACCTGTTGAATTTGGTTCCTAGCTCTGCCGGCACCTAGGGAAACCTGGCAAACCTATACATTTTTAAAACTAGACACCCAGGGGAATCCAGGATGGGCTGACTTGACTGGCTCTCACCAGGTTCTGTTACCTAGAATCCCTTGCAAACCTAAAAATTTGTCCAAAAACACATTTTCCTCACATTTCTGTTGTGGAAAGTTCTGGAATCTGCGTGGATCCACAAAATTCCACCCACCCCGCGTTCCCCAAAGTCTTCCGAGAAAAATGGTACCTCACTTGTGTGGGTAGGACTAGTGGCCGTGACAGGAAACGGCCCAAAACGCAACATGGACACACCACATTTTCACAGTGAAAATGGACCCTTTTTTTGAAAAGTGCCTAGCTGTAGATTTTGAACCCTAACTCTGCCGGCACCTAGGGAAACCTAGCAAACCTATACATTTTTGAAAACTAGATACCCAGGGGAATCTAGGATGGGGTGACTTGACTGGCTCTCACCAGGTTCTGTTACCCAGAATCCCTTGCAAACCGAAACATTTGTCAAAAAAGACACATTTTCCTCACAATTCTGTGGTGGAAAGTTCTGGAATCTGCCTGGATCCACAAATTTCCACCCATCCTGCGTTCCCCAAAGTCTTCCGAGAAAAATGGCACCTCACATGTGTGGGTAGGCCTAGTGCCCGCGACAGGAAATGGCCCAAACGCAACATGGACACACCACATTTTCACAGTGAAAACGGACCCTTTTTTTGAAAAGTGCCTAGCTGTAGATTTTGAACCCTAACACTGCCAGGACCTAGGGAAACCTAGCAAACCTATACATTTTTGAAAACTAGACACCCAGGGGAATCCAGGATGGGGTGACTTGACTGGCTCTCACCAGGATCTGTTACCCAGAATCCCTTGCAAACCTAAAAATATGTCCAAAAAACACATTTTCCTCACATTTCTGTGGTGGAAAGTTCTGGAATCTGCGTGGATGTACAAAATTCCACCCACCCCGCGTCCCCCAAAGTCTTCCGTGAAAAATGGTACCTCACTTGTGTGGATGGGTCAAGTACCCGCGACAGGCAAGGGCCCAAAACCTATTGAGGCGACATCAAAATTACCTATCACAAACCAACCTGGTTTTGCATGGGGGGTCCCATGAGTTTTTGGCCCCGGGCTCGACGGCCATCTAGGGAAACCTACCCAACCCACACATTTCTGAAAACTAGACACCCGGAGGAGTCCAGCGAGGTATGGCTTGTGTGGGATCTCCAAAATTTTCTTACCCAGAATCCCCTGCAAACCTCAAATTTAGCTGAAACAAATCACGTTTTTTTCAAATTTCTGTGTGGGAAAGTTCTGGAATCTATGTGGATCCACAAATTTCCTACCACCCAGCGTTCCCCCAGGTCTCCCGATAAAAATGATACCTTACTCGCGTGGGTGGGTCAAGTACCCGCGACAGGCAAGGGCCCAAAACGTATTGAGGAGACATCAAAATTACCTATCACAAAACAACCTGGTTTTGCAAGGGGGGTCACCTGGGTTTTGGCCCCGGGCTCAGCGGCCATCTTGGGAACCTACCAAACCCACACATTTCTGAAAACTAGACACCCGGGGGAGTCCAGCGAGGTATGGTTTGCATGGGTCCCCAAACGTTTTCCTACCCAGAATGCCCTGCAAACCTCAAATTCAGCTGAAAAAATCACTTTTTACTCAAATTTCTGTGTGGGAAAGTTCTGGAATCTGCGTGGATCCACAAATTTCCTACCAACCTGCGTTCCCCCAGGGCTCCCGATAAAAATGGTACCTCACTTGTGTGGGTAGGCATAGTGGCTGAAACAGGAAATGGCCCAAATCGTATTGTGGAGACTTCAAAATTACCTATAACAAAACTACCTGGTTTTGGGGGGCACCTGGTTTTTGGCCTCGGGCTCACCGCCATCTAGGGAAACCTACCAATCCCACACGTTTCTGAAAACTAGACACCCTGGGGAGTCCAATGAGGTATGGCTTGCGTGGATCCCCCAACGTTTCCCTACCCAGAATCCCCTGCAACCCTCAAATTTAGCTGAAAAAAACATATTTTCCACATATTTTTGCGTGGAATCACCGTGCTGGCACAAATGTCCTACCACCCAGCGTTGCCCTTGTTCCCCCGAGTAAAATGATACCTCACTTGTGTTTGTGTCCAAACCAGATCTGGCTAAAAACGTATTTTTAAAAAAATATAGCGCTTAGAATTCTCGGTGCTATACCCGAAATCCCTATGTTTTGGGCTCTTCCCAGTCACAGGCCTTTGGCTCACCCACACAAGTGAGGTATCATTTTACTCGGGAGAACAAGGGGAAAGCTGGGTGGTAGGACATTTGTGCTGGCACTGTGATCCCACGCAAAAATGTATGGAAAAAGTGATTTTTTTCAGCTAAATTTGAGGTTTGCAGGGGATTCTGGGTAGGAAAACGTTGTGGGACCCACGCAAGCCATACCTCGCTGGACTCCCCCGGGTGTCTAGCTTTCAGAAATGTTTGGGTTTGGTATTTTCCCAAGATGGCCGCTGAGCCCGGGGACAAAAACCCAGGTGACCCCTCTTGCAAAACCAGGTTGTTTTGTGATAGGTAATTTTGATGTTGCCTCAATAGGTTTTTGGCCCTTTTCTGTCGCGGGTACTTGACCCACCCACGCAAGTGAGGTATCATTTTTATCAGGAGACCCGGGGGAACGCTGGGTGGGAGGAAATTTGTGGATCCATGTAGTTTCCAGAACTTTCCCACACAGAAATTTGAGAAAAAAGTGATTTTTTTTCAGCTAAATTTGAGGTTTGCAGGGGATTCTGGGTAGGAAAACGTTAGGGGACCCACGCAAGCCATACCTCGCTGGACTCCCCCGGGTGTCTAGTTTTCAGAAATGTGTGGGTTTGGTAGGTTTCCCTAGATGGCCACTGAGCCCAGGGCCAAAAACTCATGGGACCCCCCTTGCAAAACCAGGTTGTTTTGTGATAGGTAATTTTGATGTCCCCTCAATAGGTTTTGGGCCCTTTCCTGTGCGGGTACTTGACCCACCCACGTGAGTGAGGTATCATTTTTATCGGGAGACATGGGGAACACTGTGTGGCAGGAAATTTGTGGATCCACGTAGGTTCCAGAACTTTCCCACACAGAAATCTGAGAAAAAGTGATTTTTTTCAGCTAAATTTGAGGTTTGCAGGGCATTCTGGGTAGGAAAACGTTGGGGATTCACGCAAGCCATACCTCGCTGGACTCCCCGGGTGTCTAGTTTTCAGAAATGTGTGGGTTTGGTAGGTTTCCCAAGATGGCCGCCGAGCCCGGGGCCATAAACCCAGGTGACTCCCTTGCAAAACCAGCTTGTTTTGTGATAGATCATTTTGATGTCTCCTCAATACGTTTTGGGCCCTTGCCTGTTGCGGGTACTTGAACAACCCACACCAGTGAGGTTTTTGGCTCTGGGCTCAGCGGCCATCTTAGGAAACCTACCGAACCCACACATTTCTGAAAACTAGACACTCGGGGGAGTCCAGCGAGGTATGGCTTGCGTGGGTCCCCCAACGTTTTCCTACCCAGAATCCCCTGCAAACCTGAAATTTTGCTGAAAAAATTCACTTTTTCCACACATTTTTGTGTGGGAAAGTTGTGGCATCACCGGGCTGACACAAATTTCCTACCACCCAGCGTTCCCCCAGGTCTCCTGATAAAAATGGTGCATCACTCGGGTGGGAGGTCCAAGTACGCGCGACAGGCAAGGGCCCAAAACGTATTGAGGTGACCTCAAAATGGCCTATCACAAAACGACCTGGTTTTGCAAGGGGGGTCCCATGACGTTTTGGCCCGGGGCTCGGCGGCCACCTAGGGAAACCTACCAAACCCACACATTTCTGAAAAGTAGACACCCGGGGGATTCCAGGGAGGTATGGCTTGCATGGATCCCCCAACGTTTTCTTACCCAGAATCCCCTGCAAACCTGAAATTTGGCTGAAAAAATCCCTTTTTTCACACATTTTTGTGTGGTAAATTTGTGGCATCACGGGGCTGACACAAATTTCCTACCACCCAGCGTTCCCCCAGGTCTCCCGATAAAAATGGTGCCTCACTCGGGTGGGAGGCCCAAGTACCCGCGACAGGCAAGGGCCCACAACGTATTGAGGCGACCTCAAAATGGCCTATCACAAAACGACCTGGTTTTGCAAGGGGGGTCCCATGACGTTTTGGCCCGGGGCTTGGCGGCCACCTAGGGAAACCTACCAAACCCACACATTTCTGAAAAGTAGACACCCGGGGATTCCAGGGAGGTATGGCTTGCATGGATCCCCCAACGTTTTCTTACCCAGAATCCCCTGCAAACCTGAAATTTGGCTGAAAAAATCCCTTTTTCACACATTTTTGTGTGGTAAATTTGTGGCATCACGGGGCTGACACAAATTTCCTACCACCCAGCGTTCCCCCAGGTCTCCCGATAAAAATGGTGCCTCACTCGGGTGGGAGGCCCAAGTACCCGCGACAGGCAAGGGCCCACAACGTATTGAGGCGACCTCAAAATGGCCTATCACAAAACGACCTGGTTTTGCAAGGGGGTCCCATGACGTTTTGGCCCGGGGCTCGGCGGCCACCTAGGGAAACCTACCAAACCCACATTTCTGAAAAGTAGACACCCGGGGATTCCAGGGAGGTATGGCTTGCATGGATCCCCCAATGTTTTCTTACCCAGAATCCCCTGCAAACCTGAAATTTGGCTGAAAAAAATCACTTTTGTCACACATTTTTGTGTGGTAAAGTTGTGGCATCACGGGGCTGACACAAATTTCCTACCACCCAGCGTTTCTCCAGGTCTTCCAATAAAAATGGTGCCTCACTCGGGTGGGAGGCCCAACTACCCGCGACAGGCAAGGGCCCAAAACATTTTGTGATAAGCAATTTTGATGTCGCCTCAATACGTTGTGGGCCCTTGCCTGTCGCGGGTACTTGGGCCTCCCACCCGAGTGAGGCACCATTTTTATCGGGAGACCTGGGGGAACGCTGGGTGGTAGGAAATTTGTGTCAGCCCGTGATGCTACAACTTTACCACACAAAAATGTGTGAAAAAAGGGATGTTTTCAGCAAAATGTCAGGTTTGCAGGGATTCTGGGTAAGAAAACGTTGGGGAGCCACGCAAGCCATACCTCCCTGGAATTCCCGGGTGTCTACTTTTCAGAAATGTGTGGGTTTGGTAGGTTTCCCTAGGTGGCCGCGAGCCCCGGGCCAAAACGTCATGGGAACCCCTTGCAAAACCAGGTAGTTTTGTGATAGGCCATTTGAGGTCGCCTCAATACGTTGTGGGCCCTTGCCTGTCGCGGGTACTTGAGCCTCCCACCCGAGTGAGGCACCATTTTTATCGGGAGACCTTGGGGAACGCGGGATGGGTGGAATTTTGTGGATCCACGCAGATTCCAGAACTTTCCACCACAGAAAAATGAGGAAAATGTGGGTTTTTTGCCAATTTTTTAGGTTTGCAAAGGATTCTGGGTAGCAGAACCTGGAGAGAGCCAGTCAAGTCACCCCATCCTGGATTCCCCTGGGTGTCTACTTTTCAAAAATGTATAGGTTTGCTAGGTTTCCCTAAGTGCCGGCAGAGCTAGGGTTCAAAAACTACAGCTAGGCACTTTGCAAAAAAAGGGTCATTTTTCACTGTGAAAATGTGGTGCGTCCACGTTGTGTTTTGCGCTGCTTCCTGTCGCGGGCACTAGGCCTACCCACACAAGTGAGGTACCATTTTTTCGGAAGACCTTGGGGAACACGGGGTGGGTGGAATTTTGTGGATCCACGCAGATTCCAGAACTTTCCACCACAGAAAAGTGAGGAAAATTTGTTTTTTTTTGCCAATTTTTTAGGTTTGCAAGGGATTCTGGGTAACATAACCTGGTGAGAGCCAGTCAAGTCACCCCATCCTGGATTCCCCTGGGTGTCAACTTTTCAAAAATGTATAGGTTTGCTAGGTTTCCCTAAGTGCCCGCAGAGCTTGGGTTCAAAAACTACAGCTAGGCACTTTGCAAAACAAGGGTCATTTTTCACTGTGAAAATGTGGTGCGTCCACGTTGCGTTTTGCGCTGCTTCCTGTCGCGGGCACTAGGCCTACCCACACAAGTGAGGTCCCATTTGTTTCGGAAGACCTTGGGGAACGCGGGGTGGGTGGAATTTTGTGGATCCACGCAGATTACAGAACTTTCCACCACAGAAAAGTGAGGAAAATGTGTTTTTTGCCAATTTTTAGGTTTGCAAGGGATTCTGGGTAACATAACCTGGTGAGAGCCAGTCAAGTCACCCCATCCTTGATTCCCCTGGGTGTCTCCTCTTAAAAAATGTATAGGTTTGCTAGGTTTCCCTAAGTGCCGGCAGAGCTAGGGTTCAAAAACTGCAGCTAGGCACTTTGCAAAAAAAGGGTAATTTTTCACTGTGAAAATGTGGTGCGTCCATGTTGTGTTTTGCGCTGCTTCCTGTCGCGGGCACTAGGCCTACCCACACAAGTGAGGTACCATTGTTTTTGGAAGACCTTGGGGAACGCGGGGTGGGTGGAATTTTGTGGATCCACGCAGATTCCAGAACTTTCCACCACAGAAAAATAAGGAAAATGTGTTTTTTTTGCCAATTTTTTAGGTTTGCAAGGGATTCTGGGTAACAGAACCTGGTGAGAGCCAGTCAAGTCACCCCATCCTGGATTCCCCTGGGTGTCTACTTTTCAAAAATGTATAGGTTTGCTAGGTTTCCCTAAGTGCCGGCAGAGCTAGGGTTCAAAAACTACAGCTAGGCACTTTGCAAAAAAAGGGTCATTTTTCACTGTGAAAATGTGGTGCGTCCACGTAACGTTTTGCGCTGCTTCCTGTCGATGGCACTAGGCCTACCCACACGAGTGAGGTACCATTCTTTTCGGAAGACCTTGGGAAACGCGGGGTGGGTGGAATTTTGTGGATCCACGCAGATTCCAAAACTTTCCACCACAGAAAAGTGAGGAAAATGTTTTTTTTGCCAATTTTTTAGGTTTGCAAGGGATTCTGGGTAACAGACCCTGGTGATAACCAGTCAAGTCACCCCATCCTGAATTCCCCTGTGTGTCTAGTTTTCAAAAATGTATAGGTTTGCTAGGTTTCCCCAAGTGCCCGCAGATCTAGGGTTCAAAAACTACAGCTAGGCACTTTGCAAAAAAAGGGTAATTTTTCATTGTGAAAATGTGGTACGTCCACATTGCATTTTGAGCCATTTCCTGTTGTGGGCACAAGGCCTACCCACACAAGTGAGGTACCATTTTTATCGGGAGACTTAGGGTAACACAGAATTGTAGAGCAACTGTTATTACTTATTGACTTTCGATGCATTTCTGCCTTCCAAATGAAAGACAATGTGTAAAAAATAAGTCATTTTGAAAAATGACCTTTAATTCTCATGCTAGTATGGGTACTCCCAATTTCGGAAATGTGCAAATATCTACTGTTTCTAAAATCTACATTTTGTTCCCATTTCAGAAATACATAGGTGTCTTTCATAACAATTTTTCCATGTATACATTTTCCCAAAATAATTGCTATATACCCGGTACATAATAAAAAACCATTGCAAGATGCTGCTCAGTTATTGGCTCTGGGTTCGTCGGGTTCTTGGTGAACCTACAAGTCCTATATATCCCCACAACCAGAAAGGTTCAGCGGATATAACGGTATATTGCTTTCAAATAGCTGTCATAATTAGAAGAAGTTACAGGTGAAAATGTTGACACAAATGGCTGTTTTTTTCAACTAATTTTCAATTTTTCCTTTATTTAACTGTTAGTTTCTATAAGGAAAACTTTAAGGATCTACACAAATGACCCCTTGCTGAATTCAGAATTTTATCTACTTTTCAGAAATGTATGGCTTTCCAGAATCCATTATTGGTTTCATACCCATTTCTACCATTAACTGGAAGGAGGTTGAAAGCACAAAAAATAGCAAAAATAGGCTATGTCCCAGAAAAATGCCAAAACTGTGTAAAAAAGTTGGTTTTCTGACAAAAGTCTGCTTGTCCCTGAAAGCTGGGAAGATGGTGATTTTAGCACCACAACCCCTTTTTGATGCCATTTGCAGGGAAAAACAAGACGCTTTCATCTGTAGCCCTTTTTCGCATTTTTCCCCAAAAAACAAGATTTTGCTGTATTTTGGCTAATTTCTGGGTCCCCTCCAGGGGAATCCACAAACCCTGGGTACCTTTACAATCCCCAAGATGTTAGAAAAAAAGGACGCAAATTTGGCGTGGATACCTTATGTGGTCAAAAAGTTACAGGGGCCTAAGCGCGCACTACCCCAAATAGCCAAAAAAAGGCTTAGCACAGGGGGGGGGGAAAAGGCCTAGCAGCGAAGGGGTTAAAGAAGAAAGTTATATAAAACAGTCAAAAAGTTAAAAAAAACACAGTAAAAAGTAGAAAAAAATGCAAAATATAGACTTAGGCAGAGAGAGAGATAGATAAGAAATAAAGAAAAATTGAAAAACAGTGTAAAAAACTAAGGATTGCAAAGATTGAGGGAGGATAGAAAAGCAGGCCCAGAACCATAGCATAGAGTGAAAAACAAGATGGCCGCGCCCATCGCGACCGCGTGGGTAAGTTCGCGCGATATTTCTCCCCGAGCACGCACAAAACGCCGCGAACACGTACAACGCGTTCCCGAACATGGAATGCGCATCGCGAGCACGCTATATGCGACCCGGAACAGGAAATAAGGGATCGCGAACGGGCGGGACAAGTGAAAAACATGGCCGCGCCCATAGGCGACCGCATGGGTAAGTTTGCGCCCCGAGCATGCAAACAGCGTCCCGAACACGCACAACGCGTTCCCGAAGAAGAAAAACGCATTGCGAACGGGCGCGACAAGCAGCTACGCACGCTCGCAAAGCTACACGTAGCTCGCGTAGCGCTCCGACGTCTACGCGAACTACGCCCAGGCTTAATCTTTAGCACTAAGTACTGGGTTTAGGTTTCTTCTAATAGGAATCTCTGGGAATACTAAATCCATATTAGAATAATAATACTGCAATTTGCCTGTTTTATAGAACAGACTGGACACAACACTACATGACACACCATATGTTAACGGAAGATGGTGCTAAGTCACCCCCTCCGAGATAGACGGAGGTAATTTCATGCAAACATAACAGTCACTTACATCCATTGTATCAACATATTCAAAAAGAAGTTTAGTAAATGCATTTAATGACGATTCACTATTTGATCTGCCATGTTGATACATAGTCTCATCTATTTGTTCTAAATTAGTAGCAGTCATTCCTTTAGTAACTGTATTCACTTGATTACTTATATTAGTATTATTTTTGTCATTATTTATCATCAGAATAGGTATCACAACTGTTAGCAATAACCACATTAAAATTAGTAACAAAATACTGCAGAAACATCATTTAACACATGTTCACTTTAAACTAGATTTTGGATGTTCAGTCACTTCTGTTTCTGCCATTTTAATATTCTAAATTAACCTATCTCTAACTTGTCTTCTATACCTTTAACTTATGTTAAACTAAGATATGTATAAATCTTTGTGTGATCCTACACTTCAACGGCTTTTATCTTTTACTTTCCCCTTTGTCTTTTAATTTCTTCTCTTCATCTGGTTCCTTTATTTTCTGTTTTACTTGTTTGTAAATTTTCCACTTTCTGTGTCACAGTCTTTCTCTTAAGGTGGTCTCAATTTTCTTTCATCACTTCTTTCATTAGTAACATTTACTTGTTCTTCGTTTAAATCGAGATTCTCAAAGTCCTCAAGGATAACATAGGTTCATTCAGGAGCCTTATATTTTCTATTTGGAGCTCTCACTCTTGTTGATTTTCATAAAGATTTTCTTCTTGGATGTTCTTCTTCTTCATTTTGACTTGATATTTCGTTTACTTGTTCTAATCTTTTCCCTGTCCTTCTTTTCAAAACATGTCTCAGTCCTTTTACTCCACTTGGCTAGTGATCACTCTTTCTGATTCTTTTTGTTTGAACTGCTTTTTCACCTTCTTCACCAATTTCTAGTGTTCTTTTAATTTCCTTTTCTTTTAGTTGAGCTTGTTCTGAGGTTTCTGATTTTTGTCTTTCTGTCGATTTAATTTCTTCTTGATCTTTTAATTCTTCTTTTTCTGATTCTGTTTGGACTTGATCTGAGTTTTCTGCAGCAGGTTCTTCTGTTGACTGAATTTGTTTTGAACTTATCAGTTTCTCATCTTCTTCTTCTTCTGATTGAGCTTGATCTGGATTTTCTGTTTCAATTCGTTCTGGTCTTTCAATCTCTTGCTCTTCTCCAGTCACTACAGCAGTTTCTTGAGACCCACTATCCAGTGTCCACCCTACTTGACTTGTACTTAGTTGTTCATCATCGATATGTTCTTCAGAGTCTGTTTCTCTGATTTCTTCGACTTCACAACTTTCAGCTTCTGGTTCTTTTCTTTGTTCCACCAGTTGCTGCTCTGGTCGTTCAGGAGGATTTGGGACTCTTTTGGTATGACTGGCATGTATCCAATTTGGCAAGCCAAAACACTTCACTGCTGTTGTTGTGACCAATACAATTTGTAGCGATCCTTTCCACCTGGGTTCTAGACACAACTTTCTTGTGTGCTTCTTTATCATAACCCAATCTCCTGGACACAAATCATGAGCTTGATTCGGCTGTGCTGTGGTCGCATCTTCTCCAACCTGGTGAGACACAGAATGTACCAGATCAGCTAATCCTTTACAATAGTCCAACACTAGATCATCAGTTATAGTCATCAGTGTGTTTCCAGGTACAAATGCTTGTCTCATTGCTCTTCCCATAAGAATTTCATGAGGACTCAATCCTGTTCTTCTGTCAGGGATGCTTCTAAGGCTCATTAAGACAAGGGGCAAAGCATCAGGCCATTTCAGTGAGGTGGATGCACACACCTTTCCTAACCTGGATTTTATTGTACCATTTAGCTGCTCAACCACTCCAGATGCTTCTGGTCGATAGGCACAATGTAGTTTCTGTTCAATTTTGAAAGCTGTACAGATTAATCAAATTATCTCATTGTTAAAATGAGGTCCTCTATCTGATTCCAAAGTGACTGGAAATCCGAACCTAGGGATGAGTTCTCTTAAAAGCAGTTTGGCAACCGTGAGACTGTCATTCTTTCTTGTTGGATAAGCTTCCACCCAATGAGAAAACAGACACACAATGAAAAGGACATACTTCAGACAGCTGCATGGTGGCAACTCTATAAAATCAAGCTGCAGTCTTGTAAATGGTCCTTCTGCCTTTCCTATTTTTCCCCAACTGACAAATGTTCTTCTACCTGGGTTTTGCTGTTGACATATCAAACAGCACTGGCAGAGAGTCTCTGCAATAAGCCTAAACTTGGGATTGTACCATGTCTGCCTAAATTGTCTAATCATGGCATCCCTCCCAATGTGTGTAACTCCATGATATACTCTTGCCGGTTGTGATAACATACTGTCTGGCATTATTGGTCTTCCATCTGGACACACCCATACCTCATCATCGGTTCTTCTTGTGCAACCTGTGTTGGTCCAGAATTCTTTTTCCTTTACGTCTGCCTCATCCTGTAACTGTCTAACTTCATCCCATGTTTCAAAAGCAGAGAAAAATATCAGTTGGCAATCAGTAGTTTCTTTTTCCAACCCCCTGTTCAAAGTCATTGTATTTCGAGAACAAAATTGTGCAACCTGGTCAGCATATTTATTGCCTTGTGTCACATAATCTTTTCCTGACTTATGTGCGGCACACTTGACCACTGCAAATTCTCTTTGCAATTGTAATGCTTCCAATAATTCTTTGACATTTTTACTGTTTCTGATAGGAGAACCTGAAGAAGTCAGAAATCCCCTTTGCATCCATATTTGGCCCAAATCATGCACAACCCCAAAACCATATTGACTATCTGTGAATATGGTTATCCTCAATTTTTTCCCAATTTTGCAAGCTTTCGTTAAAGCTACCAATTGGGCTATTGGTGCAGACTTGACTCCCTTTAGACAGGATGCTTCTACAATAGCGGATATAGTACAGACAGCATAGGCAGCACTTAGCTCTCCATCTTGTTTTCTCAAGCATGACCCATCAACGAACAATACATAATCTGATTCTCCCAATGGGACGTCTAAAATGTCTGGCCTAGGCTTTGTACACATTTCTGTTAGATCCAAACAATCATGATCAACTTCTTCCTTCACTTCTTCACAGAATGGGTCCGGCAACAGGGTTGCTGGATTTACTGTTGTGCATCTTATCACACTTACATTTTCAGCTCCTAGGATCACTCTTTCATACTTAGTCAGCTGACTTTGGGTCAAGTGTTGTGTTCAAGTCCTTGTTAAAAGGATCGCGACAGAATGTGGCACATACACTTTCAAGGGATGTCCCATAACAATAGATTCACTCTGTTCCAGACTCACACATGTTGCAGCTACTGCTTTTAAGCAGCCAGGCAATGCTGCGGCCACAGAGTCCAGAGTGGCTGAAAAGTATGCCACTAGACGTCGCATCAATCCATGTCTTTGGGCCCGATTCACAGAATTAATCTGCGACAAAATTCTAAACTTACTACTTTTGGTATTCACAGAAGGCATTTAGTAGTAGTAAAGTTAGGATTTTGTCTTAAGTTTGTCTTAAGTTTGTCTTAAGTCTGTCTTAAGTTTGTCTTAAGTCTGTCTGAAGTCTGTCTTAAGGTTGTCTTAAGTCTGTCTTAAGTCTGTCTTAAGTCTGTCTTAAGACAAAATCCTAACTTTACTACTACTAAATGCCTTCTGTGAATACCAAAAGTAGTAAGTTTAAGATTTTGTCTCAGATTAGTTCTGTGAATCGGGCCGTTTGAGTTAATACTGAAAGTGCACATCCTTCCCTCCCACAACAGAACAAAGCAAATTCTTTCATGTAATCAGGCATTACCAATGCTGGTGCTTGACACAAACAATCCTTTAATTTTATGAATGCATTCTCACTTTCATCATCCCATTCAATTGGGTCCATCACATCTTTTCGTGTCAATTTTATTAGAGGCTTTGCAAGCAATGAAAATCCACTGATCCACTGACGACAATATCCAACCACTCCCAAAAACATTCGTACTTCCTTCTTAGTTTTGGGTAGAGTCATCTGTCGAATCACTTTTATTCTCTCTGGTGTCACTTTTCTAACTCCTTTTTCTATCTTGTGTCCTAAATATTTGACTTCTTATCGGAAAAACTGCAATTTTTCTGGCGACACTTTGTGTCCTCCTTCTGCCAAATGGTTCAGTAAAGCAATTGTGTCTGTGACACAACCCTCTCTTGTTTTTGATGCGACCAGTAGGTCATCAATATATTGAGCCAAAACTGAATTTCCTGGCATAATCAATGTTTCCAAATACTTTTTCAAAATTTGGTTGAATATCGAGGGACTCTCTGTATACCCTTGAGGAACTCGGCACCAGGCCAAAACACGGTCCTCGAACCGAAACGCAAAAAGATATTGGCTATCTTCATGCAAAGGAATCGAAAAGAATGCTTGGCACAAATCAATCACTGTATACCAATGTGCATCCCAAGGTATCTGATAAAGAATTACTACTGGATTTGGTACTACTGGACAACAAGATACTACTATTTTGTTGATTTTCCTTAAATCTTGGACTATTCTCTATTTGCCATTAGGCTTTTTAAGCCCCATAATTGGTGAGTTGCAAGGACTGCCCATTATTTCTGTCAGAATACCTTGTTCAACCATTTGGTAGATTACTGGAGCAACCCCTGCTTTTACTTCAGGACTCATTTTGTACTGTCGGGTGTTTGGATAAATTGCACCTTCCTTCACCATTATTTTAATCGGGTCTACATTTGACATCAGACCAATTTCCTTTCCTGAAAAATCCCATACATCTGATCTCACTGTGTCTTTCAACTCATCAAGTAGACTGTTTTCAGTTAGAAGTGTAAAAATCTCATCCACTTCTGTTCCTTGTTTTGCTAGCATCATCTTGAAAGCGATATCTTCATCAGGTGTTTGGAAAGCAATACCATCAGGTGTACAATAGATGGTACAATTCATTTTACACAACAAATCCCTCCCTAACAAGTTAACTGGACTTGAATCACACACCACAAACCGATGCATGTCTTTGAAATTTCCAATATTTACTTCTATTGGTTTAGTAAGTGGGGTTTTTATTTGCTTATTTGAGACTCCTACAACTTGGATAGTTTCTCCCGAGAGGGGTAGGTCTGGAATTTCTGCTGCTCTTACAGTAGAACGGGTAGCACCAGTATCCACTAGGAAAGTGATGTCATTACCTTCCACTTTTCCATCAACAAATGGACCTGACTGATCTACCGCCAAGGATGCGCCAAGCACGCATTCTTCCTCCCCCCCCAGGCACCATCATTGGGAAACATCCGAATCACACTTGTTACTGTGCATCCAATATTGTTGAACTG
Organism: Calotriton arnoldi; assembly: GCA_963921515.1. NCBI lineage: Eukaryota > Metazoa > Chordata > Amphibia > Caudata > Salamandridae > Calotriton > Calotriton arnoldi. The sequence goes on along the minus strand of CAWUFW010015422.1, from coordinate 119,805 downwards.
TTTGTGTATTCTTACCACTCTCTCCACGGAATCCGGTGTTCACACTGCATCTCTGCACTTGAGCGTTCATCCAGTTGGGCATAGGGGCTTGTGGCACCTGTAACTGTGGAGTAACTACCTATTGCTGTTGCTGCTGGTTCACAACCACCTCATTCTGCATCTGTGGATTTAAATTTTGATTTACCCCATTATTCTATTGAACGTTTCTACACTCATTCTTCCAATGCCCATGCTTTCCGCACGCGTGACAAGGAAATTTCTTTTTTGCTTCTTCTCTGCTCATTCGCCCTTTTCCTTTGTTCCCATTCAATCCTTGACTATTCTGATTTTGGTTATTCGACTGATTTTCATTTTGAGAACCAGTACTTGCCTCTTGATGTTCTGCAAACTTCACTTGTGCCCACATCATCTTTTCTTTCAATTTCTTATGTTTTGCGTCAATATCGTCACTGCAATACTTTGCGTATTTTAAAATATCATCAATGCGCTTACTCCGCCAGCATAGCATATGCTGTTGAATCATTTGACTAATTTCCGATCTCAATCCATACACAAACCTATACACAAAATGTCCCATATCCTTATCACCGATATTTTCAAATCCACTATACTGCTTAAATACCTGTAATAACCTCTCGTAATACGCATGCACTGACTCCTTTGGTTCTTGAGTTGTTCTATCTATTTTAACCCAATCCATTTCTTTTGGAGGGATTTTCCCTTTCAAGAAAGTAATTACTTGCTCATATTTCTTCATCACATCTTCTGAAGGCGCACCTGTCTTTGCATCTCTTGGATATTCTTCAGTTGGCCAATCAACCATATTCTTACATTCTGTCCATAAATCAGCTGGCACCACTATATCAAACAGACCATCCAAATCCTTCAACAATACTTTTAAAACTTTCACAGACCTCTCTACCTGCTTATACCATTCAACTGGCTTCTCCCTTAATCTCAGGAAATCATTTGTAAAAGACAAAATATCCTGTCTGGACCAAGGAACATGAACATATCCACCACCAGGAACTTCTCTCACGGGACGCACTCTTTCAACCTGTTCTGTTTCTCTTAATGGGTATGCAGATGCCTCCTTTGTAGCTGCTTCATCCCTTTTCTTTTTCCATCTACCTCTCCATCTGTCTACATCTCCCCATTTCTTCAAAATATTTATTAATTCTTTGATTTGTAATCTCGTTCTTGATGCATTCAAACTTTCTAAATCCTTGTCAGTAAATTCTGCCCTATATGGTTTCTGCAATAATTTCGATTTTTCTACATCTCTTCCAAATTCTGAAGCAACCTCTACTATTTTCTCATGCAGATTCTTTGCTCTCCATGTTATACTTTTACACAAAAATAACAATTCATCATCTCTGTATGTACCTAATCTCTCTGGGCATATTGTTCCAATGATCATTTCTTCTAGATCCACTTTAAATTTGGCCACATCTATATTTGGTGTCTGAGGTCTCTTTATGTCTAATCCTTTCGCCCACTCCTCTAGTACTTCTGGCGAAAATCCTTTAGAATGTCCTGCTACAGGAGTGACAATCAGTTCCTTTCTCCTTTTATTTACTGGTGAACCTCTTTTCGGAGTCTCTGTCACTGTTTAAATATTAGGGAGATCTAGTAATGTAAGTAAGTAAGTTTTATTATGCGTGATTAATTAAAACCATTGCATACCGTACATTAACAATAAAATTGAAGAATATAGCACTAATACAAAAGTTACAAAGTTTAAAATGCATTTGTTTTATAGATAAAAAGACATAAAATAATCTCGAAGGTAGTAGCACCGCTGGCGTTGTTTTACTAGTCTTTTAAAAGTCAATTGGATAAGAATTTTCTATTTGAGCCAGTAAAGTGGTCCTGTGCAGCAATTACAGTACTCTGTTGCCCCTGGTTGGGTTAACCAGGTGCATTTGTGATGTGACATTGTGTTATATTACGGAGCAGACTCATGTAGTGCCCAAAACCATTGTATGGGGAAGGATCTTAACTGTTGAGAGTACATTTTTTCAGCCTCAATGCTGTTAGGTCAAAAAAATTTGTAAGGCGACAGTTTAGCTGTACTAAAGTTGGATTAACCCTTTCGCTGCGTGCGTTGGCCAACGGCCGTCGCGAGCACTACCTCGGTAGTGCTGCGCACGTCCGTTGGCCGACGCGGCCCCGCCCGCTTAATAGAACGTTCCGCACTGGCGCGGAACGTTCGAAGCAGCTAAGCGGTTAAAGCACAGCATCACCGCCTGCTACAGGACCTTACTCCGTGCTGGTTAAACAATGGCTTTAACAGAGTTTTCCGTATGTCCTTTAGCTTCTTGCATATACATATGATATGAATCAGAGTCTCAGTGTCACTAGCGCACAGACGGCAAGGCTGATCTCCCCCTCTTCCTTCCCAAGGTGGTAAAAACGGATTGATTGGGCCAACTCCCATGCGGAGTCTTAGGAATTTTTCCTTGGTACAAGCTTAGTACTGACCTTGAGATAGGGTTGGGGTTTGAGATCTAGTAATGATATATTTGAATCAGTCTCACTGGTTAGATCTTCTGACATCGCTACCTCTTTTCTGACATTATTTTGCGGGATTGTCACTGTTTGTAATCTCTGGGTGTCTCGTTTATCCCGATATAATGGAATAACCGGACCTATCGTTACTGGCACTGTCAAAGCTTCGGCATTTAAACCTAACTGATTTATTTTCTGAATTATCTCCTCTTTTGTTCTATTTAATGCATCCCTTTCCTTTTCCTGTAATTCTTTGGTAACTGTAGGATCATATAAAACCTGCGGAACTAAGGGACTTCTCATCATTGGTGCACTTGGAGTTGCCTCTCCAGCACTTTCTTGATAAGGTGGAGGTCTTTTATCTAAAATGCCCTCTAATAACTCATCATCCGTTTCATCACATTCTGTTCTTGCCATACCTAGGTGTTTCAATTTTTCTTTGCATTTACTTCCTACTTGATCTTTTGCCATCAATACTGGATACAACCCTTCTGTTACTACAGCTGTTCTCCATCTTTTCATCTCATCTCCTCGAGTATCAAACGGATCAAACGGATATCTTGGCAAAAATCCCCTATTTATTCTTCTACCACCTCTGTATTTCTCTCGCTTAAATGCCTCAACTTCCCATTGCTCCAAAGCTTCATACCGCGTTAGCCTAGGACTAGGTTCTAATGTATTCATCCGATTTCTCAATTTCTGAAGAACCCTTACATTAAAGGTACCATTTTCAGGAAAAGCTAAAACTCCATCACCTTTCGTATATTCCACCCAATTTTCCAACCAAACACACGTATGGTATCCTTGTTCCAACATCATAAAGGAAGCAGGTGTATTAGGGGGTGGCATAAGAAACCCTTCTCTGGTTACTACACGCTTATCCTTTTTAAAGAAATTCTTGATTTTATTAATCAACTTCATTTTCCCAATCCCTGTTTCTAAGAATTTTCAGCAAGTTAAAACTAGAAACTCTCTTCCGTATTCTCACGTATCCTGTTTCCCAACACTCGTCCTATACCAGCGCGACTCACACCAACGGTCCAATCAGGGTTCACTACGTATTTTCTTCCACAACCAATACCTGCGCAGCTATTGTTTACCAACCAATCAGAGCTTTGCACACACCCACTTGTTGCAACCAATACCAGTGCAGCTCTTTGTGATGTCAGTATTACTCCTACTACTGACCCTCCCTTTACAATTGGCACTTGTTACACGCCCGCTGTCTCAACCAATACCAGCGCGGCTCTCTGTGACGTCAGTATGACTCCTGCTTCTGACCCTCCCTTCACAAGGTAATACAGCAGTGTTTTCTCTAAACTTTTCTTAATATCTTTTCTGTTAGTAACAACGTAAAAGCAGCGCTACTCTGTCTGCTCCGCTAATCCAAAGATAGTTTATTCACTTGCTTCAAAGAGAAAGTACTTCCTTATACAACGAGTAAAAACCACTGTTTACCCTTCACTTAAGCTCGGGAAAGCCTATTACTCCTCTAGGGATACCCCTCCTTCGGGTAAGGCCAAAGTTTCACAGGTAGACCCTTCGCTTTCACTCACACTCTACTCTTATACGATATAATCCCTAATATAACACCTACAGCCCTCCGTAGCTTTTAGGTATTATGACAACAGACGAGTAACCTTCTGCAGTGTGATTTCCTTAACACACTATTCAAAGTTCAATTCCAGGGATTCCCAGGTATTTCTATTCCTGTACTTCCAGACAACATAGAACAAGACACTAACTTTTCATGTTAAGAACATGTAGTCAATAATCAATAATCACCAAACTAATCAATAATAACCATCCTCTGCTACCAGAAAAACTGATCCAGCGCGAAGAGGCCAGGGTTGGATAATTTACATGCAAAAACTGAACTTTTCAATGGGCCCATATACTTTTATCCGAATACCTTTATTTGTATTGTCCCTGGCCAATTTCCCGCTGGAAGGGTGTTTTGGTTTGAATAATTCCACGAATTTTGATTAGTTATTTCCCTGTAACCACAAATCAATTACAGTATCATGTCTAACTAATCTTTACGAATCAACACTCTTCCTCTGGTCAATGGACCATTAGTTGAGTTAGTTGATGGTGATATTAACAACTTCTTAACTAAAATTCATAATGAAATAACCACAGACTGAATATAATAATAATAATACGTTTATCTAAAATTTCAGTCATTTAGTTGAACGCTCATTAATTACAAATACACAGTGCAAGCTCCTTTTTCTCAAAAATGGGAGAGAGAATGATCATGAAGCACAATACATTCAATTTCACTAGCCCTCAACAAATCAAATGCACAAGAGTGGATAGATGTAGAGACAAAAGGCACATTTATAATACATTTGCAAAGAAATATGCAAATACTGAATAGAATGACATTTACCTAATGTGGATAACTGGAAAACCACCCCTCTGGCCAAAGGACTGGTGGAGGTCCCCTGACTTAGGATCAGGAGACAAAGATTAAAGGATAGGATCAGGACAGATCTGATACTTACTAGACTTCTCTACAACCCGACGCACCAGGGCGATTCCCTCTCTCTCACTCTCTCCCTCCTCGATATTCTTCCGCAATCTTCAAATCTATTCAAGCAGTAGTCTGGATCTTCTGAGCCTACACTCGTCTTCTCTCTATCTTTCTCTCTCGTGCTCAGCTCCCAGCAGTGTAGTCAGCATCGCATCGCATACTCTTCTTGATTCAAATCACTCTAGTTATAGTCTTTATTCTTTCATGTCCCACCCTCAAGTGTTGCAGCTTTACTAAACTACGGAATATGATTGGACGGGGTTAGGGGTGTCTTCATCATCCCAAACTGAAGTATTCATTTTATTAGTAAAACCTACTGTTTGTTAACCCTGCCCCTTCTACTCATTCATATGTTCTGTTCGAAACATGCATATTTTGTTGCAAATGCCATAATTCACTTAATACTGGCTTCATAGTTGACTGTTACATCTTCTTCTTTTCCCATCCTTTCTGTCCTTGGATTTTGGGAGGCTTTCAGCTCCCTCTGTGTCATCAGTCATTTCATGGTCTCACTAGGCATGCGCATCTTTCGCCATTTTCTTTTTCGGTCATGGATTAGCAGGCCCAAATATACACTATTAATAAAAGAGTCAAAAACAAATGTTATTTTCTTGAACATGTAATTATCACTGTTCACCACCCACTTCTACTCTATCCCAAGTGATTATTCTTTCTCTTAGGCATAAGCGTTAATTGCAGCAGCTTCTTTTCAAATCAAGCAAGCATATGCTGAGCAAGCGGTACCTCAACACCGCGTTTCAATTCTTCTTGCGCATGCGTGAGAGGTTTTCCCTCTCACAGCGAGTTAGTCACATTATTTCCTGCGTCATTCAGGTTTGCACATGCGCAAAAGCGTTTTAGCAAGTTAAAGTGGGTTTTAATCGTGCTGCGTTTTATTTCTCATTAATTCAAGCATGCGTAAGTTTTTATCCCCAAGTTTTCTGTGTTGTGTGCATGTTGGTTTAGCATTATCTAATAATTATCGGTTAATAAAGTTAATGGAAGATTCGATCAAGCAAGTCTAATTTTCTCGAGTCCTTGCTCCATCAGTAGTACCCCTCCTTTTCCTTGCTGGAGATCTAGGAGCCAATGATTCTAAAAGATCAGGTTCAACTTCTTCCTCGGAAAGAAGCTCAACCTCCTGTTTTGCTCCAACAACAGGCACATGTACTATTGCTGGCAGCGGCTGCTGTCCACTTTGCTCTGTTTCCTGAAACGATTGTGCACTACTTTGCAAAAGGTACAAATCCAATTCAACAAAACTACTTTTTGGCGTCAACATGATTGCACTGACTGCCTCACTGACAGACATGGTCCTGAGCTTAGGTTGGGGGGTTGTGATGTTGATGCAGGAGTGCTGCTCTCAGCTTGCTCGCCGGAGGCCGGTGCAGCAGGCACAACTCTGCCGAAAAAGGTGGTGGAAATCAGCTTCTTATCCTCCCCACAGGCCACTTTCTTGGCAGCACTTTTCTTTGGGGCCATCTTCAAGCTGTCAGTTGGCAATAGCACTTAGCTTCACAAGCTGAAGAGATGCCTGTGTTGCGTAGTCAGTCACGTGTCATGTCGTGCACAGGCCTTCTGTCTGGCAGTACTATGGGTGATGTCTGTTCTCTGGTGCACCTAAAAGCAAACTAGAAAGAAGAACATCAGTGAAACGTGGCATTGTTGCAGTTCAATTTGTAGTACAAACAAACAATATCATTTAGTGTGGTTAATTAAGTTATTTTAAATAGTTAGCAATACAGTCTAACTATCCATTTGTAAAACCATACCAACATAAACTTTCATGGTGTACAGTACCCTCAGGAAGGATCAGAAAGAGAAACAACAGCAACATACAGATGTAACTGTTTGCTTTATGTGCATCACGTTGGGACGTGGCACTCGGGGAGGTGCAAGTGACAATGGAATAATCCTTAGACAACTAATGCTGTTGTTCAGTGCATCTATAGCAGACATGGAGTTGATGCCAGATGTTAGGAAATGGAGAAAAAAATCAAAATTAAATTTTTTTAAATGTACATAAAAAATAAAATAAAACATTACAAAATTAAAATTACTTTAAAAAAACATTAAAAAAAATAAAAATAAAATCTAAAAAATCTAAATAAAAAAATTAAAGATAAGTTAAATTATCCTTAAGCATGTTAATCTATTAAACTGCTATCATTCTCAGCCATCCATGCAAGCCTATGGCAAAGGGCCACACTGACTGGACACACAAAGTGGCTGCCAACCAGTGCCACATGGTCATCAACAACAACTAACACTGAGCAAGGAAGCATGGCTACAACAAAGAAGACTTGCAGGCCTATGGCAAAAGCACACTGGCTGGCTACACAAAATGGCCACAAGCCACATGGTCACAACAATAACAACCAGCAAGAAAGCATGGCCACAACAAAGAAGACATGCAGGCCTATGGCAAAAGCACACTGGCTGGCTACTAAAAATGGCTGCCACCCACATGGTCACAAAAAAAAGTAGGAGGCCTGGAAAACAAAGAACACATGCAGTCCTATGTATACTGACTATACAAAATGGCCCCTGGCCACATGGCATGAGGAAGTAAGAAAATGGTTGCCTATGGCACACACACTGGCCAGACAAAGGAGTCATGGTAACACAAAGAACACAGCATTAATTCAGCAATGCCAAAAGCGAAAATTAACAGGGCTAAAAGTGTTTACAACAAAACACATCCTCCAAAGGCATTACCCCACCTATACACTGATTGGAAGGGAAAAAAACGTGAAATCCCACAAAAAAAACACATGTATTTTAATCTGATGCTATTCATGGTCTAAATGATGTTTAAGTTTAGCAGACACCACAGAAACAGTTGTTTCGTGCACCCATGACTAGTGCGGGGCCTACTGGATGGCTCATTGGCAGACTAAGCCACATAGTAAAATAAATGAACATTGCAAATTTAACAAACATGGAAACATTTTATTGAACTGTGCAACATTGTTCCTTTACAAAAGAAGAAAAATTAAATGCAAAAATATAACTAGGCCCCTACTCAAACTGCAGGCCACCCACCAAAATAAATTTTACAAATCGAATAAAAGTACAAATAAATCCAGGTGCATGACCCCAATCAAACAAACAACACCCTTATACACCAGTTTTTCAACTTACTTGTGAAATCTCAAATACAAAGTCCTTAAATCCAATGGTATATATGCAGCAGACAAGGAGTATGATCCTTCCAGCTCCAAATCCCAATAAAAAGTGACCAGGAGAGGGACAAAGCACTGGGAGGAGCCTGCTGGACAGGAACAGGACGTTGGAGTCTCTATGGCACTTCCTACCTGTTTGAAAAAAAGTTTCAAAAAAAGACTTCTCGCACAAAAAAACAACTCCAACGGCCAGTTTGAGAAGAAAATCCACTACAAATTCCTCTCAGCTGCATCTCCAGCAGAAAAGCTGCTTGAGCGCTCCATTTGCAATTGTGATCGGCACTGGATATACTAGATTGGTGCCGTCGCGGCCAGAACCTGTGTGAGTGAGCGCGAAGTGTCGCAGGAGCTTGCTAGCGGTGCGAGAAGTCTTGCACGCACCAGTAAGTGGCCCGAGATTCTTGGTGCTCGTGGTTGAGAGACAAAACAAAACTTGAGCTCACAAACAGAAAAAAAACCTCTGCTTCGCACCCGAATGGCAGAATTCAGGAACTCTGCGTTCCTCCACAGAGCGCGGAGTGCCCGAATTCCACAAACTCCGCAAGCAGAGCAGGGTTTACTGCTCGGGCCTAGTTAGCAGTAAGGAATTTTATGACATAGTGCTGAGCATTTGCACTAGAATTTCAATTCCTTTTCTGTTTTTGCATAGAACCGCTTTATGGCTGCCATTTTTCGGCACGCCCGAGGTGAGCGGTCTAGTTGTTTTATTCCAGATAAAGGAAGGGGCTCTATAGGCAACAATCTGGCATGACCGCGCAGTGGGAGTGCGCAGCGGGCGTGCTGATGGCGGCCAGAAGGCATGCCAAAGGCAAGCCTGTCTGCTACCATCAACGTCCCGGAAGCGACCTGTGCCAGCCATGCTTCAAGTTTGAAGCTAGAAAAACACAACAAACCCCAGAAATAAGGTATTTCAGTAAGGAACTATGGGAATTAAATCCAAATACTGAAAAAGATAGAATTAGGCTAGAACATCAGGAAAAGGAGAAAGAAGGGGCTCAGATCCTTCTTAAGAAAGTCAAAACAGTAGTTGCCTGGACTAATGATAAGGCCCTGAACTGTGGGCTTATTAATGCACGCTCTTTGGTAATGCATGCACAAGTACTCTACCTCCTATTGTAGTACAAAGAGTAGGATATGCTGTTCATAACTGAGACTTGGATTCCTAAGGACACAGAGGTAGACTTATGCTTCACTTGCCCACCAGGATATAAAGTAATACATCAACTCAGAGCCAACAAAAGAGGGGGAGGGGTAGCGATTATCTTCAAAAGTGGATGAGCAGTGGGAACGCTCCCAGTTAAAGAAATTGAAGGTGTGGAAATACTAGATTTTTCCCTAAAAAAGGATGGCCCTGTCAGAGACTCTATGCTACAGACCCCCAGTAACCATACAAAATGTTGTTCAACCTTTCCTAAATGTTGTATCAAATCTAGTCCTGACCTATTCCAAGCTTTTAGTATTAGGTGATTTTAACATCTGGGCCAAAGATAGTTCCCAGAATCAATGCAATGACTTATTAATTTCGTGTGAAATGATAGTACTAAAGAAACTGGTTAAGAGTCCCACACATCAAGGAGAGCATACACTTGATCTGATACTAGCACCTATGAGTATGGTGGTAATAGAGGATATAGCCCCATTTAGTTGGTCAGACCATTCACTAATCACTTTCAAACTAATCAGGCCCAACCTAAAGGATAACTTAAAAATTGCTAGGGACAAGGTGAAGGGAAGAGCCTGGGCAAAATTTAAAAAGTTGGAAGGAAGTAAAATATTTAATACCTCACGCTGTTATCTGGAGGAAGAGACAGTGGACACAAACAATGCCCACCTACAGGATGCAATTATAGGTACATTAGACAAACTTATTCCAATAAAAATGCTGACACCAAAACTAAAACCTTCAGCCCCTTGGTTTATAGAAACCTTGAAGGAAAGAAAAACTGAGTGTAGGAAGCTCTTAAAGGCAATAGTGCAAAGAATATACAGATAAAGATAAGCTATTATTGAAAATGGCATTAAAAAACTACAAAAAGGAAATTAGGAATGCTAAAGAAATCCATTATACGAGTACTATCATAATGCAGTTAATAAATGAAAAGAGGTCTTTGATATAGTGAAAGAGCTAGCCCACTCGGACTGTTTAAAACATACAGTAGAACCTTCACAGAAATTGTGCAATAATCTGTATGATTTCTTTCATAATAAAATAGATCTAATTTTAAAAGATATAAATAAAGAGAATAAGCAGGAGAGAGGAAAGAAACTCAAGACTGAGCTCACATCCATGAACCTCACCCAGAGTACTAAGGTCAACACGCAGCGCGAAGGGACTTGCGGTAAATTAACTAAAATAGAACTGTTAAAAGAGGAAGAATTTCAAATGTTAGCTTTGTCAATCTCTTCGGTTCACTATTAGATCCAATACCCCATAATATTTCTAAAGAAAGAGTGAACAAACTATATCCAGATTTATGGACAATTTATAACCAATCACTAGCTAAGGGAACAGTTTCATCTGCCTGGAAGAAAGCATTAGTCACACATTTACTGAAAAAAATGATAGCTGATGTCCAGGACCCAAACAACCACCATCCAATCTCTAAGCTTCCATACCAGGTTATGTTTGTAGAAAAACATACCAGTAAAATATTAGCAAATTTTCTAGAACAAAATGACTTACTAGAAACAGAACAAATGGCTTTCAGGCCAGCCCATGCCACAGAAACGGCACTAATCCTAGCAACAGGTGAACCGAGATTGAGGGTTGATGGTGGAAAGGCTGCAGTCCTGATCCTGCTAGATCTATCAGCAGCTTTTGACACCACCAACCACTAGATCCTACTTAACAGATTCAAGGAGATAGAGGTGGAAGGAAATTTTTTTAAAAATGGATTGAATCATACTTTTTGGGACATGTCAAGCAATCTCTCTTCCCCCCTTTAGATCGGAATTTCAAGAAATTATACATGGGGTACCTCAAGGTTCAGTGCTATGCTCCATTCTTTTTAACATATATTTATGTCCACTGCTGACCTTGATCAAATCATTTGGGTTGCCCTTCATAAACTACGCAGTTGACACCCAATTAATGACATCATTAGATAGTAATGTTCCCACTCAGCTAGAAAAACTCTATGCCTGACTAACGGAGATGGCAATATGGCTCAGTAATAATACACTTAAATTTAATGTAAGTAAGACAGAGGGGCATATTAGCAAGACCCACGTTAAAATTATCGCCGTTTTAGCGGCAGGAAACTGCTGCTAAAACGGCGATAATGGGCTTGCTAATATGCGTTATGGAATTCCAATAGAAGCCCAGGTTAGATGTCCTGCACATCTAACCTGGGCTTCAATTGGAATTCTATAACGCATATTAGCAAGCCCATTATCGCCGTTTTAGCGGCAGTTTCCTGCCGCTAAAACGGCGATAATTTTAACGTGGGTCTTGCTAATATGCCCCAGAGTTTCTGTACTGGTCCCCCAGCAAAGCTCCATATCAACTTCCAAACAACTTCTGTCCATGCACAAATGACATGGATGAAATAACAGCTTGGTCAGTTTGAAATCTAAGGGGCATATTAGCAACGATTTGCGATAATTATCGCAAAGCGCGCTTAGCGCTGTTTTTTTTATCGCCGGCTATCGCTGGATTTCATTGCAGAGATAGTGCGTTATTAGCAACGCTTATCTCCAAGGCAATAAAAAATCCAGCGATAGCGGCGAAATGCGAGAATATCGCAGGAAATCCTGCGATAAAACACCAGCGATAGGGGAATCCTTGATGATAGGTCATGGTGGACTTAGCCTCACAATCCACCTCCCATTGAGAAAATAGGTAAGTCAAGTTTTTAGCAGGTGTTAAATTCCAGAGATAATCGCGGTTAGCGCGACTTTTTTTATCGCTTAGCGGGCATTGATAATAGGGGGAAGTTGTGTTTGTGACTGTTTGCAGTTGCTTTTAGTTGGGAACGCCTACTTTGCATGTCATTAGCGATAATTATCGCTGACATGCAAAGCAGCAACAAAACGGCCGCTATCGCCATTAAGCTGTCGCTAACAGCTGTTAGCGACAGCTTGCTAATAGGGCGATAAAAATGCTGCTTTAGCGGCAAAAAGTGCCGCTAAAGTGGCGATACTGCCCTTGATAATATGCCCCCAAGTTTCCAGATTGATGAAAACCTCTCAATGGGATAATAAGACAATAGCTACTTGCTATGGACTTATGAGGAACCTGAGAAAAATGGTTCCTCCGGCAGCCAGCAAGAAACATGGTAGTGCAGAGTATAATATTAAGCAGAATTGATTATTGTAACACCCTTTTATTGGGAATTCCAGATTATCTGCTTAAAAGACTTTATAGGATACAAGTGATGGCTGCCAATCTAGCAGTCAACAAATCAAGATTTGATCTGCATCAGATACCCTGAAAGACCTCCACTGACTACAGGTGAAAGAAAGAAGTATTTTCAAAGCCACGTGTATAGTCGATAAAGCTACAAATGGTTCAGGACCTAGACCTCGACAAAACAAATACAACACCTACAAACCTGTGAGGATGCTGGGAGCATCATCAGCAAACCTCGTCTGTGTACCTAGGTTTAAGAAAACAAGGATAGGTTGGAACAGACTGCCAATATCCCTTAGAGCAAATGGAAATCTACTAAGTTTAAGGAAGAACGTAAAAATGTGGATCTTTCCAAAATACGATCGCCCGTAGTCCGTTTGTTCGGTAAAAGAATAAGAGTGGTGTCTCCCTTAGTTGACTGATAATTGTTGATAGCATCAACATGCTACACTGCTATGAAGGCCATTTTAGTCTGTAAGTTTTGACTGACCCCTAAGAGGTATAGGCTCAGATTCAGGGGCAGCCACATATTCTCCACACAGACATGGGTGAATTTCTTAGATTATGGTAGTAACGCACTGAAGGGCTGGGTGACAGGCAGCAAGGTTGCTGATTATTCAGGGCTGTGCAACTTATTTTTAAAGGAGTACATGCTTGATGCTTGTTTTCCACAGCTGTGCCAACATCTGGTTAATAGCAGGCTGACCCCAGGAAGCTTGCTGAGGAGGTGGACATCTGGATTAGCACCAGAGTGTCTAAGAAGGTATCTGGGGTGGACTCCTAAAATGGTGGTCATAGTTCCCACCAGAAGAAGGAGGGGGAGATAAAAAGACAGAGGGCCTAATTTAGATCTTGGTGGACTGGTTACTCCTTCACAATGGTGACGAATATCTCATTCACCGAAACATAAATCCCATAGGCTATAATGGGATTTATATTTCCGAGGACAGGTTATTCATCACCGTTGTGATGGAGTAACCCGTCCGCCAAGATCCAAATCAGGCCCAGAGTTCTCTAAAGGCCCCCAAAACCACTCACAGGGGAAAGGGTCTGGTTCTCCTTGCCAATGTGGCCACCAGAAGAACAATTACTGTGACAAAAGTCATCAGCCCAAGCCCATTAAGTGCTGAGTATGGACACTACAAGGGGGATCCCAAGTGACAAAATAGAACATCACCTCCCACTGGAGGATAGATTCCATAGGTGGCTAATGTAGTGCTGGGGGAAGAGTTTGTGAAGGGGGGAGGGGTTAGTAGGATTACCCTAGTGTCCCTGGGTGACAGTGAGATGGTTCCTAAGATCCATGTGCCCTCATATACCACAAAGTATAGGCAATGGGTCACCATCAATAGCCATGGTGTTGAGGCTCTGGGGAATACAGGTGCCAGCATGACTATGGTAAGGAGTCAGCTGGTGTCCCAAGAGCAGGTGATTCCCAATGCATTCCACCAAGTTGTGGTGGCCTAGAACAGAGAAGGTCACTACCCAGTGACCCTTGTTCCAATTTGAGTGGGGGTAGGAGGGGTTCAGGTTTTCTGAAGGGTGCTGCCTGTGGACTGTTAATGACATTGAGCACACTACCTAGAAGAAAGTGGAGCTCAAGGCTCATTTAGAGATATTGGGGTTACCTGACTGGATCTGCACTATGACATGGTGCATGGCTGCCCAGGATGGGAGTCAAAAAGGGCTGGAGCCTGGAATAATGGCCCAGTCAGCTACTAAGAAGGGGAAAGGCAGAGGGAATGGGAAATCAGCCCTCGGATGTCTTCCCATTGAGGTGGATGGGGCACCTGCAGTAGCCACCCCAGAGACCACTGAGGAGGGCATTGCTCCCCTTGGTGACTCGCCTGAGCTTGCTGCATGGCATGTGGAAGGAGGACCCACCAAAAAGGAGTTATTCAAGGCATAGAGGTAGTGCCCAACCCTAGTGGGACTAAGGCAACAGGCCGAAGCCAAGCAGCAGGTGATGCCTCTGGGAGTCATCACATTCACTGCGAGGACAACCCCCTTTACTGTGAGCCTAAGGCTCCTGTGCATGGGACAACAAGAGCCCTGGTGATCCCCCAATGCTACAGGGCCTTCCTACTGAAGCTGGCTCATGAAATTCCCCTGGCAAGTCACCTGGGCCAAGACAAGACGTTTGCAAGGCTTGTCCCCCACTTTTATTGGCCCAGGATCAAGACTTCCTCAGATGTGTTCTGTAGGACTTGTGTAACCTGCAAGGCCAGTGGAAAGACAGGGTAGAGGCTTAAGGCACCCCTTAGTCCCTTGCCTGCCATTGGCACACCCTTTGAGCGGGTTGGCGTGGACATTATTGGGCATATGGATCCCCAGACTGCTTCAGGCAACAGGTTTATCCTGGTTCTGGTGGATCATGCCACTAGGTACCCAGACACAATTCCTCTGAGGACCATGAATGAACCTGCAGTGGCAAAGGCTCTGATGGGGAGTTTTACCCAAGTGGATTTCCCCAAGAAAGTGGTGTCTAACAGGGACACCAGCTTTATGTCTGCTTATATGCAGTCAATCTGGATGGAGTGTGGGGTAACCTACACATTATCTACTCCTTACCATTCACAAACAAAAGAGATTGTGGAGAGATTCAGTAAGACCCTGAGGGTATGCTTGGAGGCCTACCTGAGGCCTTGAGGAATACGTGGGACATCCTCTTGCCATGCCTGTTGTTTGCCTACAGGGAGGTACCACCCAAGGGAGTGGGCTTCAGCCCCTTTGAGCTTCTGTGTGTGCATGCTGTCAGAGGACCTCTGAGTGGGATGAAGGAGGGGTGGGAACAAGCTCCTAGGATGATTCCCCAGGCTGTAGTGAGCTTTATGCTAGCAATCAGAAGCCAAATGGCTAAGGTGTGGAAGCAAGCTTCTGATAACTTAGAAGCCAATCAGGAAGTGATGAAACAGTAGTATGGCCAAAATTCTAGTGTGGGTGATGAAACCTGTGGAGCCTAGGCCCTCCAGGACCCTTGGACTGGGCCCTATGAGGTGATTGAGAGGAAGGGTGAGGCTACCTACCTGGTGGACCTCAAGACCCCTAGGGAACCCCAGAGGGTGCTTCACATCAATCACCTCAAACCCCCTTTGAGAGGTCTGAGCTCACCATGCTGTTGGTGACAGATGGAGACGAGGAGGAGGAGACTGAACTTCTCCCTGACCCCTTAGACTCCAAGGAGAATATTAACACAGATTCTCTTGCTATCGAAGGTAAAAATGCCTCGTCTTCCCAAACTAACATGACTGATGTACATGATCTCACTGACTTCTATAACTCCACTATTTCTGGTATCATGGATTCAATAGCTCCTCTACAGCATAAAAATGCCTCCTCCAAAATCTCCAAACCCTGGTTCAATGACAACCTAAACTCTGAACGCCGCAACCTAAGGGCTGCTGAACGTCTATGGAGATCCAATCCTCCCGTCTATCATCTAAAATTCCTGAGATCGGTTAGGAGTTCTTACAATAAAAAAATCAAGATGACTAAGGCCGATTACTTCAGAGCCCAACTAACTCAAGCCTCAAATCGCCCCAAAAAACGTTTTGAAATTGTCAAACCTGCAATCAGTAAGAGCACCCAATCACTTTGATTCAACAGACAATTCACCTTCATGCAACGATCTGGCTATCTTCTTTATGGAAAAAACTAAACTCATCAGTCTTGATCTTGAATCTAAGAGGGTCCTACTTACTTCATCTGAGAGTGTGGCTGATCCTGCCCTCTCTGAGAGTCTAAAGCCACCTAGTATTAGCATCAAAAACATGGCCACCTGGAGCTCCTTTTCTCCCCTCAGTGAAAATGACATCTACAAAACTCTTCTGAACATTAACCCCTATAATCACTTCAGCGACCCATTGCCTCCATCTGCCTTCAAAGATATCAAGGTTGTCCTTATCCCCATCTGGACAAAGATTGTCAATGCCTCCTTATCTCTAGGCAAGATCCCTGAATGTCTAAAAGCAGCTCAGGTTTCACCCATTCTCAAAAAACCTGATGCGGACAGATGTGACCTCAACAACTTTCGTCCCATCTCCAACATCCCTACTCTGGCTAAGCTCCTTGAAAAATGCGTCCAATCGCAACTCTGCTCACACTTTGAGACTTTCAATCTCTTGGATCAACATCAATTTGGGTTTGGGAGCGGTCATAGTACCGAATCCGCGCTCCTTCTCATCATGGATGACATCCTAAAAATGTTAGACCATAACGAATCCTGCCTACTAATCCTCCTTGATCTTTCCTCTGCATTCAACACGGTTAATCACAATATCCTCTTAGCCATTTTGGAACACAGGATGGGCCTCTCCGGTCTGGTACTGCAATGGTATGTGTCCTTCCTTCACAATAGATCCCAAAGAGTTAAGGTGAACCATACACTATCCCAACCATCTACAGTCTCCATGGGGGTCCTGCAAGGGTCCGCACTCTGTCCCATACTCTTTAATATTTTCCCGGAACCGCTAGCGAACGCTCTTAATTCTATGAACATTCTTTTTCATATGTATGCGGATGACATGCAACTTTACCTGAAAATCAATTCTTCTGAAGACTTCATCTCACTCAATTCCTCCCTGATGATTACCCAAAACTGGCTAACTGAGAACCATCTCCTGCTCAACACCGCCAAAACAGAATTCCTTCTCATATCCCCTCCTAAGCACACCCCCAAGATTGACCTCTGGATGAAACACGTCACTACCTTCAATTGCTCCCCTCTTATCATTGACTCAGCTAAGTCTCTTGGAATCACCCTAGACTCGCACTTGAACATGAAGAAAAACATTAGTAAGATGTGGAAGGGCGCTAACTACCAAATGAGGCTTCTTAGAAACCTAAAACCATTCCTCCCTCAAGAGGACTTCAAGCAGGTGGTTCAAGCGCTTGTCCTGCCAAGACTAGACTATGGTAGCGCGACGCTTTGTGGCCTCCCCAAACATACCTTGGCCCCGCTCAGGGCTTCGTTGAATGCAGCTGCCAGACTGATCACTGATACAAAAAGAACTGATCACATCTCCCCAGCCCTAAGATCTCTAAAGTGGTTACCCTACGAAGCAAGAATACAACTAAAGATTGCCTGTCTGACGCACAAAGCCCTCCACTTCAAAACCCCTGGTTACCTGGCTCAAAAACTAGAACTATCAGGGGGGGGAGGCAGACCATCAAGAAGTGCAAATTCTCTTCTACTGAAACCTCAGACTTTTCGCAAAAAGAGAACAAGGCTCCGAGCCTTCTCTGGATCGGCACCGAAGATCTGGAACTCGCTCCCTCCGGAAATCCGCAGAACTCCCTTCACGGCTGCTTTCAAACATGAAAAAAAAACAATCCTAATGAACATGTTCCTGCCTTAAATTACGATTGATCATCTGCTTTCTACATGTTTTTTTTCTTTTCTTTCTGGCCTAACAACTGTAACACCCAGTATTGTCTACCTTACCATACCAAGCAATGTTTGTGCGCATCCTTGTACAATTTTATTAGCTCATTATGTTATCCTCTCTTACTTCCTCTACAATGTTCCCCTTTTACCTTGTTCTCCCCTTCCATTATTGTGCAGCGCTCTGATACCCCTTGGGGTCTTGTTCGTGCTATACAAAACTTTTTAAATAAATAAGGAGAAAGATGGATTTGTGGAGGGAGCAATCCTGTCCCCCAGTCTGACTGATGAACAGCAGAGATACTGCCACCACGTGTTGGGACAGTACTCTTCCCTGTTTTCCCTCATCCCTGGGTCTAATCACTTGTGTACCCATGATGTTGACACAGGAGACAACCTCCCTGTCCAGGATAAGTCTTACAGGTTGTCTGATAAGGTGAGGGCCAGCATTGAGAGTGAAGTCTCTAAAATTCTGTAATTGGGGTGATAGAACCCTTCAGTAGCCCCTGGTCTAGTCATGTGGTTCTGGTAATAAAAATTGCCCCATCGGGCACCGCACCTGAATTCAGGTTCTGTGTGGATTATAGAGTGCTAAACTCGGTCATTAAGACAGATGCACACCCCCATCCCCAGACTGATGAGCTGATTGACCAACTAGGGGCTGCTCAGTACTTAAGTATCATTGACCTTACGTCTGGGTACTGGCAGATAGACCTAACAGATGGTGCCATGGAAAGGGTCAGCTTTCTCCCCTCCAGAGGGCCACTACCAAATTTGTGTGATGACCTTGGACTCAAAAATGCCCCTGCCACCTTCCAGAGGTTGGTGATCTAGGTCCTTGCTGGTATGAAGGCCTTCTCAGCTGCCTACCTGGATGACATAGCTGTGTACATTAGCAGCTGGAAGGACCATCTTTTTCAGCTCCAGGAAGTGCTGCAACAGGCAGGCCTGACTATCAAGGCCAGTAAGTGACAAATAGGGCAGGGGTCTGTGGTGTACTTGGGACACCGTGTGTGCAGCCCCTCCAGGCCAAGATAGAGACTATCATGGCCTGGGAGCCCACCAAAATTCAGACAGAGGTCAGAGCATGCTTGGGCCTCACTGGGTACTACAGGAGGTCTGTCAAGAGATATGGCACCATTGTTGCCCCCTTGACAGAGCAGACATCTAAGTAGCAGCCCAGAAGTGTGATTTGGACAGAGGCATGCCAAAAAGCATTTGACTCCCTTAAGCAGGACATGTTCACAGCCCCTGTGCTCAAGGATCCTAACTTCTCCCAGGAGTTTATCATTCAAACAGATGCCTCCGGACATGGCATAGGGGCAGTTTTATCACAGCTTAGCAAAGAGTGCCTAGACCAACCTGTCGCCTTCATCTCCAGGAGTTTACTCCCCAGGGAACAGAGATGGAGTGCTATAGAAAGAAAAGCTTTAGCTGTAGATTGGGCACTAAAGAAGTTGAGTCCATACCTGTTTGACACTCACTTCCTGGTTCAGACTGTCCACAGGCCCCTCAGGTGGCTCATGCAAATGAGGGGTGAGAATCCAAAACTGTTGAGGTGGTCCATTTCCCTACAGGGTATGGACTTCATGGTGCACCACAGATCAGCGGCAGACCACGCCAATGCTGATCATCTATACAGGTTTTTCCGCCTTAGTGATGAGAAATCCTGCATTGCCTGCATCATAAAGGAGTTTGTCAACGAAGCCTTCATTGACTGAGCAGATCTGAACCAACCCCTCGCCTGCGTCCACGGGACAGACAATGACTCCTCGCCAGCTCTGCTCCTTGCATCGAGTTTTTGACGTCAATGCTTCCTCCATCGAAGGTACGTTTTAAGCGGCACCTACATGAGCCCTGTAGCCAGCCTGCCCTTCATTGCAACAGGACTTAACTTGAGAGGACAATGATCGCCCCTATCAGCTCTGAGGAGAGGTGCAATCTGATTGCCGATTTCTTCCTACAAATAATATCTAGTATATACAACTCCTTCCCTGAGGAAGCACATGATGGCCCTATTGGACAATAAAAGAAACCTATTGAGCTGGGGTTCACTCCTCTATGGGAATTATGCCCCCCCCCACTACAGAGCTCAAAGAAGTGGCTCTAAAAATCAAGTCTGGCTCCCCTGCAGATCCTGCTGCACCTAGTAGAATAAGGGAGGGCATAGAACAGATTCTTCCCTACGTGCAACAACTTATAGACGCATCTTTTAAATGTGGGGAGGTCCTGAGGTCATGGAAACACGCGATTGTAATACCTTTAAAGAAAAAACCCTCAGCTAGCCCCGAGCTGTTGGACAATCTCCGTCCCATCTCTCTACTCCCCTACATCTCCAAAATCACAGAGAAGGTTATGAATAAGCAATTAGTGGCTCATAGTGACAGACACAATTTACTACACCCTACACAATCAGGTTTTAGAGCATCTTTCTCAACTGAGTCAGCACTGCTCTTTGCATCAGAGTCTATATGGAGACGAGTGGACGCCGGTCAGACGGTTGCCTTGGTCCTGCTGGACCTAAGCGCCGCCTTCGATACGGTTTCCCACAAACTACTTCTTCAGCGTCTCCAGGTCTGCGGACTGGATGGGGTAGCACTTAAGTGGATGCAGTACTTTTTAGAGGACTGGAGTTTCCAGGTGGCACAACACCCTTACCGATCCAAAACCCTGCCACTCCTCTAAGGGGTCCCACAGGGCTCTATATTGAGCCCCACCCTCTTTACTCTGTATATCGGCCCGTTGGCAGATATTATGGACAAATATAAGATCTGTATGGTGTCATATGCTGATGACACCCAGCTTGTAGTGACCCTTGCTCAAGACTCTGGTTGAGTCAGCAACACAGTTCTCTTCCTGTCTCAATGATCTGGCCTCTTGGATGTCAAACAACTGCCTAAAATTGAACGGGAGTAAGACGGAGGTCATGATCATTGGGAAATCTCCCTCCATTTGGGCCTGTACCCATGCCTAAAAAAGAGGTAAAGAATCTTGGAGTGTGGCTCGATCCAAAACTATCCTTCGAGTCCCACACTAGAAAGGTAGCAGGGAAATGCTTTGGCACCCTCAAGATGCTAAGGAAAACCTTAAACATCCTTCCTGTATCAGCAAGGAGAACTATAGTCCACACCCTGGTGACCTCGTAACTGGACTACGGGAACATTCTGTACCTGGGTGCGCCAAAATGCTGCTTGCAGCGCCTTCAACGAATTCAGAACGCAGTAGCACGCCTAGTCCTTAATCTACCGAGGCGTGCCTCAATGACGAAAGCCCTTGATTCCCTTCACTGGCTGCCAGTGGGAAAAATAATTCTTTTTAAGGCTATGTGTTTCTGTCACCGGAACATACAGGGGAAAGGCCCCAGTTATCTGCGTGATTTCCTAACCCCTTACAATCCTAGTCGACAGCTTAGATCGACAGGAGCTCACCTGCTCAAAATACCGAAGATAAAAAGGGCTTGGATGGGAGCATGCTCATTTGGCTACCTGGCAGCCAAAAATTGGAACACACTCCCACCTCTGCTACGTGCAGAGAAATCGGAATCCACCTTTCGAAGAGGCCTGAAAACCTGGCTCTATCAGATATAATCAGGTTTCTCCTTCTGCTCTAGCTGAAACTGCTTCTTAGCGCGGGGACACACCAGTTGGTGTAGCCAGGAGCTCTATAAATGTCTTATTATTATTATTATTACTTTGGATTTACCTCGGTCTAGTGCGACCAGATGTCCCGGTTGGAGCTTTATGACTCTAAGCACTATAATTTGATTTAATCTTTAAAAATTCATATCTCTACTTCTACTTATTGGAGTTTTGTCATTATGGTTATATTTTACACATAAAAGTATTGTCTATTTTCCTGACCCTGTGTGGAGTATTTTTGTGGTGTTTGCATTGTGCTACTGTCCTTGTGTTTTGCACAAATAGCTTACACTTTGTCTCTTTAGATACGCCTGACTGCTCTGTGCCAAGCTACTAGTGGGTGCGCATAGGTTATCTCTTAGTATGTATCTAGAATACCCTGATTATAGTGGTGGTTCCTGTACAAACAAGTTGCATACTCTGACAACCAGAAACCCCATTTCTAACAACAGTGGTCTATTTACTGCCACCAAGGAGCCACATGCAAACTGTAAGTCATGGGTTTTAATCCATATTGTTTTTTTCTCAACCTGTTGTTGTTCTAAGATTGCAAAGAAGGCCTCCTGTGGGAAGTCCACATTCACTGTGTTAGATGTTGTATCCTAACTTTGTGTTCTTCCCGACTGTTCACTCTTAGCATATGACTATAAGTATAGATGATATATGATTCTTACACTTTATAAGTGTTAACCTGCATGGTGTTATGTAACATTTCTTGTACACTGATTTGCACATGTTGGAAATCACCCTTTCTGCAGTGACTTCCTCAAACTTTTTGCCTTTCTCATCCCTGTTTTTCTGAATTTGTTTTTGTTGGCTTTAGGATTCTGTGCACTTTATCACTGCTAACCAGTGCTAAAGTACTTGTGCTCACTCCTTAAAACATGGTAGAATTGGCTTATCCGCAATTGGTATATTTAATTCACTTATAAGTCCCTAGTAAAGTGCAATACATGTGCCCAGGGCCTGTAAATTAAATTCCACTAGTGGGCCTGCAGCACTGATTGTGCCACCCACTTAATTATCCCTTTAAACATGTCTCAGGCCTGCATTTGCAGAGTCTGTGTGTGGAGCTTATACTGCCTTTTCGACCTGGCAAAAAAAACCTTTAGCCAGGCCCAAACCTTACTTCTTAATAGATATAAGTCACCACTAGGGTAGGCCCTGGACCACACAGAGGGCAGGGTGCAATGAATTCAAAAAATTGGACATGTATTTTTAAGTTTTACATATCCTGGCAGTGAAAAAGTCTTAAATTCGTTTTTTACTACTGCAAAGCCTATCTCTCACATAGGATAACACAGGAATTATCTTATTATATTTTTTAAATGTCATTTTGAAAAGAGATGACTGGTTTATATTTGGTGTCTCTGGTGTCTCTAGAATCCTAATTTAAAATCTTAACTTATGGTAAAGTCCGATTTTAAATTGCAGTTCTGAAAATGTCCCTTTTAGAAAGTTGGCGTTTAAATGCCTTAGCCATTTGGTGCCAGCAGCCTGTCTCTGGTCCTATGACAGGGTGTAGTTGGCAGTTGAACTTTGTGTATTCCTCCTAAACAGCCACACATAATGGCCGCTTAGGTGTGACTAAATGGGCCATCAATGGCAGGATGGGAGGGAGGAGCCGAACCCAGCCTCACTGACACCCACTGTTGTCCTGTCCCCACACAAAGGGTTGCATACCCCCTGTAGTTAGCCTGGAGCCAGGGCAGGGCTGGCAGAACATCTGTGCACTTCAAAAGCTTGCCTTTAGAAACATCTCCCCACTTCAAAGACACAACTGGGTATAAGAGAAGGACTGAGGACAACACTTCAGCACACTTCTGGACCTGTGGATACTCTGCTAGGTAGAAGGACTGCTGTGCTGCTGAAGGGCTGCCACTCTTCTGGACTTCACACTGCTGGACTCCTGCTTTGCTGTGCTGATCTGCTGTCTGCTGCCCTCTTACCTGAGTGAGAAGGACTGGACCTATATCTCCTGACCCCGGAACTCAGAGTGACCCCAAGGGCTAGTGGGATGGCCTCTTGATCTGAAGTCTCAGGGACATAACAGGTTTCTAACCCCTGCACCTTAACTCTGCCATCTGTGAGCCTACGCTGTCAAGTGGTGCCACCCCAGTCCTGGACCCTTGAAAGGGGGACTAAGGTGCTTGCCAGTGAAACTGAAAAACCTTCTCTGCTGAGCGACGCATCTCCGAGCAGAACTGACTAATCTCCTCTGCTGAGCGGCGCATCTCAAAGCAAAACCGACACATCACTGCTGCTGCGTGGATTGGACTCGTCCCAATAGATGCGCATGGCCACCGCAACCCCCATCTTGGGACCAACGCATCGCCTTGGGAACTGCCAGTGCATGTCACTTTCCCCGGTGCAGTTCCTCGCATCCCTCATCGACCGCAGCCTTGATTATGATGACAAAACTCCACATCGCAGCTTCAACTGCTCATGGGAATCGACACATCACCTCAGCTGTGCATTGCATCCCTGACACCAGACTCAATACACTCAAGCAAAAGGACGGCTGATGCTCCTTTAATTCAGGCCTTTGTTTTAGGTCCAGCCCGAAGTGTAAATACAAAAGCCCCCTTGTCCCCACTGCTCCGAACGGAATGTAGGCAATGTGCAGGTACTGCTGAAATGTGTCTTAGTATGAGAAAATGACATCAGGACAAATCCAGCATGCTTCCCTGGTTTGGCAGGATCCCAGATCCCGCAGATGTGCTGACGGACCTCTGACCTGGCACGATCCCCCACTCTCCAGCACTGACTGCTAATGCTTATAAGCAGTCACAAAACCCCTGTTTTAGCACCCCCACTGACAACCCTGCTCCTCCTCATATCTGAGTTCTTCTTCAACACCCCAAGCACCTCCTCTTGAGATGCCCCGGTCAGGCCTGCAAGAGATATCCCTCTCTGTTCCCCAGCTGTAACCAACCTGTCACATGCGACCCACCACACTTTAGACACCTGTTCTTCAGAAGAGTTTTGAGCTGACCTAGTCTGTGACAACCCTAACCATAACCCAGACTTAAGAAGTCCCTGGCTTGACATTGAGAAGTCAGGAACATTTTCAGACTTCATATAACTTGGTTGACAAAAGATTTCCCTGTTTTCATAATAGACACACGTTGCTTTATTTGTTTTGTCGACACCAATTTATTCTCCTAGGTTTTGACATGCATCTACAGAATCAAAAGATGCCCAGTAACGAATAGTCCGTCATGCTGTGTGGAATTATTGCTTCCCTGGAAGATAAAGAAGTTATGAGCTGACACTAGAAAGCTGCTTACACTCTTCGTGGTTATTAAGTCTGCATCATAAATCCTTAGAACGTTTATGGAGCAGTAAGTACATTTTGCAGCTGTGAAATGTTTACTTACAAGCTTGGGGTTGAATAAGAGCAAAGGAGTGCCATCAACAACTCCTACAGTGTTTGTAAATCAAGCCATGGCACCAAAGTGACTCTTTATTTTGTTGGGTTGTGCTCTAGTACTTAGGGAGAAAAGGCACTCATTGATGTGCCACATACCAAAAAGCATACAAGGATAAGGTAAACAGCTTGCTTATGAATACCAGCTTCCATTCTAAGTGTTGTGTGGCATTGCCCGGTGGCACAGAAAGTGATCACAGTCGTAATATAGTGAAGCGTCGCAGTAGTCAGAAAGGCTGCATTGGGTTCAGATTAGCTTGCATGCTTACAGCACTGGCTCCTAAGAGGTCTCACGTAATTGGTCTCTTGACGTAGAAATATCTTTTCTGCTACAACCTTTACATGTTCATGGTATTTGGTTGTTGGCTCTATTGCTCCATTTATGTGGCACGGAGATGCACTTATCACAGCCGTATATTTCAATTATGTTCTCCAGTTGTGTTGTTTGGGATTATTGAGACATCCACTCATGTTCTTCCACTGCACTCTAAGATCACATCTGCAACCAGACTGCACTAACTCAGACCTTCCAGGCCCACTATTGTCCTCAGCTTGAGACTTTCTGAGAATGAGGTCATCATTTGTTCATCAGGCAGCAGCCCACACTAGAGCACACTGTCCCAGAGCAAGGGCCACTGAAGTGATCTACACTGAAGCCCACAAACATCCACAGATGAGTAATACTCCCACGAGACCCTCCTTTGTATTTAACATGGATAGGATGGACTCTTGTGTGTTGCAGAAAAGTGGTGCTCATTCCTCACCCCAAGCAGTAGTATAAATGTGCTATTTTTTTAAATCAAATGTGCACTGCAGTTCGGGAATAAAACGGTGCCTGAACTTAACTTTCAGCTGAGCTCTGCTGTAGGTGGTTGTTATGAGCACCGAAAGACAGTTGGTGTGCTGACCCATGGCACACCTCAAAAGCCGCACAACCAATGGAAGGAGGGTAAGCATGACTATTGCAATTATGTTTGCATCTTTCTAAAGTGCGTTAAACTTTCAAATGATGCCTACAGCATACAAACATTTACCCAGACTTCTATGCGGACCTATTCCAGTCAAGCACATGGTCATACAACGAAAGAACACAGGGGCATATTAGCAAGAACCTGCGAAAATTATCGCAAAGCTTGCTTAGAGCGTGTTTTTCTATCGCCGGCTATCGCTGGATATTATTGCGCAGATAACATGCTATTAGCAAGGTTTATCTCCAATGCGATAAAATATCCAGCGATAGCGGCGAAACCCAGCAATAACGCGAGAAATCCAGCGATAGAATCCCCGCGCTAATGCTGGGGACTTAACCTTACAATCCACCTCCCATTGACTATTATTGTTAAGTCATGTTTTTACCAGTTCTAAAAACCAGCGCTAATCGCGGTTAGCGCGCGTTTTTTATCGCTCGCGGTTATTGCTAATAGGCGATAGCGATGTTAGCGACTGCTTTCAGTCGCTGTTAGGTTGGGAACGCCTCCTTTGCAGGTCATTAGCGATAAATATCGCTGACATGCAAAGCGGCACCCAAACCAGTCGCTATCGCCTAAAAGCTGTCGCTAACACTTGTTAGCGACAGCTTGCTAATAGGGCGATAAAAAAATCGCCGCTTTGGCGGCAAAAAGTGCCGCTAAAGCGGCGATAGAGCCCTTGATAATATGCCCCACATTTCTTTGTTCTGAGAAGTAAACTTGCTGATCACCAGCATACAACACTGCCATCTTTCTCTATCCCGATACAAATGTTTTATTGCACAGTTTTGGACGCTTTGCGCTTTAATGCAAATCACTAGTATAAAATAACAAATTTAAAAAGAACAATAAAGGGGACGTGAAAGTTTAATTTGCACATCCTATTGGTATTTATTGTCATACATTCCTCCAGTTTACATTTATCTCCAAGACAGAATATGAAATATTCAGATAATGTAACTGTAGAACACACTTCCAATCATTATGACTTACTGATTGTACGGTCACCACATTGTGGGGGTATATTCACAAGAACGTGCGATAAACATCGCCAAAATAGCTTACTGCAACTTCTCACATCACAGTCCATCACGGGAAAATAACGCCGTGTTAACGTGGCATTCACAACACGGCGATACCGTGCGATATCCGCACGCGAACGCGGCAAATGTCCGCGAAACAACTAGCGCTACGGCGATAAAAATCCAAACCATAACGCGAAAAAAGTTGCGATGGGCCCAATCGCGAAGAGACAATCCGCGATAAGGCACGCAAGGCCTGCAGTACACACACGTCCTGCGTGAAAAATCACTACAAAAACAGAAAAAAAAAGACACCAACAGCGAAGCATGATGGAGTCAGGCGGAGCAGGCACAGGGGACGATTGGAACCCCACAAGCCCCCCGGAGTCCCAGCCAGAGCCCTCGGGGACAGGGAAGGACAAGAAGAAGAGGAAGCCACGGTTCAGTCCGCAGGAGAATCAGATCCTGGTCACGGAGGTGATAGGACACCATCAACAACTGTTCATCACCTCCACCGTGTCATTGGGCACAAGAAATGGAATATGGCAGTCCATCTTGGACAAGGTGAATGCTGTCGGAGTGCAGAGGAGGTCAATGGACGAGGTCAAGAGGCGATGGACTGATATCAAGCACAAAACCAAGAGCAAACTCGCCAACAACCTCAAAGCAGAAATGCAGACTGGAGGTGGTAGTCCTGCGCCACAGGAGGAGCTGGATGAGATGGAGGAGATGGTGTTGACAGTCATCAGTGTGGATACGGTGGCAGGAGTTGGGGGCCCGGACACTGCTCTACAGGACCGGACACAACAGCAACAGGGTGAGTAGCGACCATGGCCTGGGGGGACGGGGGAGATGGGCACAATGGCACACATGCACAAATAAGCAGGCCACACTGCACACCCACATTGACTTCGGATCATGTCCCTGATCCCCTTGCCATACTGCAGCACACATAGGAACACCAAGTACGTCACCCTCGACTATCTGCCCAGAGTGGGCCCACCCCACACATCACACAGCTCACATACAACCCATGCACATGTGCTGAACCAGCCAAGCTGCTGCTCCGTGAGCCACACTGACAACGTAAGTGACACTGCATGACGAATCCCATGCCTGCAGTCCGATTACCATGGCATGGTGCACGCAATGACACTGAGGTGGCTGGGTGTGGACCACATCCGGGAGGGAGCAAGTCACACTCTGACACATCCACGTGCACAATCAACCCCTGACGTCAACAACACATCTGCGGACGAACCATGCCCCAGAGTCCCCACTCCCACCAAGACACACATCCACCCAAGTCTGGTAACGTCTCAACACTGCATAGACACAGAAATCAAAGGCACACCGCCTGCAAGGGACAAGAGGCAGCAGAATCAGAGCTGCAGGTGCGACTCTCACAAAACTGCAGCACACACATATGACAGTCAGAGCACAGCAGCATAGACAACAATGTGGTACAAACTGCAACACGTGAACAACAGGACAGAGGGCAAAACTGCTGCCGCTTGTGTGAGGATACTGGCCAATAACATTTGGCATAACAGGGGGATGTGAGATGAAACTGCACAAGTACAACCTCACATCCCCGATGGTGTAGAAATGTCAACTGTCCCGCATCTAACAGGCATCACCCCCTACACAGACACAATGTACCTCGCCATGCAGTCTGTATGTGAAGTTGTACAATGCCTGGACAAACATGTCAACACGATGTAATGCAGCATCTCCCCTTAACATTGCAGAGGGACCATCAACACCACCTGCAGAGCAGACCCAACAACTCTACACTGATGACGAGGATGACAACCCCAGCATCGACACCGAAGCCCTCAGAGACCTCATCACCCGCATCAGCTCCCCACCTCCAGGATAAGGGCAGCCCAGCTGCATCGAGGAGACGCCACCCCCTGCACAGACCACACAGCAGGCAGCACCCGCCACCCCGGCTGTCTCCCAGGACCCCCACGGAACACACCTGGCCTTCCAAACCCGTGTGTTAGAGGCCCAGGAGAAGCTGGCTGATCAGGTGCGGGTGGGGTTTGACCTCCTGGCAGCCAAACTTGATGCCATCCATGGGTGTCTACGTCCCTTCGGGGACCACTTACAGTGCCTGACGGACACCCACAGTCCGCTCCATGGTCTCCAACGGGCCCTGGCCGACATCGCCGGAGTCCTGATTCAGAGACAAGAACACCTGTCAAGTCAGAGTGGCTCCAGCGATCTCAGCAGTGATTTGGCACAAATGCGGAGGCTCATGGAGGACATGGTGCGGATGGAGGCGGAAAGGTTGGCTGTCACTGCTGCACATCAGCAAAATGCAGCTGGGATATACCATGCCCTGCAGATCCTCGTCATGGCATTGCTGCCACAAGGCCTGGCGCAGATGGATGCTGCTGCTCCTACACCATCCACATCTGCGCCCCCTGGTGTGTCAGTGCCTCACAGTGCGGCAGACACTCCTACTCCTGCACCTGAAGTGTCACTGGCACACAGTGCGGCCGAAAATCCACCTCCGGCCCTTGATGTGTCAGTGGCACACAGTGCTGCAGCCGGAACTGCAGCACCCACAGGTGAGGCAAAGCACACATCAGAAGACGAGGATGTGGATGATCCAGACTTCTTGATCATGAGGCGGCAGTAGCATTCCTCCCACCCATTTGGCCTGTTTCATCTTGGTTCTGCCCTTGGCATCAGGACCTTCCACTGCCCCCTGATGCACTCTTTGACTCTCACCTTGGACCACGACATGGACTGCCATATTCTGTTAGATGACCGATGACACAGCGATCAGACTGCAGTCTGGACTCTTCCTCTTCCGATGTACTTGTCATGCCCTGGAGGACTCTGGCTGGCCCGCCACGTGCCTATGATGTGAAGTGGGGTCTGCATGGCCCTGTACTGCTCCAGCTGCAACACTCCACTGGATGACAATAAATCATTCACTATTGCACAGTTGTGTCATGTCTTTGTTCATTCAAGTATGTAAGTGTGGATGTGTGTTGGGTCAGTGATTCCCCCTGACGTCCATGTTGCACACGTCGTGGGACATGAGTCACAGGGTGCTACATTGCGGATTGCGTTCAGGGCGGCGTAGCCACTACAGCAGGGACACACGCATTCGTCACTTCCTTGTCCGGACAGGACTGAACCAGCGCCCAGAGCCCCGGGATCATTCTTGCACGCCCGACGCTGGTCCGGCGCACGCCAGGCCAGACCACTACGCTTACGCTCCGAGGGGGGATGACATAGCTACATGCCCCAGGATCCCACACTTGGGATCTGCTGGTCACTGGTCTAGTCGCCAGCATGCCACGGCCACTCCCTGAGGGCAGGTTTGCACACACACCACACCCATCCAGCAGATGCGTCACGGGCCATGTGACACCACCAATAAAAGGGGTCTGCAACGTCACATTCCCCACTGCCGGAGGTGACCTGTCAACGTACGCGCAACGGGACTCAATCATGGAGGGTCCATGACTTGTGGCGCACAGGGTTAGTCGCCCCCGACGTCCGGCGGCCATCACGGGCCTACCACCACATGGCGCTGGCTTGAGTTGCACAGGGTTAGTTGCACCTATGAAGCTGAGCGGGTGTGCAGCCTGCGATGATGACGTGTGCACTGATATGGTCTCTGCCATTGCTGACTCAAGACCCAGTATCAAGTGTGGGACCTGCTGGGCCGCGGGGGTGTGCCGCATGATGTGGGGACTGCCAAGGCGGCGGGCCCCGGCCTTGGAGTTAGCACTGGCATGTGGTGTGCCCTCTTGGGGACACACTGGTGGCAGCAGGTGAGCAGTGGGGCCTGGGTGCACAGGGGCGGACATTCACCGCTGGGCGGCGGGAGGGGCTGGGGTGCAGCAGCATGTGTGCTCAGGGGCAGACAGGCGATGATGCCGTGTACAATGAATTGGACTTTGCAATTATTTGTTGTGTACTCGATTTCAGAGATGGGACCTGGTGGACTGCAGTGTAGGCCGGAGCCTGCGTGCGACGCGGGCCTACCGCCACGTGGCGTTGCCTCATGGTTCACAGAGTTAGTGGCACCTATGGAGCTGAGTGGGTGTGCAGCCTGTGATGATGACGTGTGCACTGTAATGGACTCTCCCATTCCGAACTCAAGGCCCAGATTCAGGTGTGTGACCTAGTGGGCCACGGGGCGGGTCCGCGTGGTGTGGAGGCTGCCAAGGTCGTGTGTGCCGGGCTCGGAGCGTGCACCGGCACGTGGTTGGAGACACACCGGTGGCGGAAGGTGAGCAGTGGGGCCGGGGTGCGCATGGGCAGCAGTCTCTCTCCCTCTCCCTCTCTTCCTTTCACTGTCTCTCTCTCCCTCTCTTTCTCTCTCTCTCTCCCTTTCTTTCTCACTCTCTCTCTCTCTCTCTCTCTTTCTTTCTCGCTCTCTCTCCCCCTCTCTCTCTCTCTCTCCCTTTCTTTCTCGCTTTCTCTCTCCCTCTCTCTCTCTCCCTTTCTTTCTCGCTCTCCCTTTCTTTCTTTCTCTATCTCACTGTCCTTTGATGAGCGCATGACACACGTTCCTGTCTCGGTTTTTTCTTGCAGGCTGTGACTTCCAGATTGTCCGGAGTGGATCCGCATGGATTCTTCAGTATTGTTGTTTTGTGTTGTGTATTAATAAAGTTATATTGTGGGAATTTCAAAGTTGAATGTTTGTTTCTCCTATTTCTGACCACACATGTATGTTTGTTGTTGTATTTGTGCGACATCAGGCTCTTTTTTTCTCGTGATTTCGTAAAGTTGCTGTGGCACATCTTTGTCCGGGGTGGGTGGGCCGGGAGGGCACATGGGTGTGGGGGGCCTGGGGGTGGTGGCGGTTGGTGTTGTGGGCCTCTAGGGTCTCCGAGCTGCATGAGCAGTGGCTCCATGGCATCTGTTGTTCTTCGGGTGTGGCTGTGGGCTGGGCTCCCTTTTGTGGTGCAGGTAGTCATCCTGCTTAGCACCAGCAAAAGGTAGGTGTTAAATCCCTGCTGCTACCGCGGGTTATCGCCTGTTTTTGACTTGCATCGCAGATCTGGCTGTCCGTTGTGAATCGCGCAGTGTTGTCTTTTTGTGTGTTTTTGCACAGACACGCCTATTCTGCATCTCATTAGCATTAGTTGGCGGGGTCAACCGTGGCGATGTTTTTTGCGGCAGCTATCGCGGGCTATGTGGCGATGTAGGCAGTTAGCACCAGCTTGCGAATGGGGCGGTAATTCTATCGCCACTTTTGCTGCGCTAAAGTGCCGATAACTTGGCGATAAGTCCTTGTGAATATGCCCCGTATTCTTTTTAGATCATAACTTCAATGTTTAGACTTTCTTCTGTGTTGTGTATCATCATAATACCAGTGCCCTCGCACGTGACTACAAGTCCATTTTAATTTTCCCCTCAAACATACCCCTGCATAGCTCAATACGTGGCTTTTCCGAGTCTCATGCCCGGTAAATCTGAAACAGACAATGGCTAGAAGCCATCAAACTGAATATGACTTCCCCATAATGGCGAAGGGCGGCCAGGAACACTGCATGGACTTTGTGAAAAAAGAATGACTTGCATTCAATGTGATTTACAAATCCGTATCTGGGTCGGTCACTATGTTCAGTGAACCCTCCATAGTTCTTACTGGGTTGAGGTAATAACAATCCTAATAATACTTGTTTCAACAAAGGTCACATATTTTTCTCATACCGGTTTACTATATAAAGCAACCATAATCCAAACTGAATATCTCTTTGCAATTAACCTCCATCCCCAAGCATCTAATAGCCTGTGCTATCATCCGCTGTCTCCCCTCACCCAAGAAAACACACATAGGACCACGTGAATGATATTGAACGTCTACCTGTGTTCCTGTCCTGTGCTGGAGAGAGAAGTGTATCAGAGTGAATAGAATCACTAAATCTGGATGAGCTCTCTGAACATATTCATTGTAGGTGAGAAGGTAGTGCTGGATTTGAAGCACTTGTCCCTCAACGACCAAAAATAGTCTTCCTAGCACATTCTCTGTGACTAGCGTTGTACAGTCGGGTGGTCAGCTTTACTCTAGTCCTGCAATTCCCAAGGTTATTAGATGGGAATTATTAAGTGTTATTTTAGTCTTCTATGTTTGAAGTAATGGCATTTGTCTCCGCTTTGTAAATTGGTCCTTAATATTGTGGTCACCTATGGTGTAGTCGACATTTGTTATTTCTCTTTGCATCCCCTAGGGCTCATGACCTAAATGAGAGATGCATGAAAACAGGCAGGAGACCTTGGTTATAGGTACTTGAGTTATTTGACTAGGATGAGTCCATACTTCTGACTTCTGAGATATAGGTGTGAAAGGTACGTGTTATAGTCTAGTGCCCACTATGTTTACCAGTCAGTGTATTCAGGGATCCATCACAGCGGTTTGTGCATGAGGTTGCTCTAGTTCTATCTTTTGATCAAAACTGAACTAATATTCCACTCACCTATCACCAAAAGATATTCCCAAAATGATACTTCTCTATGCTTTCCTTTACTTTGGTTCAATGCAATACTTTTCTACATATGTTTTTATCTTAGAGGAAGTTTAAGGACAAGACTTGAATCAATACTTTTTTGGCATTATTTTTTAATACGTCGTGAAACAATAAACAAGAACAGCAAGAGACTCTACTTCATCTGGATTGGGAACAACAGACAACAACCTGTGGAAAGATTAATATCTTGCAAAGGCCTCTTGTAAGTAACTGGATCATTATTTGGGCTGGGCGACTGCTCATCTCAATGAATAATCAAAACTCTTTTCAGGGTGAACCCTCAAAGTCACATAATTAACCCAAGCTCTACACCCTGGTAGCTATGGCACAGAGCAGACAGGCTTAATCTAGAGCAATGTGTAAATTATGCAGTACCCAAACAGAAAAAAAGTCAAAACAGCAAGCAATAAAAATTCCAAACTAATTTATAAATTTAGAGTGAAATATAATAAACAAAATGACACCAAAACAACAAAAATCCAATAAAGGTTACTGGAGATATGAATTTTGACAGCTTTAAGTAGAAAAAGTGCCAAAAAGCACAAAGTGCTAATGAAAGTCAATGGTCGCAGCAGACTGGGACTTAAGTGCTATTTGAGGCCAGCCGGAATGGAGTCCTTGTTGGATACAAGTAGTGGATTGGCCTCGCTGAATATTATGGAAGTTCAAACAAACAAAATGTATAAGTCCTAATTCCAAAGAGGTACTTTGTCATTTTTTTGAGTTGAAAATCCTCTCCGTGCAGGTCGAATCTGAAACTGTATGCAGGTTTGATACTGGAAGCAGGTTGCTCCTGCTAACACTCTGTAGCTTTTCAGTTTGTGGATAAAAATCTTCTAAGTCCCACTGCAGAAAGGGACTTTGCTGTGTTATTTGATGGTGCAGAGAGCTCCCCACAGGACAAAGCTGAAACTCAATCCAGCAGTGTGGAACTTGTAGTCAGATGCTTTTTATGATGGGTACCCATGAGACTCTGGAGCGCTGGAGCAGACGTTTTTCAAAGATTCAAAACTTTCTTCTGGTGACCAAATAACCCCAGGAGTATAATTTGAAGGGCCTAGGAACTCAGGGGAGGGTGCTTACAGACTCTCAGGTTATTAGGCAGAGGCCAAAAGAAAGGTTCAGTTGCAACTGATCAGATGAGCACTTTAGAAAAAAAGGCCTTTTGGAACTTGTTGCATCCCTGGAGCCATGCAGGAGGTCAAACAACCAACATTTGAAGTCCACTTCCTTGTCCTGAGTACCTGAGGGAGCAGGCTGAGTTCTTCAGGGCTCCTTTAAGGTTGAAGACACCAGGTCCAGTCATCTTCTGCTCTTCTGCAGATCAAGAAAATATTCAGATGGGGTGCCTTGGGGTGCCACAATTGTGGCTGGCAATAGTTAGCAGGTGAGGATGACTCCGAGCCAATGGGGCTAAAGTTCCTGGGGGTGCCCCAACCCACTTTTTCAGTAGTTACTATTTGCCCTGCTGCAAACAGGCCCAAAATGTGATGTGCCAGACATTTTCAAGATGCCAAAAGTCTCTGGTCACACTTATCTTGGGCTCTGAGGGTTTTGTGTGTGTAGGGGAGTGTACTATTGCAATCATTAGTGTCTTCCCATATCTAACACTTAAATTGTTTGAAGCAGGCCCTGTACCCACAACAAATGAATTGACGGAAATCTGGTAGAACAAAGGCATGGACCTACACTGTGGTGTCAACAGGATAACCTCTGCCCTCACCTTGAATGTTCTGCAGAGCTCAAAGGAGTAATCTGTGCCCATTCACGTTAAACTACTGTGTATCATCCTGGAGGAAATTCACACCTTGTTCATATCTCATTCAGGGCAGAGGGCATTTGGGGAGTTGGCAGAGGCTAATGCTAATTAGCTGTGAGAAAGCTTAGGTAGGTAAAGCATAACTTCTTAAAAGTTACTTTTCCTCAATATTTAATAAAAATTCTACTTCACCATTGAATTGGATTTTCAATAGCTGTTGAAAATAGTGGTTTGATTATTCTTAACTGATCCCTTTCCCAAGATAGCAGTATTAGTATTTTCATGTGCACTCCGGTTTTCTACATAGGACAGCTACGCCTGTTGCAGTGAAAATAGCATTTTGTGCCTCATCATTGTAGGGACATGATAATATTATTTTTTTCTCTGTCTCACTTTTAAATACCATGCATGTGTCCTTGTGGGCTACAAGGCCTACATAGGGGTGACTTACTAATATTTCATAGGGAAGTCTTTACCTGTCTGAATGGGTTATTTTGACTACTGGCACTGCAGGTTTTACAGTGCAGTCCACAAGCAGCATTTAACTTCCAGGCCCTGGGTGCATTTTCTACACCATAAAATAAGGATTACAGGAAAGTTAAGGAATAGGCCAATTTAACCATTTATGAAAGAAAAGCATATGCATTTTACTCCTGGCTAGCAGGTGTAAAGTACAGAGTTCTAAGTCCAGCAAAATAGTTCAGATAAAGGCAAACAAATGTGGGTTGACCACACAGAAAATATGGATTTCCTGTAGCTTTACAAGATTTGCCCATGCCCCATGCTGGGAATACATGGCGTTCATTTGGAAATGAGGAAGCTGGAAGGAAGTTTGAAATCCTACATGCCACATGGAATTCTGCAGTGTCACCACTCCACTTTCTGTCTGGCACTCCAAGCAGCTCATGGAGCACCCCCCTGGGTGACCACAAGGACAGATACACCAGAACTCTCAAAGGGGTGAGGATCCCGGCCATGAGCTGAGTGCAGCATCCAACAATCAGCTGTTGGGCAGCATGTGGACTGTTCCTTCTTCTTCTTAATGCATGAAGTCTTTATTAAGCTGTTGGTACTGCTCCTGACACAGATCTTGGCCCAGAAATAACACTCACCCATAGTAATCTCTTATTGAAATGGTTTTGAGATGTAACCTGTAGTGTCCATCTTTTAAAATAAGGTCAGTTGCTGTGTAATTGGGGTAAATGGTTCTGCACATGTTAGTTGTAACCTTGTGCGCACACATGTCTGGAGGTTGTATGAGGAATACTGACTCATCCTGGTCTCTGAACACAAGTTTCACTGCCAGTGATGTGGCTTAGACTAAATATATATGATTTTAATTGGAAACCAATAGCGAACTCATCATTCCATTTTAGATGCAGTGTGACAAGTATCTTGATTTGTACTGTGCACTTTGTGGCTGATTCACAAAGGAACCTATGAGTATGAGAAGTAATACAACAAGAGCACACTTTTACTAACTCTTTCGTGCCTTTGTGAATTGGCCCAAAATACTAAACTCCCTATTAGTAAAAGTTTACAGAGGGCACATGCCTTTCTGTTTGCACTAATTGTGTATGTTTTGCGCCCAATTTGCACACATACTTAAGAGTACATTGAAGAGTACTACATGGGGCCTGTTCACAAAGGTATTTTGGAGCTTGGGTCATGGGTAGGTGAAAGAGAAGCAATGTGGGCCATGGAAAGGTTTAAGAAATATGTGGTTTAATACTTGGATAATATTAAGGGTCACCAGGAGGGTTGTGGCATATAGAAAATGGCGAGAAACATTTTGTGAAAAGTTTTTTTTTTTTTGTGTTCAAAATAGTTTATTGAATTTTCATAATAAATCAACAATAACAAGACAATACAAAAAATAGTACCGAAAAAATACCCAATAACAATTGAGAAATCATGAGAACATCAATTAAATTGCAATAGGTAAGACAGTAGATATAATATTTATAGAAAAGAAAAAGAAGGGGGAGGGAAAGGGAGCATCTATAAATGTATTATAATAGTGACGAAAAAGAGCTACTAAAACTTGAAAACTGAATTATTATAATAACAATAGATATCTTGAAATAAAAACATATTTAAGAAGATAAATAGATATCAACAGGTTTCCAAAAAGAATGATATGAGTTAGAATTATGATTAAAACCATTTAAAGATAACTGAGCTCCTCTTCTAGCAAAAATAACCCAAGACCACCAAACGTGAACAGATAATAATGAAACATCTTTCCAACATGTTGTAAGGGATTTTAAAGCTGCTGACAATAAAAAATTGAAAAGTTTACCTTCTAATTCATTTACTTTTTGTGAAAGAACAACAGATTTGCAGATTATCAATGTGAATG
Organism: Calotriton arnoldi; assembly: GCA_963921515.1. Classification (NCBI taxonomy): domain Eukaryota; kingdom Metazoa; phylum Chordata; class Amphibia; order Caudata; family Salamandridae; genus Calotriton; species Calotriton arnoldi. The sequence goes on along the minus strand of CAWUFW010015422.1, from coordinate 82,151 downwards.
AAAGATCTACATGAATATTAAATATCTTTTTTTTATAATAACCCAAACTTAAGTCCAAAATTTAAAAACAAAAGGACAATTGTAAAGCATATGCTGTAATGAACCAGTATGTAAATTACAGTGCCAACAAATTGAAGACGGAAGAAGTTTAGCTTGAAATAATCGTAATGGAGTCCATAAACAATTATATAAAATATATGAGTTAGTTTGATAGAGCGAAACAGGTAACCAACCAGAAATACTGTTAAGCCAAATAATTTTCCATGTATCAATAGAGAAAGAGATTGAAAGTTCATTATTGCAAAATGTTGAGATCACATTAATGTTGGTTCCTTGAGAGGTGGCCATTTTTTTATATAGTATAGAGACACCATGAGGTAAAGTGGAAACAGTTTGAATATAAATTGATAAGTCTGATTTAACATTAGAAGGAATATTATGAGGAAATGAATCTAAAATAGAGTTACATAATGAATCATATTTGATAAAATCAGAGGAAGGTAAACGAAATTTTGTTTGTAAAACTTCAAATGATAAAAAAGCATTATTGTAATAAACATCCTTAAGGTTGAAAATACCAGCTTTAATCCATGAAGAGCAAAATCTAACATTTCTATTAAGTTTTATGACTGGGTTATACCATAATGACATATCTTCGGTAGAAGATATAGGTGACTGAAAAATTAAATCCAAATCATTAAACATTAGCTTGGTGGATTTTAAAATAACAGATTTATGAAAAATTGAGATTTATTAGACATAGTTAACAAAGTGGGTAATGGAAAAGGATCTATTAAAGTTTTTTCAATTAAAAGCTAAGTAGGGGGATTATTTAAAAAAGAGTGATTAAACCAAATAGAGCTTTGTTTTAAAATAAAAGCTTTGTGATGATAAAAAAAATCTGGTAATCCCAAGCCTCCATTACACTTGGGAATTTTTAATTTTTTATAACTGATACAAGAAGATTTATTATTCCAAAGTAATTTGGAAAGGAGATTTTCTACAGTTTTATAAAACTTTAAAGGAAATTGAGTGGGAATCATGGCAAGAGTGTAAAAAATTTTTGGGGCGATAGTAATTTTTATAGAATCCATTCTACCCCACCATGAAAGATGAAGTGAAGACTATTTGGATATTTTATCTTTAATATAATTTACGATGGAGTCACAGTTTAGCGATATAGTTGATTTCATAGTTGAAGAGAACGCAATTCCAAGATATTTCATTTTATCTTTTTGCCAAATGATATCATTCATGGGTATCATATCAGGAGTACAATAAATATTTAAAGGAAAGAATTCCGTTTTGTTAGTATTTAACTTATATCCAGAAACTATGGAATAAAACAAAATAATTTCAAGTAGGGAAGGAAATGATGATAAAGGATCACTAATAAATAACAGTACATCATCAGCATATGCTAAAGTTTTAATAATAACATCCTTGATATTAATTCCTATAATATTATCACATTTTCTTATAGAAACAAGTAAGGGTTCAAATACCGAGAAGAAACAAAAGAGGGGAAAGGGGACAACCTTGTCTTGTACCTCTGAAAAGAGAAAATTGATTAGAGATTTGGCCGTTAATAAATAAACGAGCAGTAGGAGTAGAGTATAGAGCAGAAATCATACGGATAAATATGTCACCAAAATTAAATGATAATAAAGTATGAAATAAAAATTGCCAGTGAGTTTTATCAAAAGCTTTTTCAGCATCTAATGCGAGGATTCCTGATGGCAGAGATAAAGTGGATCCTTGCTCAATAACATGCAATAGAGTTCTAGTATTATTGGTAGAATATCTATTCTTCATAAAACCAGATTGATCTGGATGACTAATAGATTCTAACACAGAGGATAATCTAGAAGCAAGTATTTTGGCATATAATTTACAATCTTGGTTTATTAAAGAGATAGGACGATAATTTGAAACAAAGGTAGGGTCTTTATTAGGTTTGGGTAATACAATAATTAGAGCCTCAGTAAAAGAACCGGTAGTAGTTCCCGTAGAACCAAAAAAAGTAAAAAGTTGAAATAAATGAGGGATAAGCTGTAACTGAAATTCTTTATAAAATTCAGCGGGAATACCATCGGGACCAGCGGATTTTTTTTTTTAAGAGATTTTATGGCTAATAAAATTTCATCTTGAGTAATAGGTGAGTCAAGTTCAATTTTATCTGATTGAGAAATCTTGGGTAAACCACAATTTGATAAGAAAGAATCAATTAAGGAGGCATCGTCAAATTTAGGTTTGTTATATAGAGTAGTATAAAAATCCAGGAATTCATTAACAATATCATTTTGGGATAAAGCAATTTTACCACTAGAGCCGTGAATTGAATTTATTTGTGTTTTATCTTTTTTGATGCGTAAATAATTGGCTAAAAGTCTTCCAGATCTATTAGCATTAAAAGAAAATTTGGCTTTAGAATTAGAAAGCTGAATACCAGCTCTTCTGCTAAGGATTGAGTTAAACTCATATCTAAGTTTCTGTAATTTGAATCTGTATTGAGGATCATTAGACGTAATCAAAAGTCTCTTATATTTTGCAATTTGTTTATCCAATTTTTTAATATTTGCATTAAAAGTTTTATTTTCATAGGCCATAAGAGAAATAGTAGCACCTCTAATATAAGCTTTAAAGGCATCCCATCTATTCACCATAGAAGTAGAACCCTCAGGGTTAAGAAGAAAGTAATCATGCATAGCACTTAAGAGTTTAGGTTTGTTTTGTTCATTAAGAACAATACTAGTATTCATTCTCCATCTGGATTGCGATGTAACATTAGAATTCAGTTTCAAAATAAAAGAAATTAAGGCATGGTCCGAAATATCAATATTACCAATAGTAGCAGTGACCACAGAATTAATTAATTGTCTGGAAATTAATAGATAATCAAGCCTAGAGTGAGAATTGTGTGGGTTAGAAAAAATGTACACATTTTTTCTGTGGGAAAATGTAATCGCCAAATATCAACTAGCTTTGTAGTTTGAAGAAATGATTTAAAAGCAAAAAAAACTTTAGGAGGTCGAAATTTAGTAAGAGATAATCTATCTAATAAGGGGTCAGATATAACATTAAAATCTCCTCCAACTATGAGAGGAACTTTACCCAATTTGAGAACTTCAGTTGTCAGAACAGACCAAAAGTGAGGATCATCAGCAGCAGGACCATAAACATTTAATAAAAACATAACCGAATCATGAACTTTAATTTTAGCAATAACATATCTTCCATCTGTATCTGAAAATTTGCTCAGAATTTGGCAATGTAGTCTTTTTGCAAAAAGGATAGCAACACCATTTTTTTTGCCATTTGCAGGAGAAGAGACAATACTATCAACCCATTTTTTTTTCCATATAATCTAAAATGTTGTCATCAATATGAGTTTCTTGTATAAAACAAATATCCGCTTTACAACTACCCAAATAATCTAAAATTGTCGTACGTTTAACAGGATGACGAAACCCCTTGACATTTAAAGAAACTATTTTAATATTATGAACACTAGCCATAGTGAAAAAGAAAGAAAAAGAAGGTCAAGAAGAGGAGACAAAAGTGAAGATAGAGAGAGGAAAATAGTAACTCTAAAACAGGTGATAAAGAGAGAGAGGGAAAAAAGAAAACAAACAAAACATAGAAAAAACAACAAACACTAAACATTAATAACAGGAATGAAACGCACACACACTTTACAAGCATGACCGAAACCGCTGGAGCCCCCTGTGAATATAACCATAAAAATTGTCAGAAAAATGCATAAAACTGATGTTCAGGTAGCAGAGTCATGAGTATCCATTGAATGCTGCGAATGTTGATCCAGGAACAATCTTAAATCTTCAGGTCGTTGGAAGGATTTAGAAAAATTATCTTTCCAGATGCGCATTGTTGATGGGTCAAAAAGACCATATTTAAATCCAAGACTTCTGAGCTGAGGACGAAGAGCAGTAAATTCCTTGCGAATAGACACAGTATCTTTAGCAAAGTCTTGGTGGATAAAAATGTTATTTCCATTGACCATCAAAGAAGGAATTTCTCGTGCTGCTTTTCTTATCAAAACCAAATGATGGTGGCGAAAAACTTTAAAAATCATTTGTCGAGGTTTTGTGTGGCGAGGATTACGATGTGATGGAATCCTATGTGCCTTATCAATTTCAAATTTTTCTGGAAATTTGATGTTCAGAAGGCCAGGAATCAGATTCTCCAAATATAATCTGCAATTGGAACCTTCAACATCCTCTGGCAAGTTAAAAATGCGTAAATTATATTGTCTGTTACGATTTTCCATATCCAGAAGGAGAGCAGACATAGGAGAGATTTTCGCCACAAGTGGAGTGAAAGCGTCGATTTTAACTTTATTGTCATGTATTTTAATTGAATTATCAGAAACTTTCATTGACATACTAGCCATTGTCTTTGCGCAAATTTTTAATCTCTGTCGCAATTGAGTCTGTGTTAGCACGAAGTGCTTGAATCTCGTCAAGAATTAGTGACAAAGAAGGTTCACTTGACTCAACCACCTTAAATTTAACAGGAGGAGGAGAAACCTGTTGCTTCCTTTTGTTATAAGCTGGTTGCGCATTTTTATGATCCATGCTTTTGTTTTAAGAAATAAACTTGCAAGGAAAAATAAAAATAATAAAAATGTAATAATAGCTGAGAAAAGCTTGAAAATAATGTAATAATTTCTAAGAAAAGCTTGAAAAAATGAATGGTGCAGCAGCTAAAACTGACTGTGGGAGTGGTTAGGCCAAAGCCAGGCCCTCTCCTAAGCACTTACTCCGCCCTCCTGACAGACAAGCCAGGCAGTACCTCAAAGCAGGGCTGGGAGCTGAAGCAGGAAGGACTAAAACACCACTTCCACCGATGAAAAGACCTGGAAGAGCTTCACAGTATCAAGTAAGCTCTTGTAGATTACAGCGACCTAATTTTGGGAAAAGGTCTGACAGGAATATCGTCGTTATAAATCCAAAAACGGGGAAAATTGAGCGGAGCTCAGCGGGCGGCGGCCATCTTGTTTCGCGCGCTCGCGCATCTCCCATTTTGTGACAAGTTTTAATGTCACGGGCAAGTAAAAGAGCGCATGTGCCTCTTTACCAACTGCACTAAACAAAATCAAATACCCACAAAGGAACTCTGTGAGGTAGCTGCACAGTACTTTCCCAATAAAGTCAAGTTCATCCATACAGGTCTTAGTCTTAAGTAAGAGCAGATTGTCTGCTACAGTACGACCTCTCAGGTGACCCAGCCTACTTGTTCATCCAGTCTGAATTACCCAATATCTTACAATGAGATTTCCGCGGGATAGCAATTTAGCTCATCATTCAAGTGAGACAGTTGTCTTTCTCACCAAAAGATGCTTGGCAGCTACCTCAACATATCCCACCACTAGCCTAGTGATTGCTGTAACTCTCAGTGAATATATTTCTCTCTCATTACTGTCTTATTCGACCAGAAGTTCCTGAAGACAGCAATGGTTAACCCACTTCGAAAGCACCCAAGACAGATCCAGCAGTGTTATCTAACTAATAATCAATTTTGAATATACTATTTTTATCTAAATTGTTCGAAAGATCAGTTATTGAGTGATAGTTATTTTTTGTAGAGGAGAATGGGATGTCACCACTCAGGTCAGTTTGTAACTACTGAGCAGCATGTCAAACAACCTGTATCTGCTAAATCCACAAGACAGTCTTCAGGATAGTGCAGGGTTTTACTCAAAAGAAATTTACTCCATTGACACTGAAAAGGTTTTTCCGATGATCAGCTCTTCACTTGTTAAGTTTAGAAAGGTGTGGGTTGGAGGACGTACTATTGCAGTCCCTGGGGCCATGGTCTAGAATTGTAATTATTTACACATCGAATGTATCATATATCATCTTCCCTTTGGGAAGGCTTCTGAGATTTCCTGTTAGATACTGTTTTGTGCCTTCCTTAACATTTGCTTAGCTTGTTTTGGTCTGTTGATCTGGCTGTGCTTCTCAGCTCCCAGAAACTTTTGTCGACTCAGTGGCAACAGTTGCACTTTGGAAATAGTTTTACAAAATAACATAACATAACATTCTGGGACTATGGTAGGCTTAAGAAAGATAGTGCAATGTGATTCAAACACTAGATAATTGTAAAGGGCATAGGAAGGTGAAATAACAGTACTGAGTAGCCTGGAAGGTGTAAAGAAAATATTTACCTACTGTTAGAAATGGAGGTCTCTCGTTGGCAATGGTTTGCACCTTTGTCTGAGTATGGACCCTTGCTTCTAGTCAGGATAAGAGAGTTACGCCCTTAGACAACCCCTGCTCACCCCCTTGGTAGCTTGGCACGAAGAGACAGGTTTACCTCAGAAGCAGTGTGTAAAGCATTTGCAAACATATACATAACACAGTGAAAACACTACAAATGGACACAACACCAGTTTAGAAAAATAAGTAATCTTTATCTAAACCAAACAAGACCAAACAACAAAAATCCAACATACTGTTATCAAGATATGACTTTTAAAAGGTAAAAACAGTTCTGTCCATAGCAAACTATAGATGCGATATTTCCAACACAAAGTACCTTGGATGTGTCAAAATCATAAGCAAAAACAGCCGCAGGGAAGGTGATGCGTCGGTTCCTTACGCACAGGGAAGGTGAAGGGTCAATTCCTTGCTCCAGGGGAGGTGTTGCGTTGGTTCCGTACTGCACGCTGGGGAGGTGAGGATACGGTTCCTTACTGAAGAGGAGGTGATGCGTCGGTTCGTTACTGTGCGGGGAGGTGATGCGTGGATTTCTTACTGCGGCCCCCACATTGCTGTAGACTTGGCACCCCGGTGCGATACATGGGGATTTGGGAGGCGTTGGATCTTGATGCGGCAACGGTGCTGTATTGATCTCTCCAGCCGCGGTCCCCTAATTAGTCGTTCTTGCAGCTGCACAGCAGCGCCTGCGTCGGTGCAGCGATCTTGGACTTCAGAGGTCGATGCACAAGACCTGCGTCGGTTTCTTCAGCGTTACGGCAGCAATGCTTAAAAATTCTTCCCACGCGGCGGTGTCACATCGGAAACGGGTGCGGATGCGTCATGCTTCATTAGTTGGTTTTCTTTTCTCAGCTCTCAGCAGCAGGGACAACCTCCAGAGGCCCAATACAGGAACAGGCACCTCTTGGCAGGTCAGAACTCCCACCAAGGGAGTTCAGCGGAGCTGGTGGTGAAGTCTTTGGGCCATATTATCAAGAACGGCGATAACATTATCGCCACTTTAGCGGTAGGAAACTGCTGTTAAAGCGGCGATAAGGGGCTTGATAATATGCCCTATAGAATTCAAATAGAAGTCCAGGTTCTGGTGTGAAGGACATCAAACCTGGGCTTCTATTGGAATTCTATAGGGCATATTATAATGTTATCGCCGTTCTTGATAATATGGCCCCTAGTGTCCCTGAGACTTCAGAACAGGAGGCAAGCTCCTCTTCAAGCCCATGGAGATCTTCTTCAAGCAGGATACACAGCACACAGCAAAGGCTTTGTCCTCTCCTTGGCAGAAACAGCCACTATAGGCCAACCCCAGGCAGCACACAGCAAAGGGGCAGTATTTCTCCTTCAGCTTTCCCAGCTCTTCTCCTTGGCAGAGGTTCCTCTTGAGGCCAAAAGTATTCTAAAGTTCTGGGGTCTGGGCCCCAATATTTATACTCAATATCTCTTTGTTCTCTTGTGGCAGAGAGGCTCTGTGCTCAGTCAAAACCAGTTCTGTCCTCTCTGGCCCAGCTTCCTGGCAGGAGGTGGAGACGACATTGTGTAAGGCAGACCAGGCCTATTCAGGTGCAGTGAAATCTCCTCCCACTACCCTAAATGCAGCCCAGGTCTATTCAGCCCAGCCCTGACTCATCCAGGAAAGGCAGGACACACCTCAACCTCCCAGTGGCTGTCTGAGAGAATGCACATCCCCAGCCCCTGTCACTCCAAAGTCAGACAGTCAATCCACAAAAAAGCAGAGGCACACAGGATGGCTAAGCAAGAAAACACCCACTTTCTAAAATAAAAATGTGAGTGTTTAACACGAACACTCTTATTTACCAGTGTTATATATAAGTGCATAATGTGCTTGTAGCATTTGCAATTCACACACTATTTTTCATGACTTCATATGGATGTATTTCCTATGGTGTATTCCCATGCACAACTTTGGGAGGAAAGAAAGCCATGTATTGCAGGCTTTTACTATCCCCCTATTATAATGTAGGGTATGTTATATTTGTTAAAATTCCAAATACACATCTGTGCTAATGCTTCACCTAATATTACCATAATCACCTGTCATTTCCTGTGCTCTAGATTACCTTACAATAAAGGTTTGTAGCTGCCCAGACCCCAAAGTGGGGGCCCCCAGGTACTCAAATCACAATGCAAGAGTTTCTGAGAGGTCTGGAAGAGTCTCACCACAGATTCCTTGCCCCGTGACTTGAACAAGGAGAATCAGTGAGTTACAATGTCTGTTTTGCCACTGTGTGAACCCACAGGCTTTCTATGTTGGTCCGAGGGCCATGGGAGGTCCAATCATGAGGTTGGTGGGATTATAATCCATTGACTCACCGAATTTCTACTGCTTCTCATGACTCCCTTCCTCTTCTCATGTGCCCTCTTCCTTGGCTGCCCAGATTTTGAGAAGCAGCAAACCGGGACAAGCCAGACATAAAAGTAGGACTAAAGCTTACTTCTACATCTGGCCTGACCCGTTTTTGCAGAGCCTTGTAAATATGTCCACATATATACATACATAAACACACCCAATAGGCTTGTAAATTCATGTGTGTTTATATATGAGTACACACACACACACTAGGCTTGTAAGTGTGTGTAAGTGTATGTATATATATATATATATATATATATATATATATATATATATCAGGACCTCCTCCATCCCGAGCTCCCCCCTGCCTTCCTACCCTCCCTGACTGCCCTCTGCTGAGAGTCTGCAGCCATCCCCCTCCTGTGCTGCCTGACAGGAATAGATGACTTTTTGTCTTCAGACCCTGTAAAGGGAGCCCACAACTTTCAATTCTGCTTTGCAGAATGACCTGACCTTTGTCCCAAAAACCGGGACATTTACCTAAAATTGAGAAAAGTGTCGGGACAGTCCTGTGAAAACCGGGACTGTCCAGGGAAATCCAGGACGTCTGGTCACCCTACCTCTTGCTGCATACAACATTATGATTCTCATGTCTCACGGTATTTTTTCTTCACTCCCCAGTCTCTTGGTGTTTACTTTCCCTCCCCTCATATCTCATGGTGTCAATTCTCATACTTTCCTTAACTCCGAGTGCTTTTTACATTAACTTTTATTTTTTATTTTCTTTGATGCTTTGGTTCCTTATCATGTGTTCCATTTCCTTTACGCTCTTTTTAGGTCGAGCCTAGAGCAGCGCATGCGCTGCTTGCTCGACTTTTAGTAAGGGGGTTTTCAAAGTGCTACCAGAGGCTTTTGCTGGCCTCAAGCTTGCGTGCATGTGCGCGTGAACGCGCGCAGCCGCCATCTGTCTTTACTCTGTCACGGGTAATTAAGTGCATCGCGATCGCGATCACTTTAACTTTCGGCGCCCGCGCGGCCAATGCTTTTCGCGCGCGCTTGTTCTCTTCTTGGTGAAGGGGAAGAGTTTCTGTGGCTTTTGTGAGATATTTCAGAGTGCGTTACTCCATACTGCTGAGCCAAGACGCTGCAGTATTTTCAGCAGGAGAACTGTTTTGGTTAAAGGTAAAATACACTTTAAAATGTCCTTACCTATTAATTCGAGGATTTTGTTATATGCAGGTCACGAGGAACTAGGGTGTGAATGCATCAACAAAATGTACCCAGCCCATTTCCCCAGGTTAACTGTGTCTAATGATTGATACGGGTGAAATATTTCACTTGTGTTCTAGACCTTTGTTTTTCTACATTTTAGAACTGCATGTTTAACCTAGGCGAGGAGTTCTCCAAACACAATTTACTTATTTTTCATTGTTCAGTAATGAGGGAACATCAACCCCATTTTTCCCTCGATTGGCCAACATCCTGCACATGGACACAAGACTAACTCACCTAGCTGCCATCTCTTGCCCCCAAAGACTGATAGTAGGATTTTTGAAGCAGGAGCGTGTTTTATGCAGTGCGTTACATGAATGGAAGCACACCATTGCATACCCACACACCTTTGATATCTGGCCGCACGGTTTTCCAAACTATTTTGTGAGCTAATATTTTCCTGGTCAAGAATGTTCTCTTATTCTTAAGTAAGATTGTGCAGCTTTTTGAGCATCAAGCAGTAAGTAGTATATAACATTTGTTTCTGTACGTATGTGATCTGCATTTTTGTCTGCTCATATTTCATGCGGGCATTAAGTGAGCGCTTTTTGGTTTGAATGCGTGGTACAGATCACTCCTCTTACAGCACCTGAGTCAGAGTTATTAGTTGAAAGCTGTTTAAGTGCACCATTAGTGTTATGGTGATGAAATGTGATGTGCCATATGTTCAGTGTCAGATTTCAAAGGCTTTTTTTGGGTCGGCTTCGCGCGGCTGCACTTGCGAAAGCCTCAATTGCTGTCTGGGGGTACACCTTAGAGGCCGATTTGGGGCTCCTTTCTTGAGTATTCATTATACCCAAAGCGTTTAGAAGCTCTGCATATTGTGCATTATTAGTGCATTCCCCATCGAATCGAAAAAACCAGTTGCCCCCCGGCATGCCGTTTTCTAGGTTTAGACCCCTTGCACATACACAGCCTCTTACCCGTCTTCGTCCGAGAGACAAGGAGTTAATACACATTTTTTGTCATCTGTATAAAATATGAACAAAAGGAAAGATCTGCTCATCAGCTGTGCAGAGAGCCTTTGATGTCTGCGCTTGAAGTTCTCTCCTCCCCCCCTTCCCTCCGCTTGCTACCTCCGAGCGGAACCTCCCCTCTTGGCTCCGGGACACGGCTGTGCTCTCCGGGCACCCTGGCTCTCTCCTGGGATCGCGCTGGTGCCAGAGTGCTACTAGCCTGCATGGAAATCTGGAGATTTCACGGCAGGCCGGTGGCTCCCAGAAGCAAGTAGGGCTGGGACAGTTGGTGACCGGTGGAGTCCAGAGTGTGACTGACTGTCTCATCTCTCCTTGCCTGCCAGAGGTAATGAAAGCTTGCTAAACCGCCAAAGTTTTTCCATAGCTCGCCTCTGTCGTCTCCCAGCACTGCTGTGCTCCCCGCCCACCTCTAACAAGCAGGATGTGCCCCCATCCAAAAGAATAATTTCATCAAACTACACTTTGTTGCAGGGCACTTGTTTTACTTACTGCAAAACGAAGTGTTTCAGCTCGAAACACGCCTTTATAAAGTAATGTGCCCATTAATTTTGAGAGGATGTAGTGTAGCAGCCACAGGTTCCGACATTGGATCTGGGGAACCTGGTTGGAGTCTGAGCGTCGGCTCAACTGTGATTCTGGGCAAATCACTTAATCTCCCTGTGCTTGCGAACAATGAACGTGTCATTATATAATATAACTGGTGCTCATGTAAAACATGCCAATACCATTGCGTCAATTTCACGCTATATAAGAACTGCAAACAAAACCTACCATGGTAACCAATATAAGGATAATTTCATAGACATAGAAAACGATGTACGATTGTAACTTAAGCAGTTACAAAACATTTAATCAATGCACTATTATGATTTTACATCCTTTGACTGGTACGGTTAGTGTGCCATAATTGAATTCAAAATCCCATGGTGCTATAGAATTCTCACATGGCCATTGTCTGCCAGAACAGCCAACCAACACATGACATTCTACAAATAAACTCCATTACTGAGAGAGCTGGGGTGGTATACTTGCCAGTGGATCGTAAAAATGTATAAACAAAGTCTGTTACACACCTAGCACTGTGCTCGCCCCCTTTCCTTTCGAAGTGCATGAACTCTTTCTTCGGGTTGACCCATGAAATATAAAACAAAGGACGTCCTCCTTTAAGTTATGCACGTGCATTGTTGTTAATATGACCAGCTGGACTTATTCAGAGGAAGCCAGAACAGAAACAGTAATGAAATGTGACCAGTACTATCATTGAACGGAACGTTTAAGGACATATTAATGGCATGGTTATCATGCTCAGGGCCCACAGGCTGCACTGCTCCTAGCTAGAACATGGCCATCCACCAGTGGCAGATGAAGTAACTGTAGATGTTGTAGCACCCAGGATAATGTGCTGCATGGCTAAATACTTATGAGGTCCCAAAGGCGAGACCTATTGGCTATGCCAATGCTTGTTTCATGTGTAATACACAATGCCTTGCCTTCTTCTCATTGCTATCCAACGCTTTCCCAACTGTCTAAAATGTCACATATGTTATTTTGTGTTATGCTATGTCATGTCATGTTGTATGAAGCTGTGTTGCCATTAGTATAGTCTCAGTCTATCGCCATGCCCAATGATGTTTTATTTTCCCCTTTCAGTGCCCCCTGTTGGTATCAGACAACTATCCCTGGCAGCTAGTGTATTTACTCACCTCTCAATGTCAAATAAACGTTGCTACCTTTTTCCCATTTTCCACACTGCTTCCCTTCCATTCCCTCACTATTTTCGTCTTAGGTTGTAACTAGGCCTTAATAAGGCTTTGCTTCTTCTCAAAGAAATGTTTTTCTTCCTTATTACAGTTTGCTAGGTTTGAGGGTGTGGCATGGCTGAAGGTGCTTTACGAGTCCCTGGTGTGTTAGTTTGGTTGTTGTCAGTGCTTAATTTGTAAAAGAATAAGTGCCGGGGCTCTCGTCGGGGGGGCCAATGCAGCTTGCACCACCCATTGCCCCTGCAAGCTGTCAATGACAGTACAAACACTGCTACTAACCATCACACTCTTAAAAATGCGACAATTCAGACTATTCCAGCCCCCCAAAACTATAAGAATGGCTTGGGAGGCAGATATTAGTCATTGTAAATGTAAATTGAAGTATTAAGCTGCTGTTTTTGTGTTCATACCTAAATTAGCCAGCCAGCACCCCTATGTGGCAGACTGCGGTAAGCCCCGGTGCTGGCAGTTAGGTGTCAGTGCCGAGCACCGGAAACTACCAGCACAAATTAAGCACTGGTTGTTGGCTAGGCAGGGAAAGAGAGGGCACAAAAAATCTGAGGTGGTGATGGAATCGGTCTCCTCCATGTAAAAGTGTTTTGCACTCCCCCTTCTCATTTCCATCTCAGGTCAATTACACTAAGAGAAATAAAGGCCACCAACATGAGTGAGTCAGGTTTGAGGCAGAGGTTATACCAGAATATTTTAGTCAGAATAACGTCTGACATAAATATCATGCCCTAAATATTGTATATAAAAATATAGCCGCGATGGACTTAATGACTGACTGACTGAGGTATTTATAGAGCGCACTAATGCCGAGGCGTCTTGGCGCTGAGATAATGGCAGTCCATCCTGAATGACTGACCTAGGTCCTGGAAAATAGCCAAGTTTTTATCAACTTTCTGAAAAGGGGCCTACTATTCTGCAGTCTTAGATGTGTTGGGAGGGAGTTCCACAATTTGGCCGCTTGGTAAGAGAACCCCCTACCACCCCATCTGGCTCTTCTTATCCTAGGGACAAGAACCAGTCCGGTGTTTGCAGACCTAAGACATCGAGTAGGCAGATATCGAGGGAACAAGCGTTGAATGTCTGTCGCCCCTCCTCCATATATGGCTTTATGAACTAAGCAAAGCGCTTTGAAGTCTATTCTTCGGCGGACTGGTAGCCAATGGAGGTGTCTTAGGCTAGCGGAAATGGGGTGGTGTTTAGGTAAGTTTAACAATACTCTTGCAGCCGCGTTTTGTATAGACTGTAGTTTGGAAAGCTGCCTGACTCCTGCACCTAAGTATAGCGCATTGCAATAGTCAGTTCTAGAAGACACCAATGCACCGACCACTGTTTTCCTTAATGAGAGTGGTATAAATGGAAGAATCTTCCGAAGAATTTTTAGTGTGAAGAAACAGGCCGAAAACACTTGGTTAATCTGAGAAGTAAGCGTTAGATCTTTATCGACCATAATAATAAAGTTCCCTCAATTGTATGATATTTTTGTAAACAATATTTAGGATACAATATGTATGTGAAACATTATTTCTGGCTAGGATATTCTGACATGCAACCAAAAGTACATCTTTTTCCTGTGTACAGGAACTCTTTCAAACCACTAAAATGCTTGCGCACTGGATGCAATTAGAGGGAGTTAGGGAGAAGACATACCAGCTGTAGAAAGACATTGAGACAGAGGGATAGAGCACAAAATTGAATTGCAGATGATCTGCAAAGGAAAATGCTTATGTTATTTATACGAGAACAGCTTTTCGCACAACAGGACATGTTCAGCGGGGCAGCCTGCTTAAGCGAAGAAATTGCTCCTTTCATTGGAAGCGATTTTTCTGATTTGCCACATAATGTGCTCCAGCAAGGCTTTACCGCCAAAACTTGGAACTGCGACAGTTGGAGGGGGGAAGTGGGGAATGGGAGGCACAGCCGCTGGAGGGAAGTGCGTCACTTTGATTTATTGCAGCCAACTTTCATTTTCACTTAGCAAGGCGTTTAGCACTCTGAGACACGTTCACACATAGACACTTGTTACCCGCAGCCACATCAGAAGATGTTTATTTAGGGGCTATTGCTGCGTGTTTTACTTTTTCTCATTTGAATGCCTTAACATGTTTAACAGGCTCCCGTTTTCTTTAAAATAAATACATCTAACTAGACATTGTGGGCCTGATTCATAAAGGTAAACTTACACTTTTTTACAAGTTTGCTTTTGTTTGATATTCACAAACTACGAGTGAAGAGTAACTTTACGAATGCGGAGACTCCGCATTTGGGGCAGAGAACTCTGCACATAAAAAGATAGGACAGGCCTATCGTTCAATAGGTGTAAGTTTACCTTTGTGAATCAGGCTCTGAGTTTATCCCAGGACTCTCTCCCTGGCACATTTGTTTCTACATGATGATGATTTCATAGCATTTTTATGTCTAGAGTTGACAGCTAATAACCATGTGAACTTCAAGTGTATCCAGGTAATGAAATACCATAACTCACTAATAAGCTGTGAGGAAACATAAAACTTGCAACACATCCCAGATTAACAGAAACATTAAGATAAAGATTCCTGAAGTCAGGAAGTTGTGTTTTTCTTTTTTGTGGACAGTAAATTGGTCATTATAATGCTGACATCATTCTGCAGAGCATTAAGGAAAAAGCGAGGCCTTGGCAGAATTCCAATTACACCAGTGAGATCGGAGTAATGTTGGTAAATCCACGTTACTCTTTGATGCAGAATTACCCATAATAATGAGGTTATGCCGGCTTTAAGAGTAATTTGGTTGAAAAAATCCTACCGCAAGAGCACATTTAGCAAACGCGAGCGCCTGCCCACACTGCTGCTGTTACTGTTCTACTGCACTTAGTGGTATTTCTTAGCGCAAACTGCATCTTCGCATCCATTTTGGATGCCAAGGGCATATTGCTGTACTAAGAAAATTGTGCTAAGTGCAGGATTACTCTTTTTGAATAATTCCAAGTAATCTTTTGAAATTTTTTGGTAATTCTGAGTGAAGATGCTACACGGAATTAGACGAGCTATACCCACCCTTAGAAAAAACGAAATAAATAAATTCTCTAGGGGCTGACAGGCCTTTATCTCCTCCTGGCTAATGTGCAGGCTGTAGGTTCTGGGCCTCTCAAGGACTCTTCCCTGCAGTTTCTCATATTCCTCTGTATTAGCATATTCAAAGATAGGCCTCTCTCAATCACTTACTATGTAAACACTCAGGGGCAGATTTACAAGGCCCTTGCGCCACTTTTGCGTTACCTTTCCCATGTTAAAAAAGACGCAAAAGTGGCGCAAGGGCCTTGTAAATCTGCCCCTTGATATCCATTCATGTGCACTCTGCAGTGCGATATTATTCCATGACGTCCATGTGCTCGGTTAAGAGTGCTCTCTGCTCTAAAAGATCCTCTCATACGTATGTATTTAGAGTTTCTTGTGAGTGCTACTCAACCCCAAAGGGTGTCCATGCACTTTACAGTAAAGAGTTAACATAAGAAGTAACAATGTTCCAGGTAAACATTGAACTGTTAGCAAACTGTAACCACTGTTTCTTTTAAATTATAACTGAGAGGTAATGTCTGCAAGATACACTCCCGTGTGTGTATAAATGAGGGGCATAGATATTTCCTCATACAGCGAGGGAAAATAAGGACAGGAGAAGAAAAAACATGTGTCGGTAATGCCTTGTTAGGAGGAGATCAGTGAAAGAATTAGACATTTATGAAAATGTTAAATAATTGCATTTTCAGCTTTCCTTGAAAGAACAGATATTCTCTTAACATCTTAAATCTTCATAGAGAGAGTTCCACAATGATGGGGCAGCCCCAGAGAGTGACTTTCAAGCCACAGAGTTAATTTTGAATTTCTTTGTCTCAAGATGAAAGGTCTCCTTACTTCTGAGAATTTTTGCTCTTCCAGATATATAAAGGGAGGAGTGAAGATAAACTGGTTATTGTAGTTTTGTGCTTTGTTCTAAATGGAGACAGCACAGGGACAGTGATGAAACTTCAATTCTCCGACTCTAAACACCAAGAAACAGGACAAAGGACTCTAAAAGAAGAAGAAGACCACAGCGCCCCCACAAGTCCCCAGGAATCACTGCTCACTTAACAACTACCGCACCGCCTGACTGGGGTGGGAATGTCTGACATCCGTCATCCAAGTGTGTTGTTTCGATGTGCAACAGTTCTCATAACTGATGATAGGCAGAGTCGTTTTAAGACGTGGGCAAAGTGGCTCTGGCCCAGGGCCCCAGCCTTTCAGGGGGCCCCATAATAGAGCAGCTCTGTTATGCAGAGAGTCTTGCCCTAATGACCTTGAGTAATTCATAAACAGATTGCTTTAAATACCCTTTTCCTTTGTTTTATTTTGAAAGTGGGTGATGTGTGAAGACATTTCTTTACAGAGAAATGCTGTGTTCATGTTACATACAACATTCATAAAAAAGATCTTTTGGATCAATTCAGGACCTCACATATGAGAAATGGGAGGGTGTCACATATATTATTTGCAATAGTGAAAACACTCATTAATATCCCTAAATATTAGATGTAAACACATTTAGAATATGGACGAGTGTGCCTGTGCACTGGCAATGACTTGGCCAAACAAAGAGTGTCCGAAAGAGCTGAAATTGGATCATAAATTCAAGACTGCTCCTAATGGGGCCCCCAAAATATGCTGGGCCCGGGCCCCCAAAATCCTTAAGATGTCCCTGATGATAGGATAAAAGGCTGTGCCTAGACAAAGACAACTATTTGTAAACATAAGATCTGCAGTTTGAAAGAGCAGTTTCAAATTATTTATATTTCCATTGTGAGCTAGGAAATATGAATGCTATCTATCTATCTATCTATCTTTCTATCTATCTATCTATCTATCTATCTGTTTGTCTGTCATTCATCTGTTGTCTCAGTGCAAGTCTTGTAAAGAAAATAAAAAATAATAATAATAAGTGCTGGGGCCCAGTGCTGAATGCCAGGGTTGCCAAATGCTTACGCTGCCTGATATTGATTCCCCATAATTCTTATTTCTTGCTTCACGTTACAGTATATGTCTCATTATCTTACACTTCTGGTTTCCTTTTCATTTATGCGTTTTCCTTTGTTATTGCTTTTCTGTCTTTTTCTTCTTCCTTTTTTCCCCCATTTGTTTACTTTCTCTATCTTGATCTGTATCTAAGCCAGAAGATTACAAAATAAATCCAGCTACCTGAAAATAAGTTCTGGTGGTTACCACTTGCAACCACCAACACAGAGTAAGTGTTTTCTGAAAAACAGACCTGAAACTCCTGTCTAGAAGGGAAAAAGAAAATAGCTGAAAACAATAGGGAAGACAATCACCATCCACACAGTACAGTATAGTCATCCTACTTTTTAATATTTTATAATTTTCCTTTCCTGGCAGCATTTAGCTGACATAATTTTGTTTTATAAATAAGGATCATGTATATGTCTCTTCAAATATTTTCATCTTAGTTCTGTTATGTTGGAGTTTTTCTCACATATTGTAGTTTCAACCAGTTTTTAGAAAAAGAAGATGATGGAGGTGTTTCAGAAAAGTTCATGCAGAGATTTTGTTTATGTTTTTGCTGTGAAACATTTTAATTTGTATACCACATATTACCACAAACTAAGGTGTCTTTGAAATGGACATGTCCTCCTCCTATATCAAATTATTCACTGCAAGAGCTACTTTGGTAATCTAAGAGCTACTTTGATCCAGGGGAACTGCAGGCCTTTTTGGAAGGATTAGGTGAAGGGGACATGGACACTTCCCAAAACCCTCTTGATCTTCCTGCTGTGGAGAAGGACCCTGAAACACATACTCGAGAGCCCTGGGACAAGAACAAACATCAACTCATGAAGCGTGAGAAGGAGAAGATATTAAACAACACGCACAGGACAGAGGGCACAACAAATCCTGTTCACCACTTAAACCGGGCCTATTTCAGTTTGATGACTGATGTACTGGACGTACATGTTGATCCTTCAGAATTCCCCTGGCCTGCAGACTGAGTATAGTAGACTACATATTGGTTATTGATGGGACTGCTTTTTCTTCCAGGTTGACTTTGGCACGTCTGTTTATTGTAGTTGATTATTAATGTAGTTCATTGTCATATGTCGTAATTTGCCTGTAGATGGTTCAGCAAAACTAATATCCACTTCTCTTCCTCATCCACAGAATACCCTGCTTTGTTATGCTCCATCTGATCTTTGTAGGTTATGGCACAAATAGCTCTCCCCCCTCATCCCTGAGTATACACTTTATGGGGTAATGGTTCTCGAGGTTGTATTCCATCCCCCACTGGTGCACTGTCTTGTCTAGTGCAAAGTCACAGTGGGTCCTGTCTTCACATCAATTGCCCTTCCATTCAAAATGTAGGTATCAGAGCAGGCCCATCTTTCTTTTACACGTTATCTCTCACTCACTCACAGATCTTCGACGCTGCTAATACTTTGAACCCTTTGTAGGGTCTGCTTCCCAGCAACCTCATTTCCTCTCGTCCACTGGGCCATAGGGCCTCCCAGATGCGATGGTCCCTCAGGTGTAGACCCGCTGACTACAGTTGATAGGGCACGCAGTGCCACAGGCTTGTTCCTTAGTAGTATGAGGGAATGATGGGGACAAGAGACAGGACAGCCGTGGACCGATACAGGCCCACAAGTCGCATTTCTCTGCAACATTCTTATAAAGGGGTTTCCCACTGAGATACATAGCGGACTGGACACCGTAGCTGGTTTAGATACCAAGCCCTGGTAGGAGATACAGGCCCATATTCTACACCACCACAAAAAGAAGCAAGAAAAGGATAGAGAAAAATAGGAGCAGGCCCAAAGAGACACCGCAAAAATGGTTCAACACTAATTGAAAAAGACTGCCCTCGAGGGCATGCAGCCTACATGGAGAAAATGGCCTCCCCATTGGCGCCTGGCTGGTCGGCGTCCCGACCAATCACAACACTGCCATTGCAGTGTTGTGATTGGCTTAGGGGAGGGGAGGGAGGCTTCCTGTTCCTGCTGGAGGCAGATGAGCAGGATAGCAGGAAAACGCAGGACCCGGCAAAAGGTACGTCTTTAAAATTTATTAACCTCCCCTCCCCGCGTGACCCTCCCGCCCGACCCTCCCGCCCCCACACCCGCGATTAATGCCGGCCACGACTGGGAGGGGTGTGTGCCAAGATTGACACGGCCTGCTACACCTTTATTCCAGGGAATGATATGGATAATGGAACTCAGACACTTGCCATCCAAGCATTGCACAATTTACAAAGAGACATGCGTGACGAGGGAGGTTTCCCTGAGCAGGAGCGGTTTTCTAATTGGTTCTCCTGGCTCCCACAATGATTATCCAGATTGTGCAAATCATTGCTGTCAGTTATCATTGTGCTTTTATTGACATGTGGGGCAGTACAATTGGGGATCACCTACTGTAAAAACGTTGTCCTCAAATTAGGTAGAATGCAAGTAACTAGAAAGGCTGTCGTAGTCAAAGAGAGCAAGGGGATCAGCAGGAGCCTAATAAAATTATAGTACAAATGCATAAGTTAGGTAGTGTAGTTGAAGAATCAATTAGGGGGGGAATGTTTATGTGGGAAAGCGATATTGTGAATATGGGAAACGATACATTCATTTATGAAAACAAACTCGCATCCATATTAACAAAATTGCACGTTGCGAACTGCACATCAACCCCTACTTCCAGATACATAGTCAGACAAGCTCTGAGACCCAGGCCCGGGGTTACTGATTTTTAGGTCACAGGTGGGATGGCACGTAGCTAGCAGATAACTGCACAAACAGGAAACCCTAGATCAATCCCTCAGATAGGCGCAGCAACATTACAATTGTCAAGGGAGAATGGCCCCAATAAAGCACACATGGCCAGAGAGGGTATGCGTGCTCATAAAACACCATAAAGTCAGATGCCACATGAGTTAGGAACACATAGTCATTCAGAACACATCACACTGAGTGATCTTGAGCTCCCCATGCCAGACATCTGGACACATTACCCACTTACCATATTGTGTCCATGCAAGGTTGAGGTCCACCTGTAGTAACCATTTGACCATTAATTTATGACTCTAAGGTAGCAACCAACATTCAACACCATATATGGCTCACCGGAGAACTTTTACAACCTGATGAAAACTATATTTAAGAAGAATCTCAACTGAATGTAAATTGAGAAAGTCTTCAGACCTTGCACCTGTAACTGTTCTCCCGGCCACTATTTTTAATTAAACAAACTGTTGCTGTTTTGCAAAATGCCTCTTGTCTCTTGTTTGTTAAAGTATTTTGAATTTGAGCAACACTGGCTCACCACAAACATCTTTTTACTGAATTCCGGCAACTGAACCCTGAGCCTTTGCAGGCATCATGCTACATGGTATATTTGCATTCCTTCCTTCACTCCAGGAGAGCCATCCACCCAACAGAGGTGAAGATCTGATGTACGAGACATGCAACAAGCAAAGGCCTTTGCTCAGTGTTCCATTTTCCATGGAAGGGACAGCAGCCAGCTACTGAACATTGTGGCTCTGCCCTCTGTTCCTCTACCCTGGGTGAGTTCATGGAGGGAGGTGAATACTGACCCCACCAGACAGAGTACTCAAGCTGTCACAATATCATGCAGTGTGGCCTTTAGAAAGCTACTAAAGAATGTAGGCACGGGGCCCCTGCTGGGGGTTTCTACTCTGGAGGGCACAACACCCCCTATACCATCACTAGTACCTGAGTCCCGCACCATCACCCTATTGGAAAGTACCCTGCCTGGCCAACCCTCCTAGGTTTGACATTGGGTGCTTCCAATACTGCCTGCATCTGTTGGCCAGAGGTGAATGATCACTGTAGTGGGCCGACCTATATCGAACTGAAGTGCACCTACTGATCTTTGTAGACAGACACTTAAAGGCACTGCTTCTTGGCATCTCTACCTCATGTGTCTAAGGGCAAGGCGACGCACCAACTTCTATACACGAAAATAGTAGACAGCAAGCAGAAACTCTAACAGTCCACCCTGACTGATATCATGCTGGAAACCCTACTAACAAAACTTACTTCCATCAAATCGACCATAATCTCCAACCACGAAGATACCGAATCCACATTTAGTGAAATTAAATCTCTGAGAACAGACATGTGCCTTCCGAACACATCTGGATACCACAGATGGGAAAGTTGGGGTCTTAGAAGAAAGACTTAACATTCTCGAGAACCAGCCTGTCGTGGGTCAGGCACTATGAACTCTAAAGAAGAAACTGGTAGATATGGAGGATCAGAGTAGAAGAAACATCATTTGCTTGATGGGTATTCCTAACGAATGGAATACAAAAATGTGGCTGTTTTTCTGATGTCCTTTCTACCAGAACTTACCGGCCTTATGTTTATGCCACCTCTGGAGTTCCACCACACTCACCACATGTTCATGCGAATGAGTCAGAACCAGTTGTCACCTCAGCCGATCATAGCCTGCCTCCTCCACCACAAACAGGCCAGGCAACTCGTCGTGGTAGCAAAGCAAAACAATGAAATGGGCTCTTCACTCATAAAGACTCACACATATACATAGCAGCAGACTTCTCCCATGATACCATGGTCTGTAGAAAGAAATTCCTGGCAATGAGACCCTTACTCAGAAAATTGGAATAGAATATGGGTTACTGGAACCGTCCATGATGCTGTTCGCTATCAATGGCACACATAGAGAATTTACAGATCCCGCGACTCTTGAACTGTTCTGGATTCTCGAGGCTCCAGCAATGGACACTTCCCTCGCCAAAGACATGCTCAATACTTTGACCTGACAAACAACGATCGGACCCCGAACTACAGAGGACCCCCAGAGGGCTCTCTCTGGGAACACCTGAGACTGGAATCTGTACTGCAACACTGGTGAGGTAAAGAGAGAGGGACGTACATGTGAAGAACAATAAAGGTAGGAACATGTCACAATCTACACTGAAACCCTGAATATGTGCTGACAGACCTAGGAGAATGGACATGAGAAGGTACTAGTGCCACAGCAGTACTCAGGTAAGATCTGTCTAATTTGCTGAGTCACACTGCAGGTCACTCTGCCAGTGGGAACTGGCTTCCTTCCACAGGTCTTTCACAATTTGACCTCAGAACTCTGTACTGCTGTTCTGTACTCATTTTTTGGTTATGCCTTCCTCCTGTTTACTTCATCTTTATGTAGGTATTCTTCCCTCCCATGAGTATGAATTCCGTACCTGCCTGGGCAGGCTTGACTGAAGGTGCTGGGAGATAACTCCCCCTCACAAAGAGGGTCACTAATATTTGATTTTTAACTTGCTGTGTCCCTAGATAGTGTATTACGTATTGTATTGCTTTCTTTGATTTGCTTTTTCTTTTTTTCTTTGTTTACAAACAGTTGCTCAACAGCGATCCACAAGGAGCATTCACACACAACCTCATTATTAGACTACTTCCCCTGGGACTGGGTCATCAGTAGCAGTCTTACTAGTAATAGTGACATTATTTCCCTGACCACCCAAACTGTTCTCTCGCCTAAGACAAGTGGTGTAGCAATCTGACTTAGGCAGTCCCTACAATATGCAGTGCAAAAGACATGGCCTGACCCAATGGGTAGATATGTTTTTGTGAAACTGAAAACCATGGACACCGGGATAATAGTGGGTTCCATACATGTCCCTCACTCCAACAGGATGGCATTTCCTCAAGTCTTTCGTGGCTACTAACAGAATTTGGGTGCACCAAGTTGGAAGTGGGTTGCGACTGGAACTTGGCATGGGATCCCACATTGACAGATCTGCCCCACTTGACAAAGCTAACTCCATGGACTTATTGAGAGATCATGGTCTGGTAGACCCATGGCACCAGTTACACCTGAGAGATAAGGAATACACCTCCTTTTCATGTGCACAAGGAACATGCTCTAGGATTGATTACTACTTTGCCAACCATTATGCATTGACCTTACTGCAAGACTGCATGATAATATTGGCACGCCCTGGTAAATAGGGCACACCCTGGTGGCTTTAGAAATAGACCTAGGTCAGGTTACATCCGCTGCCAAGTGTTGGCACCTAAACATGTCCCGCTACAAAGTACCAGACGACAAATGGACACTCACACTACACCTACACTGTTCTGTAGATGAAAATGAACACTCTGTCACCTCTCCTCAGGTACTATGCGTTGCAGGGAAAGCTGCCATCAGAGGGGACTTAATGAGCGATTCTGCCCTGAGGAAAAGGGCATCACAAGCAAGGATCACAGACTAGGAACTGGAAATCTCCACACTGACTAAACAATACATGGTGAGACTTAACCCACAACTCCTTCAACAGCTTGAGTAAGCAAAGTTTGACCTCAATCGCACTTCACTACACAGGCAGAATATGTCCTACTCGGGTTGAAGTAGTGACACTATGAACAAGGGGAAAAGGCCAGCTGACTGTTGGTGGCACAGCTCTGCCAAAGGGAGACATAACAAGCCATACCGACAATCAGAGGTCGAGGGGACAGGTTTTTCTCAGTACCTAAGGGGGCTGTACAGTGCGGAAGCAGACGACAACCCACTACCTGTATTACGTACGCCTACCCATTCTCTAGGAAGATGGCAGATACCTGCTAGAGGAAGAGATAACTGAGGATGAGATAGCATCAGTGATATTAGACCTACTATGCAACAAAGCACCAGGTATGGATGGCTTTCCAGACAAATTTTACAAGTTGAACAAACATATCATAGTTCCTCTCATTTATAAAGTCTTTAAGGAAGCTGAAACTGGAGACGGGCTACGTCCCAAATTTAACAAAGCAATCATAAGCCTCCTCCCAAAGGTTGATAAAGATGCAACTCAATGTGCAAGTTACTGCCTGATACCACTGATCAACTTCAACATGAAGATCCTAGCCAAAGTAGTGGCCACAAGATATAGGAGCGTCATACCGATTCTCATTCATGATTTGTATGTTGGCTTTTTCCCTGGCCATTCACCCTGCTTCAAGAGACAAACCTTTCTAGAACTAAATCAGACAAATTGAAAGGGACTGGATCAGCAGGGTGATTAGTAGCAGTCTTACTAGTAACAGTGACATTATTCCCCAACCACCCGACCTGCTCTCTCACCTAAGAAATGTTAGTAACTAACAATCTGACTTAGGCTAATAGCAAATGTACTCCGGAAGGTGAAAGATGACATGGATGACAAAATGCTGTTATCGTTGGATGCCAAGAAGGTATTTGTCCTGCAAGAATGGAGATACCTTTCCCAAACACTGAGGAGAGCTGGAAAGGCCTGGACTTCTCTGCAAAAGTGAAATGGCTCTTCTCTGACCACACAGATTCACTATGGGGGCCATATATCACTAACCTTTGCCATAAATAGAGGGATGAGACAGGGATGCTCCCACTTCCCTCTTTTATTCCTGATAGAGCTGGAATGCTTGCAGCACCTCTCCTCCACTGCAAGCATATACACTGACTAGACAACGCAACTGCTGATGACATTCTCCTCCTACTTGGTGACCCAGACAGGTCGGTGCCACACCTAATGTCACTTATCACAGCCTTCTCTGCTTTTTCTGCATGCAAGATGAACTGGACTAAATGGAAAGCTCTCCCAATCATGAGGTGTCTCACCACCTTTAATGGGAGAACCTTAGAGCCCAAATACCTGGGCATTCTGGTTAACAAAGGGCTGGAGAGCATGCTAACAGCTAACTTTAATCCATTTATGGCACGCATGGAAGGTGACTTCCACAGATGTCCTTGCTACAATGCTCCCTATGGGGTAAAATCCAAGTAGTGAATTGGGCACAGCCCTTAGGTTTAATTATGTTTTTGCTGTGATCCCACTTATGATACCCAAAATGATGCACCATGTATCAAACCAAATGCATTAAACCCTGCATTTGGGTGAGCAGGAAACCTAGACTTAAACCAGCAAAACTTTATGTGACATGAGGGCGAGAGGACTCTGACTGCCAGGCATGTACTTATACTATCTTGCTCACAACATCTCACAATTGAGGCATTGTCTGACCACCTATGACGAACGACCCGCTTGGGTGTATGTGAAGCACTCTCATTGATTCTCTTTACTCGAAAAACACTAGATGAAAGACTCAGACATACTGGCAGGCCAGATTGAATGTAGAATATGCAGTCGATGACTGGACTAATTTACTGGACTATCATGATAACTCTGAAGGAGGCCAGGTTGAAGTATACTTATTTCAAAGTATTGCATGACTGGCATTGGTCTCCATACAGCCATCAATAAAAACAATTCCTGCTTAAACTATTATCATCCCTAAATGGAATTAACCCAAAGTAGTCTGACCCAGAAGTATTCGTTCAAGTTTTTATTTTATATATCATAGTTTGTTTGTTTTCTCACAATCGTGAATTTCATGTTTGTTCCTTATCTTTTTTATGTGTAAATAATACTTAAAACAACCCCAACAGTTCACATATTAATCCCACCAACAATACTGCAATGCACAATCAAAACAATACAATAAAAGTAATTAAACACCCCACTTCTCAACCACTATCTCTCATTCATCGCTACACTCAGGCACACTGCCTACCCCCCGCCCCCAGAACAACAATCTTCTACAAACAAACAAAGAGAACACTCTTCATTGGTCTTTGATTGTTGTGTCTTGAAACTGGGGTTTTCATATTGGTAAAGGCATGGGATTTTTTCTGTTTATCCTAAAGGATCACAATAGAGGGAATCAATTCCCAAAGCATCCAACATTTATGGTCCATCATCCCAATCAAACTGTTTTCAGCTCCCCTCTTTCACGGATGGTAACCATTGCACACCTTCTTAAGCTTATCATGATGAATACTCTAGGAATGCCTAATTTTCACCATGCTCTCACACCGATCGGCATCCTCAAAGTTGGCAGATTTTCAAGATGCACCGAGCCAGAGTATGACCTTTGCCACATTCTGTGGTCCTGCATGAAACTAACTCAGTCCTGGACAGGCCTATGATGCCCATTACAGAACACTAGTGTGAGAAACCAGGACTTTTTGCAGTGTCCCCCCACTTTTTGCCCCAATGTTTGCCTACTAGATGCTAGTTTTCTGATCCTGATTGTGCCCTGGGCTCTGCTAACCAGACCCAGGGCCTGTGCTCTGTGTAAAAAGTACATGGTAATTAGGTATAATTACTATTGGTACTGACAACTTACCTGTAAGCCCCTAGTATATGGTAGGGCATGTTGGTTTATTTAATGCACTTAAGTGTGCACTACTGTGTGGCCTGCTGTCATTTTAAAAGTCAGTCCTGCCTTTCAGGCTGCTTTTATATTGAAATTATATGTAAATTCGACTTTGGAATTAAAGGTACTTCTAAAGTCTTATACTACCTTATTTTTACATATGTCACCACTAAGGTCTCCCTAAGTACCACAGAGGTAGGGTGCCTTGTAACCATTAGCAGGGACATTATAAAAGATGTTTTATATGCCCTGGTGAGGGAAAAACTGCCAATTTTGTTTTTTCCCATTTTAGTACATTAGCTCTATAGGCTAACATGGGAAGGCTTTATTAAACTTAAATAAAGCCTAACTATTGACAGGAGTGAGCTAAAATGATAGTTGTAAGTGTCTAAATAATAGTTAGAATAAATCCAACAACTTGCCAAGGTTATATTTATTATAACTATGACAGAAAAGAAGTTATAGAACTTGCTTTTCTGGTGTGCCTACATCCATCTCTGGAGTAGCCTCTCCTGATTGGCCAGCCGTGGCAGGCTAAGCCAATCTGCTCTGATGAGGTGTGAAGTGGCCTGAAAGGAAACAAAGAGACATCTGGTGGGAGCAGATCTGCAAACTGAAGAGCAAAAGGCAGGTAAAGGGTGGAGTACCCAAACTGGTCTTCAAAGAGAGAACCACACTTAGGACAGGACACAGGACACAGGCCCACCCTGACTTCCTACACCCTCATCCAGATGGGAGCCCCTGTAATTAAATTTGAAGAGTGGCTGGAAGGGGAGTGTTAGGGAAAGTTAGCCATACCTGTAAGTTGGGTTAGCCAGACCTTAAGCTCCAGGAGAGATTTTCTCCACTTTGGATTTTGACAAACAGTACTTTCAGGGACAAGAATTTGCCACACTCCAAGGAAAGTGGTCATCATTAAGTGTGGCACCCTGCATTCCATTGGTCGACAGTGCCCTCCTTGCTTGCCAGCCCTGAAGCCTGGGTAAATATGGGAGAGCTGCCCTGCAACTCAGATCCCTGCCTGGAAGAAACAAGAAGAAGAAGGGCTGCTCTGCTGAACTCCTGGACTGCACCAAGAGAACTATACTCTGAAGGACTTCACTTGCTGCACACTTTGGGCTTCAGCAAAAGAAGGACTTTTCCTGACTCTAAAGGTTTGAGGAGTGGACTCCCTAAAAGTAACAGGTTAAAAGAGCTCCACCTGCATCATCTCCACCAAGAAGAACCCAGCTGGACAGCGTTCAGTGGATTTTTAAGGATTTGGCCAGGTGCATTGTGGGTCTTAGAGTCCCAACTTTCCAAGGAGTAAATCTGAGATTCTGGAACCTTGGATTGGTGTTGTGGACACTCAAAGACCCAAAAGAAACTTTTGGAGAAGAAGGACTGAGCTGCTGGACCCTTGGGCTGCACAAGGGAGGACTTCACTCAGAAGGACTGCACCTGTTGCACTTACAAAGCTTTGCAACCAAATTACATTGCCTGTCTTAAAGGATAAGGAGTGGACTCCTTGATCAGAAACAGGTAGAAAAATGCTGGAAGGGCTACGTGCAACATCAACAACAAGGACAACCCCAGCCGACAAGCTTCACCTGAAGTTTACTTGGATTGACCAGGCGCATTGTGGGAGTTGTAGTCCCTGACCCCAAGAGGCAAACCAGAGCTTCTGAACCCTTGGCTGGTGCTGTGGACCACTTCCCTGCATCAAGAAACAGTTTTGTAAGTAAGTGTGAAAGTGTTACATAGCGGGCAGCCTGAACTCTTGTCAGTGTCCCTGTCCATCGTGACCTTTTTTTTAACCCTTTGAGCGCTATTTGCTTCTAAGTGCCGTTTTACTTTTAATATTTTCAAAATTCATATCTCTGGTTCCCTACATTGGATTTTTGTCATTTTGGTGTCATTTTAATCATGAAAATATGTCATATTTTTATAAATTGTATTTGGATCTCACTTATTAAATGTATTGGTGCTTTTAAATGCTTTCCACACCTGTCTCCTAAGTTACGCCTGCCTGTTTGCAGCCAGCTACCAAGGGCTTGATCAAGGGAATGATTTATTGAGACCTTGACTGGACCTTATATTGTGAACGTGGCCTTATTACTAGTGGTAGGTACCCACATACACCTACTAATAAACCACCTTCCAACAAATAGCCTTCACCATTTTACTGAATCTGCTAAGTTAGCCATTTTTCATGATGTCTTAGACGTAGAGGATAGTACTTCACACTGGAAGAGATGGATGTTGATGGTCCTGAACGTTGCAAAAATCTGTATACTGAGACATTGGCACTTACCAACTACACACACGCAACAAGAATGTTCGACTGAAATCTTCTGAATAACTACATATGGGAGGCGCATCTGCAAAGTCAAAGATAAACTCTCTCAGTTTGATGATGTATGAGGCTCCTTCTTATGACTTATAATCCCTGTATATCCTCACATTAGAGTTGTGGAGCATGTACACAAAGTCATACCATTTACACAAGATGGGGCCTATGGCACAGTGGGTGTGTTCCAATGTTCTTCTGCCTGCATAACATATAGCCTGAGCTAGGTCTCAACACTAGTACTAAGAAACCTGAACAGGAGAGGGGTCTGCTCAGCAGAGAAATGTGAGTTGATGAAGTACTTCGATTGCAGATTAGCATCGGACATGCCCACAAGGAATATGTTCTTGATTTGTGTATGTTAAGGGGAAAAATGATGACCATGGATGACAGGGGAGGATGATAACTGGCACAAGGGTGATGAAAAGAAAGAGGGACAGTGAAATATTTAATATGTTATGGATTAATGCGATGCTACACATAGGGGCCGTTTCCGATCTCGGCCGGTAGGGCTCCGAATCGGATTCGGCTTAACCGGATCCGATTCGGAGCCCTATTTCCTGACCGATTCGTACGCGCGTCCGGGCGAGCGAGTACGATGCGAAATCGCCGACCGACTCGTCCGGGCGTCCCGACCACTCCGACCGACTCGTACCCGGGTCTAACCGCACCGACCGACTCGCACCGCACAATGGAGACGTTCCCCGGCCGGGTAAGTACGATGCGCGCCGCGAGCAGTCCGACCGAGCCGCGCATCCGGCTCATAAGAGCAGTCGGAGCCGTCGGAGCCGTACATTGGGGGTCCATATCGGACCCCACTGTACGCGTAGCCACGCGAGTCGCACACAGGGGGGACCCATGGGTCCCCCCTACCTGTGCGTGTACGGCGCGAGTCACTTCGCCGCGTACACGCTGTAGGGGGCGCCCTTGTCCGCCTCGCACCCATTGAGTCAATGGGAGCCCGCGTACGCGTTGTACAACAGGCTCCCATTGACTTCAATGGGAGTCCGACCGACTCGAGTCCGATGGCATACGAACGCATCGTACTCGTTCGGTCGGACTGCTAGGGTCCGATTCGGTCAGAAATCTCTCCGGGTCCGGCTCGGTCGGAGAGATTTCCGGCCCGAATCGGAATCGGCCCCATAGTGTTTCGCTGCTATTACATTATGTCCGAAAAGCTTTGTACTTTCATTTCAACCTGATGAGTATCTGTACCTGCTACAACTGGTGTATTTGACATGTTTTAATATAAAATAATAAAAAAATATTTTTTTAAAAACACAATGAATATAAAGAAGAAAGTTAAAAAAATATAAATTTCCGAATTTATGAAAAGAAAATCTCCAAGTCGACGTTATGAAAAATATTCTAAAACAGAGCGAAACATATGCCACCACAATGGCAACCCAGGTAAAACCATAAGAACAATTCAGGGCAGAGTACGAATAATTGATACATAATTATCATATGTATCATTCAACTGTTATGTTAAATTGACAGTACGATTAACAAAAGAAATGTAATACTGAATACTGTGAAAACAACTGTGCACATATATGCATATATATCTACATATCTGCACACGCAGACACACAAATATATATAAAAACACCCACACACATATTTATATATATATATATACATATATATATATACATATACACGCACACACAAAAGAAATTTGGCTTCAAATGTTTTGAAAACAACAGCAAATATAACATACCATTATAAACCAACCAGGAATAAAATGTTATAAAAATAATGAAAATTGGCTATGTGCACTGTTATTTGTTCCCATAAATTACTGCATTAGAATTAATTGTGAAGAAGGCTAACACTTATAACTATGCACCCTTTTTATGCTACCTAAAGCAGTGAACTGTGATGAAGGTGTTAAGCCTTCTCATACTGCACCTTGAAATATATGATATACAATACAAATTACAACTTTTGCAAACGTGGAGCGTTGTTAATACATGACGCTAATTTGTTTTGTTAAAGTATATTCTGCAATATAGTGCTTCCAATTAAAGATGTGCAGTTTGTTCTTATGCATCAGGAGACATTTTTTGTTTATTTAACAACTCTCAACTTTTCAAACCTGCCGAGTTCTTAAAAATGTGTTAAACATTTTATGCATTCCATTTCTTCAAAGGAGAATATTCATGTGTATTTTTTTGCATTTATAAAATGAGCAAGTGCAAACATACTGGTTAACGTGTTTTTTCTCACTGAAGAAACTCTTCAGGAGCTTTCGACACAGGCTTGGTACATTTGCCCTGGGCCTGCACTTTAAAGGGCCCCACCAATAGAGAAGGTAATGTCCATCTAGAGCAAAAAAACTTCTTTTAGGCTGTACTGTCGTCATAGCTGTCTGTCAAATGTTGCTCTCAAGGCAGAGAGCTGCAGTTGCCTTACATGTCTTTGCTGTTTATGTATCTGTCTTTGGCTTCATGCACACAGATCGCACTGAATGCATTATAATGTATTTGTATCCTTATATTTTCAGTTTCTCATCTACCAGTGCATTTAAATTGGCTTGTACTGCACCCACAATGATTAGTATTTCACAATTATGTGGTTATTTATTATGCACTACTTGTCTACATAAAGAGTGTATCAGAATGATCATGATTAGGAGTCGGCAGCGCGCGCGAACCAAGATGGCTGCCGCGCCTTGAGCTCTGTTTTTTACCTGCACTAACGACGAAGTTTCAACGACGATCAGGGCTGCATCACGTCTTTTCTTTTAGCCCAGGTGCTCCTTCATGCTTGCAGAGACGGTGGGCTGAAATTCGGAGGTCTGGTGCCTCCGTGAGAAGAGCGGTAGGCGTTTTCATTTTCTCCTCAGAGAGGGCTCCTGCTTCCCTCGGCTCTCTCTGTGGGCTCCACACACAGAGGAGACGGGCTTGACTTGCTGGGCACCTCCTCTCTTCAAAAGCCTCTCCTTTCTTAAAGGGGTTTGTTCCTGCCTCTTGCTGGATACCACTTCTGTTTCTGCACAGGTTTAAAGGGATTTTGTCCGTTTTTTATTCCCTATTAAGCTTTATTGAGACACTGATTTGAGACTTTCTGGAGCTGTTTTTTGCCATATTAATCATATCTTTCTGTCAGAAAACCACTTTTCACTTCAATTCCTGCTATTTGTGGCACAATTCATTTATTATTACTTGTTTGCTCTCTGTTTGTCAGTATAGATTCCAAAACAGTGTCAAATAAACGTAAACAAGCTGTTTCACCTCCTCCTACCAAATCCAAAGCCATTGACTCACAAGATAATTCATTGGCAAAAATTTGGGAGTAAATTCAAGCTATTCATATTAATACTGACACAATTTCTTCAGATATCAAAAATATTCAGAGAGATATGGCTTCACTATCGATGAGAGTTGCAGACAATGAGATTAAAATTCGTGATAATACTAAAGCCATCACGACTATGGCTCCACTTATTCCTCAGGTTGCTTCTCTCCAACGTTCCTTACTGGAGTTGGAAAGTAGAAATAGACAATACAACTTACGCATATTTAATGTCCTGGAGGGAGTTGAGGGACAGAGTTGTCGTCTTTTCTTGGAAAAACTTCTCCCTAAAATATTAAATATCAAATTTCCAGAACGTTTTGAGATTGATAAAGCTCACAGGATTCCCTCGATTCGTAAACCTCACCAGGTCAAACCAAGACAAATCATATTTAAAGTTCTCAGGCATCATCGCCTCCTCCTCATACGAAAGGCTGTCCGTGAAATACCTTCTCTCCTAATTGAAGTAAATAAAGTCTTTATTCATCAAGACTTTGCAAAGGAGACAGTTCAAATACGATGACAATTTTCAGAATTGAGGCCTCGTCTACGAGAAGCTGGTTATAAATATGGCCGTTTTGATCCTGCGATTATGCGCATCTGGGAAAATGATGTCTCTAAGTCTTTTTCAGCTCCTGCAGATTTAATCAGATTTTTGGATCATCATGATCCTATTCTCATGGACTCTCAGCCTTCTGGTTCTGCGGGATAACATTCTATAGTCCTTAATGTAGGTTGATATTCTTTCATTATGCAGGTGTATATGTTGGTGGTTTTCTTGCTTTGCACCTCCGTCTCCAATGTTCTATTGGTATGAGGTCTTCGAGACTGACCTCTCTGTATGTTGTTCGTCTTGTTTTGTCTTTTTTATATGGGCTGCTATTCTTTTTCTTTCACTCTCTTCTATTACTTATAGGATAATATGTCTTGGCCACGAAAGTTAGTTGTTGCTACCTTAAATGTGAAAGGTCTGAGACACCCAGTTAAAGGATGTAAAATTTTAGAATATCTCAAAAAGTCTAATGTAGATATCTGTTTTGTACAAGAAACCCATGTGGATGATAAGACATTAGATACTATGTCTAAAGGTTGGATAGGGCTTATAGTTTCGTCTCCTGCTGCAAAACGTAAAAATGGTGTAGCTATATTTTTTTCATACAGAGCTCAGGTACAGCTATTGTCTCATCATCATGACGCAGATGGTAGATTTGTTTATGCTAAAGTTCAAATTGACAAACTCATTTTAAATATGGTCAATATATATGCTCCTACATCTGATGATCCTGCCTTCTGGTCTTATGTTTCTACTGAAGTACTCAAAATTGGTAATATGTCCCTTATAGTAGGTGGTGATTTTAATCTTATCAGGGATTCTTTGTTGGACCGGTCTTCTGCTTTTAAATTCCGGCCTAACAAAGCATTTTTTGCTTTGAAATCCTTCCTTTCTGTTACCAAATTGGTTGACTTTTGGAGATTGGAACATCCTACAGATAAAGAATTTACCTTTTATTCCAATGCTCACTCCTCTTTTTCTAGAATTGATTACTTCACGTAATCTATGTCATGAGATTAGTGAGACGGTTATACATCCTATTATGGTTTCAGACCATGCTTTGATTTCCTTCTCTCTATGTATTTCTGACCCCCAAATTCCTAATAAAAAATGGAGAATGAACTCAGACATAGTTCTTAATCCAACTAACTCTAAAAAAATGGCCTTAGCTATTAGTGATTATTTTTTTAATAATAACTCATGTGACACTTCCAAAATTATACATTGGGATGCTTTTAAAGCTTACATTCGTGGAGTTTCAATTTCTATTATGGCACATGAAAATAAATCTTTTTACTCCCACCTCACCAAATTAGAGAAACAGATTGCATCTGTGGAAAGACTTTTTATTACATCTAGAGATCCACAATATAAATCCCAACTTCAGAAATATAGATACAAATATAATTGTATGCTTAGTAAAAGAGCAGGTTTACTTATCTCAAAAGAAAAATCCAATTTTCATTTTAATTCCAATAAATCTGGTTGATTGTTAGCTAATTATATACGCCTCAAGCGTGACAGGATTCAAATTCCAGCCATCAAAACGAATAATGGTACATTGGTGACAGATGTTGAGGATATACTGAAAGAGTTCCTTTCCTTTTACACTTCCTTATATCATGAACCTCTCGCACCTAATAACAGTGTTATTAGTAATTTCCTTAATTCTTGTCGATTGCCTCAGATTTCTGCTACTTATAGATTAACCTTAGATAATCCCATTGATGTTAAAGAAATTGTTGCAGCAATTAATGCATTGAATTCCAAAAAAACTCCTGGTCCGGATGGTATTCCGGCCGAATTCTATAAATGTTATCAGGACCAATTATCCCCTTTTTTACTTTCCCTTTTTACAGATTTTCAGCGCACTTCCATGATGGGGGGATCTTTTAATGAAGCCACTATAATTGTTCTTCCTAAACCTAATAAAGACCATACCCTAGTATCAAATTTTCGTCCTATCTCTTTAATTAATCAGGACTGTAAAATATATGCCAAAATTTTAGCGAATAGATTATCACCCTTACTATCCAATATTATACAAACTGATCAAACTGGCTTTATGAAAGGTAGATTATCCGCTCATAATACCAGACTGTTTTGTCATGTATTATCCCTTGCCAAAGAATCCAGCTGTCCAATTGGTGTAATGGCCTTAGATGCGGAAAAGGCATTTGATAAGGTTAATTGGTAATTTTTATTTAAAACTCTAGAAATATTCCATTTTGGTCCTATTTTTATTAATATGATTAAAGCATTGTATTCAGCCCCCTCAGCTTCCATTTTTGTCAATGGTGTATGCTCTTCCTCATTTCGCTTACATAGAGGTACTCGGCAAGGATGTCCTCTTTCTCCTTTACTTTTTCTTATTGCAATTGAACCCCTTTTATGTTCTCTCTGCATTAGTAATACATATACAGGTGTTGTTTTGAAAAATACTACCATTAAAATTTCTGCATACGCTGATGATGTGTTATTATATGTTAATGATCCCCTTACTTCTATACCTATTATTCTTGATATTATTCATAAGTATGCTGATGTTTCTGGTTATTCTCTGAATACTAATAAGACAGAATTTTTTCCATTAAATGTTTTTTGTAATTCTACATTGCTGGCAAATACTGATATAATTTGGTCTCCAAAAAAACTCAAATATTTAGGTATAACTTTTACTGATTCGATTAAAGATACAGTTGAAACCAATTGTTCCACAATTTTAACTAATACCAAAGAGAAACTGGATAGATGGTCTAATCTTCATCTAAATTGGTGGGGAAGTATTGAAGCAATTAAAATGTCTATAACCCCACAAATTCTATATTTATTGTCTCTGTTACCCTTCTCTTTCCCGTCCACTTTTTATGCTAAATACTTATTTACTAAGTTCATCTGTAATAATAAACCTGCACGAATCAGTCTTAAGACTTTACAACTGCCCAAATGTGAAGGTGGGGTTGGTCTTCCAGATTTAAAAAAATACCATTTTGCATTCCTTGTGGCACAATGTTCCTTATGGTACCATAGTATTCCCCCTTTAATGCACCTAAATGGCTTATCCTGGAAAAAAATATTTTGGCCCGTATCCATTAACTGCATTTCTTACCATGGCAAATGGTTCTTTTGGTAAACGTTCCCCCATTATTGCCAACTCTAAAATTGACCTTTTATCATTTGATAGTAGCTTTTCTATTACTCTGTCTTCCACTAAAAAGTTTCTCTTTGGTTCAATCCTAAACTCCAATATCATAAGCATATTTCTTTTTGGAATTTATGGATTACTGCTGGTATTTTCTTTGTTGCTGACATCTGTCATTATGATATGTTTTACACATTTGATGTGATTCAAAGTAAATACAACCTACCTTTGTCTGAAT
Source organism: Calotriton arnoldi (assembly GCA_963921515.1). Classification (NCBI taxonomy): domain Eukaryota; kingdom Metazoa; phylum Chordata; class Amphibia; order Caudata; family Salamandridae; genus Calotriton; species Calotriton arnoldi. The sequence continues at coordinate 45,791 of CAWUFW010015422.1, read as the reverse complement.
TACCCAAATATACATTACTGTGTAATACTGTTCTTACTGCTTACCCGTAATTACTTTCTATGTCTCAGTCCTCTGGTATAGAGTTTTGTATTTCTTTGTTCAGCCGCTCAGGACATATAGCCTCTAAAGTGTACAAAAAACTTACCACTTCTTATTCCTCCTTCTCACATTTTAATCAAAAATGGTCACCACACATAAATCTTCAATCCCCTAAAATATCCTGGAAGGATATTTGGAAATCTAACACAGCTAATTATCTTCCGGCTACTCTTATACAAACTAATGTTTATCTACTTTACCAATGCTTCTGTTCTCCAGACAAATTATTTAAAGCTAAACTTCTAGATACTCCAAATTGTTGGCATTGTAAGTTTGCAACTGGTGACCTACGTCATTCATTTTTCAATTGTTCTATTATTCATCAGTTTTTATTAGACATATGGAATATTATAACCCGGATCCTTAAGATCCGAACAACTTTATCTTTTCATATTCTAATCCTCAAATCTTCTCTTTTTAAATCTACATTATCCCCTATGGACTGTAAATTGTTTGACTTTCTTATTTCTACTGCAATTAAATCTATTACCTGTAATTGGAAAAACGCTATCTTACTTTCAGTTAATGCATGGTGGGAATGGATTATTTTTCTTAGACGTGGGCAATGCTCTTTTACACACTCTCCTGATTCCTCTCCTTCTAGATCTAATATGTGGTCAAGTTTGGACTCCTATATCGTTGCATGTTCTTCAATTTAAAATGCTTCTTTGAATTTTTATCAATCAATTTATGTTCAATGTGGCCCCCTTTTTTTTTTTTTAGATTATCTTTTTTATATCTACTATGTAATTATTAATGCTGGTATAGATTTTATATTTCATTATTACTGGCTGTCTACATTTCCTATGTTATAATATGTACCTAGTACCTATACCGTATTGTTCGGTATTATTCTTTGTATTGTGTTTTAATACTTATGAAACTTTTTGAACTTAAAAAAAAAAGAATGATCATGATTATTTTAAGCAACTATGCAGATACTACGTAAATATTTGTGAAGGCTAATGCTTTCTTGTCATTCAACAGCTTGTTTCAAACCATGCTGAAGTAGGGAGAGATACACATTATTTAACAGACCAATAGAACATAGTCCATAAAAGGGAGAATTCTGTTCATAGATCCTTAAATGATTTCCATTCCCCTTTGTCAGTTAGTTGTGAGATGTAAAGCAACAAAGCTTTCTAAAAGCCACTGTTAGAAATTGGGTTTCTGGTTGGCAGAGATATATGCACCCTGTTCAAGTGTGAGCCACAATCCTAATCAGGGTATGTGTAGTATACACTAAGGGTCTCATTACGATGTCGGGCGGAAAGCCTCCTCCCAACAGTAGGAATCTCCTCGACCATGTCCGAACCCTTCCGACCGACTTGGCCGATTTACAATCCGCCTAACCGATTACAATGTTTGCATTTGTTCCGACTGGCTCTGGGAGAATTTGTGTCGGTTGGAACCACATCGTACCCCTCTATGGACAGCGTTTCCGACCAACCGATTACGACGCCGATTTCCAACAGCCTTTCCGAGTCGACCTGTCCGACACAGAAAGGCTGCTGGAAGGTGACTTTGGGGGCCCCTAGAAGGGTCCCCTTCATCCTGAGGCCTCCAGTTGGGGGCCGAGGGAGTACCTAAGGGACCCCCCTGTAAAACCCTGTACTATGTGGCAGGCACCAAGGGGTGCCTGCGACAGGGTGCAGGGTTTTACACACACACCGAATTTCACCTTTGGAGCCTGTGTTGTCGGGCGGAACACAAGCTCCCATAAGAAACGATGGGACTCCGAACGTACAGTGTTCGGTCGCATCATAATCGGTCGGACGGAACCGCCGAGCGCGAGTCAGTCGGTCCCGATTCCGAGACAGTGCCGGGCAGAAAGTTTCCGCCCAACATCATAATGAGGCCCTTAATGTTTACCTGTGCTCATCCTCTGGTACATTGGCACAGAGCAGTCAGGTCAATCTAAAAAGACAATGTGTAAAGTATTTGTGCACACCGCCGCCGGGCGGGGCCGCAAGCCGTTTTGCTGCGAGAGCTCCATCATTTTCAAAATGCAGGGATGGGCCATATTAACAAGAATACGGTGCATCCCTGTGCTCACCCCTGAACTAAAAAAGCTGCGTAGCATCAACGCAGGCACCCTTGCATCATGGTGCAAGGTTGCCTGCGTTTCAGGGATGATTGTATTTGTGCAGGAAGGGACACTTTCTAGCACAAAAACAATCATTAATGGTGTTTTGCTCTTTCTATGTGTGCTGCAAAATGCAACACACATAGAAAGAGCAAGCAAAGAGGAGAAATAAAAGTATTTCTCCTTGTGCCATATTAGAACCTACTTTTGAAAGGTATTCGTTTTTGGGCTTTCTCGGATTTACAGATCCTTGTAAATCTGGAGCAGTGTAAAAAGGCCTTGGGTTTTGCTGGGAGTGCCCAAAGCAACCCCCATTGCATGCCCCTTTGCCGCAGAAATCTTTGCTGCACATGGCCATATTTACAAGGCTGTGTTAAGCCATGCAAAGTGGCTTAGAGCGTCCTTTAAATATGGGCTAGCATAGAGCGCCATAGGAGTGTAAAAAAAAAGTGACGCTCGGGTGGCACTAGGGGCTTATAAATATGCCCCCGAGTAACACAGTGAAAACACCACAAAAGTATTCAACACCAGTTAAGAAAAATAGCCAATATTCATCTGAGTAGAACAAAACCAAAACGAAAAATAAGCTAACATACACAAGTCAAGATACGAATTTTGCAAGATTAAATCAAAAGGCATTGCTTAGAAATCAATAGCTCTAACTGGGGCTATCTGGCCGCGCCTGACTGGGGCAAATCCAAAAGTTCATTCCGACCACAATGGAGAGTGGGCCAGATACAGGATTTACGCAGACCCGCTGACTGTTTTATGGATGCGTCACAGCTCAGGGTACCATGCGTTGGCTAAAGGAGGGGATACATTGCTGTCGAAGATAATACGTCATTTCAAAAGTCGGGCAACGTCATTGATGTGTCGATGTCAAGAGTACTGTTTGTCGGGCCAATGCATTGATGTTGAACCACTGGGCTGTAGGTGATGCGTTGGAGCGAAGCTGTGCAGGGTCGGAAATGCATCAGAGTTGGGGATGGTGCGTTGCAGACATCAGCGATGCAGTGTCTGAAACTCGTGCAGCAGCAGTGATTCGGAGGTGGATGCTTTGTAAGTCAAAGTTGTTGTGTCGCGCAGTCGGCGAGCAGTGTCCACGGCTTCAGTGCAGGCAGCAGTGACACATGGATATGGCAGAGAAATGCGCTTGGTTCTGATTGGTGCTTCTTGTTCGATGCATTGGTTTCCTGGGTTGCAGCACCAAATACTCACTTCCAGGTGCCCTGGACTAGATTCGGCACCACTTAAGACTCATAGCAGAAGAGCCCAGGTGATAGTAGCAAGATGCAGGTGAAGTCTTTGATATCACTGAGACTTCAAAAACAGGAGGCACGCCCAACAAGCCCTTGGAGAATCTTTAGAGGTGCAGAATATATAGAGTCAAGTCCAGTTCTCTCACACCCAGGCAAGAAGCAGCAGGCAGCAGGCCAACACAGCAAAGCCAGCAGCAAAGTTGCTGTCCCTCCTGGCTGCACAACAGCTCGTCTTCCTGGTAGAATGTCCACAGTGCCAGAAGTGTTCTGAGTATATGGTGTCTGAGTTCCATCACTTACACCCATTTTAGCCTTTGAAGTAGGGAGACCTCAAAGAAAGGTCTTTGTAGTGCACAAGACCCAGCCCTATCCTGCCCTGGCTCCAGACACACTACAGGAGAGTATGCAACTCTTTGTGTGTGGACAGGCACAACCCTATTCAGGCGCAAGTGTCAGCTCCTCCTTCTCACTCTAGCTTAGGAAGACCCATCAGCCTGGTGATGGGCCATCAGGAAATGCAGGGTTCACTTCAGCTTCCTTTGTGTGTGACTGTCTATTGGGAATGCCCAACAGCTGGTGTCACCCAACCCAGACATGTATTCCAGAGACAGGCAAGGACACAGAATGGTTACAGTAAGAAAAGGCCAAAATCTAAAAGTGGCATTTTCCGACCTGCAACTTAGAAACCAACTTCACTAAAAGATGTGTTTTTTGTCGAGAGACACCAAATGTACTTAACTATCTTTTCCCAATTGGAAGTTACACTTGTAAAGTGTTACAAGGCAGCTCCAATGCTAACCTATGGGAGAGATAGGAATTACTGTAGTGAAAAATGAATTTAGCAGGTTTTCAACCAGGACATGTAAAACTCAAAAGTACATGTCCTTCCTTTTAAATACCCTGCCAATGCAGTTTCCTAGGGCCTACCTTAGGGGTGACTTATTTGCTTTATAGTTGCACCGTCAATATGTTGGCCCCAGGGTAAATTTGGTGAAAGTTTAATGCCTAGTTATGTAAATGAGTCCACCTGTTCCAGTAATTCACACCCCAGGGATAGCTTTCTCCTAAACTTCTTAGAATGGTTGAATGCCATGAATTTAGTTTTCTCGACATTTATCTCTAGGCCATGCTCCAAACAAAAATCACTAAATCTGGCTAAAAGTTTTTGCAGACCAGTAGGTGTTTTAGAAATTAACACAGTGTCATCCGCAAACTACAATAGCGGTATCTTACCCTTTGACAAGGATGGGGTGTCAGCCTCAACTTTTAAGAGGTAGTGTACCAGACCTTTTACATATAAAGAAAATATAGTAGGAACAAGTACACATCCCTGCCAGATGCCCTTTAACACAGGAATTATTTCAGTTAGTTGTCCCTGTGAGCCCCATTGTACCTGGGCAAAGATGTAATAGAGTAGTCTAACTAGCAAACATAGTATGTCAAGAGGCATCCACATATCTTCCAGAACTGACCATAACCTTGAACGTGGTACTAAACGGAACGCAGATTTAAGATCGACCAGGGTGACACATAGGTCCTCTTTGCCGATCAAGACCATCTTCCAGTATATTATAGCAAATCTGAAGACCTGATCTATTATTGATATCTTGGGTCTAAAATCTGCTTGAAACAGGCTTATAATGTCATTACTTTCCATCCAATGTTGGCTTATAATGTCATTGCTTCCTACCCAATGTTGGATCTTTACTAATATCATTCATCAAAAAATTTATATTTATATTTAATGTATTTGTATTTAAAGTATTTATAAAGCGCAACATTCATCCCGGGGGACATCACGGCGCTAGGACAGAGTTTAGTGCAGTGCAGGTTGATCTTTGGTAGGATCAGTATCTGGGAAACAAGGTGGTTTTCAATTTTTTCCTGAACAGCAAATAGTCGTCTGTCAGGCGAAGTTAAAGAGGTAGGTTGTTCCAAAGGACCGCAGCTGATTTGGAGAAGGATTGGTCGCCCATCCTGACCTTGGACGTGCGTTTGACTGAGGCGAAAGCTTGGTGACGCGATCTCAAGTTGCGCGATGGGACATGGAATTGTAATTTATCTCGCAAAATGTGTGGTCCTTTTTTATGCAGGGTTCTGTGCGCGAAGCAAAGGAGCTTGAAACTGGCTCTCTGACGTACTGGTAGCCAGTGTAATTCCTTCAAACAGTGAGATGCTGAACTGTATTTTTTTTTGTTGCAAATTAGTTTAGCAGCGGCGTTCTGGACTACCTGGAGTCTGGAGAAAAGACCGTCGGCCATGCCAACATAAAGGGCGTTGCCGTAGTCCAGCCTGCTCAGAAGCAGGGCCTGTGTTACCGTTTGTCTGCAGTTTGAGGGGATCCAGGGAAAAAGTCGTCTGAACAGTTTCAATGTGGCAAAAGCTTTTCCGCACAAAGTGCGTACTTGGTCCTGCATAGATAGGGTGTCATCCAAGATGATGCCCAAGTTTTTTGCCGCTCGCTTAGGTTCTGGGGCGGTGCCTAATGCCTGGGGCCACCTGCTATTGTCAAAATTGCATGGGCACCCCCGAAAAGCAGGATTTCAGATTTCCCGGCGTTTAATTTTAGACAGTGCCGAGACATCCAGCCTGCAAGTTCAGTGAGACAGTTTATTAAGTTGTTCTTAGTCTCGGTTTTGGTCAGTCTATTTATCAGGGGGATCACCAATTGCGTGTCGTCGGCGTAAGAGCAGATGTCAAAACCCCATTTCCTGCTGATGTCCGCCAGGGATGATATATATGCATTAAAAAGGGTGGGGCTTAAGGTAGCTCCTTGTGGGACCCCATATTTAATGCTCTTTGGGGTGGAGAAGCAGGATCCCATTTGAATTGTTTGGGTTCGATCCTTCAGAAAAGAGGCAAACCATGACAAGGCTTTAGAGCAGATCCCTTTTTTGTGCAGGATTTGAAGTAGTTTAGTGTGCGATACGGTGTCGAAAGCCGCAGTAAGATCCAATAGGATCAATGCTACGGCTCTGCCTTGGTCGACTAGCGATCTAATGTTTTCGGATACAGCTAGTAAAGTGGCCTCGGTGCTATTATTGGCCCTAAAGCCAGTCTGTGAGGGATCGAATAGGTTATTGGATTCGAGGAAGGTGGTAAGTTGTTTATTGACTAAACGCTCCAGAACTTTGGATAAATATGGTAGTTGAGAAATTGGGCGATAGTTAGCTGGATCATAGATTCCGAGGTCTGCTTTCTTTAGAAGGGGAAAGACCACTGTTTTCTTCCATATATCTGGGAATGAGGTTTGCTCCAGGGATTGGTTGAGTATTTTGGTGACGTGGGGACATAAAACTGACACTAGTCTTGTAAAAATAAAGTGCGGGCAAGGATCAAGTGGAGATCCTGCCTTGACCTCAGTCATAGCTTTGGCCACCTGTTCCACTGAAAAAGGAGTCAGAGTGTCGAGATGGGTTTGTGCAGAGGGGTGAGGTGCCAGGTTTTCCCAATCAATGTTATCATCTTCATGGGGATTGTCGAAGGACGCGTAGATTTTTGTCACTTTGTCAGAAAAAAAATTATTGATTAGCTCACAGTTCTCGGTCGTGGAAGCCATGGTTTGCGATAGGCTGGTAGGTTTGCAAAGTTCGCGGATAACTTTGTAAAGTTCCTTGGATGAGCTACCGTTATCTTCGATCCTTCTTGTGTAATAGTTTGTTTTGGCATTCTTTAGGGCGTGGTGGTAGTTTTTCAATTCGGCTAAGTAGTTTTGTCTATCTATGCTGTCCTTTGACAGTCTCCATTTATGCTCCAAAGTTCGGCATTTACGTTTCTTTAATTTTAATTCAGGTGTGCACCACCTTTCAGATCGGGGATTGTAAGCCAGTTTGCTATTAAGTTTCAGAAGGTTTGGGCCTGGCAAGTAGGCTGCAGAATAAAGTCTGGATGGGCATTTCTGTAGAATTGAAAGTGTGGCATCACGCTGCCTCCGTATAAACTTGGAAATCATTGAAGAACCTTGTAATGAAATGGATTGCAATGGATGAAGCTGATGAAATAATTTGAGTGTTTGCAATTTTTTGCTTCCATGGCTGTCGCGGCTTAAGTCTGGTGTGTGACGATTCACCAGTTAGTTAAGAAAATAGGTGAACTTGCCAGGTCGAAATGGAAGTTTAAAACTGCACATACAGGCTCTGCAGTGGCAGGCCCGAGACATGTTTAAAGGGCTACACAGGCCATAGGCATATATACTGCCCTGCACTAGGGACTTTTCAGTAAATCAGATATGCCAATCATGGAGAAACCAAATGCCATTACATTTTAGACACAGAGGACATGCACTTTAGCAAAAATGAAGTTCAGCGAACAGGCAAAAGTCAGAGGAAACCACACTAAAATATGCCAGGTCTAACAGCCACTAAGACTATTATCACCGAATCTAGTTAGAAGTTGACAATTATTCCAAAGTGGCATTTCAAAAGAGAGACAAGATCATTATTGTCCCACATTTTACCCATATTCTCAAGTGTTTTCAATCTCACCAAGGTGAGTGCTCGAAATGATTGCGGAGAGAAGGGACTTTTGTGAACCAGACACTAGAATCTTAGTTTTTCAACTTGTCCCCTTATACTTTAAACATTCACTGGGTCAGAAAGATCTAGTAGTATAACTTTAAATTAGGGAGGACGCATCCCCTAATAGCTGTGGGCAAACACACATTTCTTCATGCGCGTCAGGGCTGTCAGTAGCCCACATAACACTTTATATAGCTGATTCCAGCTCTCAAAAGGAAAAGTGAGGAATGTACTGCTAGGTAGCCTGAAACAGATACAAACATGTAGTCAGTATTGATGTTATGCAATAACCAGCTAGGGAGACAGGTATATGGTTCCACCATTTCATTAGTGTAACACATTGTCTCAGCAGCGGATCGTTATTATGAAATATAATGTTCACCAGTTGTGGGGAAATAAGGCCTCCTAAGTACGAAGCTGTCAGGTCAGTGCATGAAAATAACCTCGCAACCCAAGGATTCCCAGTATTTGGGTCTTACCTGCATTTTTTGGCAGTAATTTGTTACAGCACTAAATGCACATTTTAGTTTTCATTTGTTGAGCATTGATGTTGTAAATTCAGTCGAAAAGTTATCATTGTGTCCTTCTAATGGCAAGGGCCTGCCAATTGATATCTCTCATGAACATGATCAGTTTCTCACGCTTGATTCTCTCAGGTCATTGGAGTCAACCGAGATCACCAGTGATTGAATGGGGAAGAGGGGTTGCCCGCAGTGTGATTGGGTGATCAACATTGCTACATTGTTTGTAAAGGTGCACAACAACCCTACCTGTCCTCTTGCGAGGCTTTTGTATTGTGTGTTACTACATTCCAGATGGGAGATATTGAGCGCGCCATGACAGGTGGCCCACTGTGTGTCAGGCTGGCTGAGGTCACCTCCACCACCCTGACCAGGCTGCTGTCTGTCAAAGTAAGAGATCATCACCGGCACTCTGGTGCCCTCTGTGCCGACACAGAGGCTGCTGTCACAGTTCCTGTGAAAAAAGTTTGGTGCATCCGCCATGTTTCTGACGCCCATGCACCAAACCTTTTTGTTCCACAAACAAAAGCTCCCAATTGGGAGTTTGTTTCTAAAAAGCAAAAAAATAATAATGGCCCCCCAATACCCTGAGACTTTCTCCCAGGGCTTGGAAATCATTATTTTTTTCTGTTTGTCAGGGGAAAACATACATCAGACAGTCCACTCTGAAGTCACAAACCCACTGGGCCATCAGAGTAACTTTTACAATGTCAAAGCCAGTAGGGGCACCACTATCGGAAAACTGACCATCTGCCCAAATCATAATTGAGTGCACAGACTGAGATTTTGGCGGACAGATGGAGTAGCCTGTCGGCAAAACTCTACATCAGGCGGAAGTATGATCCTCAGTTTGCCATTATAAGGCAGGCACATGTTAGCTCAGTGGGGCCAGCTTTGATGACTGGGCTGAACTCATGTCACTGATGAAGTGCCTTTGGGGAGCAAAGAACCTTTACTGGGGGTGTGGTCTGGCCGCGTGGCAAGATGGCCGCTTGTTGAGCGAGCTCTGCTGGCCGGGTAATTAATCCTTATAAAATCTGTTCAACTTGAGGGTCATCGCGACGGATTAAAAGCCTCTGCGGCTCGCCTGGGCCGTATCACATCAAATAAGCCTGCTGCGGCAACTGCTGGGTACGTGTACAGCGATCCGGAGGCCCGGACCCAGTGAGGCCTGTTCGCTGGGGCTGGGACCTGCGTGCTGCCGGGAAGGAGCCGGGCAGTGGAAGACGCGTTATCCCAGTCTCTGGAGACCCGGTGTCTAGCTGTGGGCATGCGGAGCAGATGATGTTTACCCTGGTGCGGTCGCACTGCCTAGCGGGGTGGCGCGCTTGGAAGATCGTCGCATCTGTCCCGGCGGCGGATCGCTGGTGAGCTGCGGGAGATTGCCGGAACCCTGAGAAGGAGCGAGGCGTCCCCGACACTGCAGTGGAGGTACGGGGTTGCCGCATTTATCGGCCGGGGACAATCGGGCCCGTGGTACGCTCCCAGCTGCGGCTTCCTAGTGACTTGTGAGCCCCTGCACGCTATACAATAAACCTGTTTTAGCCATCCCTGAACTCCTGCTGTGCCGTCCGACCCACTACAGAAAGTGCGGCCCTGCTGCGGCCCAACGGAACTGCGCTCTGTACATCGAGGCTCAATCAAAACACTCAGAGATCCTGGCACTGTGGTGGGCCCCTTCTGTGTACTGAGCCCCTGCAATTTATAAAATAAACCTGTTTCGCACATCCCTGAACACCCACTGTGCCGCCCGACTCAACACAGGACGTGCGGCCCTACTGTGGCCCAACGGAGCTGCGCTCTGTACATTGTGGCTCAATCGACGCACTCGGAGATTCTGGCACTGGGGCGGGCCCCCCTGGGTGCTGTGCCCCTGCATGACATACAGTCAATCCGGTACAGCCCTCCCTGGCTGCCCGCTGTGCAGCCCGGCTCGCTATGGGATGTGCGGCCCGGCTGCGGCCCAGCGGTGCTGCACTGTGATCATTATGGCTCAATCAGTGCATTCGGAGATCCTGGCACTGTGGTGGGCCCCCTGGGTGCTGTCCCCCTGCGTGACATTAAATGAACCCGTTCCAGCCCTCCCAGAACACCCGCTGTTACACCCGACTCACCATAAGACGAGCGACCCTGCTGCGGCCCACCGGAGCTGCGTTCTAATCGATGCGGCTCTATCAGTGCACTCGGCGTCCCTGGCGCTGTGGTGGGCCCCCTGATTGTTAGGACCAACGCCGTGGGAATAGTTGTTGAGGACTAAGCAGCAGACCTTGCCGCTCTGTTCCTGCGCTTCGAGGCCTGCTCTGGCCTGATCAGCTGTGGGATTGGTTCGGGGCATGTGCGGCCGCCATCTTTAAATTGGGCTGCCACGGGACAGAGACTGTGATGCTGGATCAGTGGATCGTGAGGTCAGCGGAACTTCCCAGGTGAGGAGTAGGGTGGGCTGGTGCCTACTCATTCCACTGCTTGGGCCCGATCCCCTCCGGGCGGTGCAAACGGCTGAAGCAGCCGCCGGCATCTGAGTGGGGTGGCCAGCCCTGGACACCAAAAGCCCTAAAGTGCTCCCTTTTGGGCAAGGACAGAGACTTTCGCATAGCGCAGCCAGAGCTCAGGTGCTGGTGGCGTGCGATTGGGGAACACGGAGGTAACGACGACGCGTTACCCCTGCCAAGGCTTCAGTGGATATCGTCTACGTTGTGTCGGCTGCTCCTTTTGCCCATAAAATTGCCGGGCTGCAATCCAAGTGCCGCAACCAGCTGTGGGCAGTGGGTTGCTCCTATGCGGGGCCTGTCCGGAGATTGGGCGGTGTGAGTCCAGTCAGTGATTTTTGTTTGCATTCACGCAGAAGGGCCGGAGTCGCATAGCCTTCTCATCATGGGGAAGCAGGACGCAAAACAACCTAAACTAACATTCAAACACAGAAGGGCCACTAGAACTGCGGTGCAGGACCCGGAGGGGAGCTCTGAACGTCAGTCTGAATTGCAAGCAGAAGATCATGGTGAAGACCTGCGCACGCTGATGCTGGAAACGCGCTCCAGCTTTCGCACAATTGACACCAAACTTGATGTTCTTACGTCCCAACTTGATGCCGTTAAAAAGCAGGTGGGAGCGCATGAAACAAGGCTGGACGTGTTGGAAAACCGCAACTCAGATTTCCACGAGTTTCAGGTGGAAACTAAGGAACAGCTCTTGCACATGGACAAGGTACTGGGCCTGATCCGATCAAAGAACGAATATTTAGAGGCCCGTTCCCGCCGTAACAACCTACGAATCACGGGTATTCCGGAGAGGACGGCCATATCCAAAATGGAGAGTTATGTGGCCAGTTTGCTTCACAAACTTTTTGATCCTAACCTGTCCGGGGTGTTCGCGGTCGAGCGTGCTCACCGCACCCTCGGTCCAAAGCCTCCGGTGGGGGGCCACACCTCGACCAATTCTGGCTCAAATACTGAACTATCAGGACCGGGACCTCATTTTGCGGCTGGCTAGGGAGTGGGGGACCATCACCCATCAAGGGAATACACTTTCCTTTTACCCGGACTTCACGCCCGCAGTTCAGGCGGCACGCCGAGAATTCCTGCCTGCTAAAAGGATTCTGCTCCAGGCCAGGATCCCTTACTCGCTGTTGTACCCTGCTAAACTCAAAGTGTCCTACGAGAGCAATGCTCATTTTTTTACAGATGCAAAATCCGCACTGAAATTTGCTAAGCACGTTGGGGGCAAGAAGAAACAGGCACAGGGTCCGGGTGCCGAGGAGGCGTCTGCAGACAGGCTAAGTGACAATGATTGATCTGTACATGGTTACATATCTCTTTCAAAGGTGTTTACTCCTGTTTATATCTTGCCAGGTACAGACTTGTGCTTGCTGTTTTGGTCGTACACTTGATTTGCATAATGTTAACGGCGAGCGGTTGGAGGATCTGTGTACTGTGCTCTCTTATATGGTTTTGACCCTCTGCTTTATTCCTGCCCACCCTGCACTTGGCAGGGGTGTATGCCGGCGACACCGCGCCCCTCAGAAAGATTTCCCATTTGTTGGTTTGCCCTCTTCGGGCTATAATCCAGAGTAGCAAATGTTGAAAGGGGAGGGTTATACACAACCTGATTGGGGGGTTGGAGTGGGTGGTGGGAGGTGGGGGGATGTTAATGTTTTGTTGTTAGCCAGCGTACTGCTTCAAAGTCTACAATATCCTGCTTTGGTATCGAGGTTTATATTTTTTCAATATTCAATGTATACGAAAGGTTGGTTTCACTTCAATTGCATCTTTATCTTGTATGGCATTGCTTCTAGAGGGGCGAATGGGCATGGGGCCCTGGTTGTAGTACCTCATTGGCTCAGAATGTGTTTGTTATGACGAGTCTCAATTTTTTAACCTGGAACATCTGGGGATTAAATGATCATCGAAAGGCACGTCTGGTCCACTCTTACCTAGTCAGGCACCACATTGATGTGTGCCTGCTGCAAGAGACACACCTGAACACTTCACCACCCACTCGGTTGCAACACAGACGCTGGGGGCATGTCTACTCCTCTATCTATTCTAGTTATTCCTGTGGTGTGGCGGTGCTGGTTAGGAGAGGTTTGGACTGGAAAGAAAGCGTGTCCCACACAGACCCAGAAGGCAGGTATATCATACTACTGGGTGTCCTGGGGGGGACCCGGGTGGTCATAGTGGCAGTATATGGACCCAATGTTGACACCCCAACTTTCTTCCAGGAAATTTGGGCCAGAGTGCGAGCACTGGAGTGTGATACCATCATTTGGGGGGGGGGATTTCAATGCGATAATATAAGACACATTGGACAGGAAAGGTCAGTCCCGCTCCCTACACCCTAACACAAGCGCGGCACTAAATGCCATTATATCTGATGGTAACCTAGTTGACATATGGCGCCACCGGCATCACCTGGCAAGGGAAGGTACATGTATATCCGAGTTCCACAAGGCCTGGTCTAGGCTAGATTTTTGGTTGGTGTCACGAGACGTGGATACCTGGACAAGTACAGTATCTCATCTCCCAAGGTCCCTCTCAGACCATGGTCCAAGTTTGCTACGACTTGTGCTGCCAGACTCCCCACCCAAAGTGTTCAGTTGGCGGCTTCCCCCAAATGCACAGCTAGATGAAGCATTCAGGGAGGAGATTAGGGGACATAACTGACCATTTTACTCACAATGAGGGCTCGGTCTCAACCCAGACTTCCTTATGGGAGGCTTTTAAGGTGGTAATTAGGGGCCAGTGTATTGCTCTTCAGGCGGGGGTCCTAAGGGCCATATGGGCCACTCTTGAATCCTTGGAGACACAGATCAAGGAGATTGAAACGCAGTTTTACACCGCGGATGATCCCACTCTGATGGCAAAGTTGAAGGAGAAATTGCTAGAATTTGAGGAGGAGGCCCAACGCGAAGTTAAATTTCAAGGCAAATGCTCACAAGCCAGGAGGTACGGGGAGGGGGACAGACCTGGGAGAACCCTAGCGACAATTTTTCGAGCCCCACGCACCACAGCATATGTCACGGAGGTCAAGGGTGAACCCCCTCAAGTCCTTAGAGGCCTGCAAGCTATACTGTATCAGTTTGCCCAGTTTTACGCTACACTGTATACATCGACCCATGGCTCTGTGCAAGACAATCTCAAGTCATTCTTGGACTCCCTCGAGTTGCTCTGGCTGGGATGGGGACATAGGGAGTATTTAGACGTCCCCTTTGCGGTGGAAGACGTGATCCAGGTGATCAGGAGTCTTCCATCGGACAATGCCCCGGGATCCGACGGGCTGACCACGGCCTTCTATAAAACGTATGCCGAAGAACTGGCCCCACATCTCATAGCACTGTATGAGGAGGCCCTATCTATGGGTATTCTACCGCCCTCCATGCGAGAGGCCATTATAATCACCCTACTTAAGCTGGGGAAACCCGAGGACGAACTTGACTCTTACCGGCCACTTTCGTTGATAAACGTGGACGTTAAAATCTTGGCTAAGCTGGTCGCTAATCGGTTGCAGTCTCTCCTCCCGCTAATTGCTTGCCCAGATCAGTCAGGTTTTAGCCCCGGGCGGTCTACATCCCACAATCTTCGTACCTTTTTCTCTGTCGCGCATTACCTCCACCCAGACTCGAAGGCCATCGCAATTTTCCTTGACGCTACAAAAGCGTTTGACACGCTAGAGTGGTCATATCTGTTTGCTGTCCTGGAGAGGATGGGATTTAGTCCCCTTTTTCTCAGTCTTGTGCGACTACTTTACGCCAGTCCTTCAGCCAGGGTCAGAGTGAACGGCATAATTTCGAAACCATTCAACATCTCGCGGGGCACGAGACAGGGCTGCCTGTTGTCTCCCTTGCTCTTTGCGATTGCGATGGAGCCGCTGGCGGCTCGAATCAGACAGCATCACACAGCCAGGGGCTTGGGATTTAGTTCAAGGAGTCTCTTGATTTCATTATATGCCGATGATGTCACTCTTTACCTGTGCAACCCGGAGACGAACACGGCTCCTGTACTTCGGGAATTGATAAAATTCGGTGGCCTATCCGGAGTGTCTATAAACTGGACGAAGTCTACAATTTTTCCCCTGACTGATGCCACTATGCCCTTTACTCTCGACTACCCTCTGAGATGGGGGGATGGCCCTGTAAAATATCTCGGCATTTGGCTTAGCAGGAGTATGCAGGACATTTGGGAAATGAACTACGGGCCCACAGTGTCGTGGTTGGAGGACAGGGTCACAGCCTGGGCCAGGCTCCCCCTGTCTCTGGCGGGAAGAATAGCAATTGCTAAAATGGTGGTACTGCCGAAATTGCTATACCTATTTGTTAATGTCCCGATCCCCCTCACGCAAGCCTTCTTTAACACCATTCGCTCCTTGCTGATTTCCATGGTATGGGCGAGCCGTCAGGCACGGGTTTCATGGGAATTGCTGACATTACCACTGTCCCAGGGTGGGTTGGGTGCCCTGGACATACAGCTTTACGCCCTCAGTGCACAGGCACAATTCTTACATTTTTGGGTTCACCCCACCCCCTTTCAGCCGCACACAGCCGTGGAAATGGACGTCGCGGCTCCGATTCCCCTTCAGGTGGCAATCTGTCAGAAATACAAAAGACCTCGAGGAGACATTGACACAGTGGAAACATTGAGATGGGCTTGGGACAAATTACGGGAAATAGCGCATCTAAATTTTTATATGCCCCTTCCATTCCTCTGGTGCACAACCCAATGCTACCCACTATGGAAAAGGGTACCAGCAGGGCGTTAGCACTGAAGATGGGGATACGTTCCTTTGCAGACCTCTACCCGGGAGAGGAGTTCAGAGCGCCCCCGAACCCGAGGAGGGGCGCGCAGTTTCTTTCTCTGAATTATTTTTCTACCATAAACTTAGGGCCACGTGTAGAGTACTCCATGACACGTTCCCAAACCCACCCCCCACATTGCTAGCCCTTGAGAACGTGCTCAAGACCGACTCCCCTCACAGACTCATCACTAGGATCTACAATAACATGCAGAACTCTGTCCCATTATTGACGCCCAAGGCCTTCCAAGCATGGAATGCCGAACTGCAGACTCCGCTAACAGAGGAACAGTGGGCGTTCTGCTGCAATCAACTAACGGCCCTATCCCCCAATTATAAGCTTCGGCTGATTCATTTTAAATTCTTACATAGATTTTATAGGACCCCTACTCAGCTTCACCGTATGGGGATCAGGGCGGACGATGGGTGCTGGAGATGCGGCTTTACCCCGGCAACATTCTTACATATGGCATGGGGATGTCCTAGATTAGATACTTATTGGTCATCAATTTTTACCACTATACGAGACATCATTGGTTCTCCTGGCGACCCGGATCCCTTATTGGGACTTTTGGGCTACGTCAAAGACACACCAAAGCTACATGCCATGCTATTGCTGTTGGCCAAAAGGAGGGTGGCTATGTACTGGGGAAGGAGGAGCCCCCCCTCCATGAAAGATTGGATTCAGGATGTGACATTCAGCCATACGCAATTGAACACTTTTTGGGAACTGATGCCATCGGCATCCAGGCCAAGGGACATATGGGGACCTTTTTTGGAGTGGGCCCGCACACGACAGCCAGAAGGCATAGCCCCCTCAGGGACACCATTAGACTAGGGGACATGCAATTGTATGCCAGTGGGCGAACAACGTGGAACTCTCAATAAATAGTGGAGGTAAAACACCAGGTCTAGTTGACACGATTGCATGGGCCCCCTCTTGGGAAATTGTTAAGCGTCATTGGGGATTACTTTGTAATGTTCATACCAACCACTCATTGGCTGTGTAATGTATATATATATTTTTTTTTTTCGTATACTTCTAAGGTTGCGGGGACCTGATCTAGTACAGTCCTTCGCACATAACCTGCGCACAGATTGTATGTGCTGTAACTGAAAGAAGCTGGCTTTGTTGTTAATGTTGTTTGTTCCTTTATTGTATAAAAAATACCAATAATGAAATTAAAATAATAAAAAAAGAACCTTTACTGAAAACTATATTATGTCATGTTCGTGGTTTATGTATAGTACACACTTTGCCATTATTATGCACTTGTAGAATGATAGGTCATCCGGGTTGTGTTCCAGACGATTAAAGAGGAACTCCGTGATGATTTGCTTGAGTGTTTTGTTGAAGTCCATCTCTAGGCTGTGTATCATTTTCTAGTTTAATGAGATGTTATAGAGATTGGAAGGGGAGCTTTATTAGTTCGTTTTGCACATGAGTTTGTAATTTTATCTATTGCGCAGATGTTAGAAATAGTTTAAATGTGGTATTTCTCTGTTGGGCATGTGTGAGGTGTTCTGCAAAATGCATTTTTACTCTATGTAGTATGTGTACAACTTTCTGTCTGATGTATGAAGGTCCTGTCTACATGTGCACTGTTGAGTGTTTCAATGTGGTGAGTTTTGGGATTGCTGTTTGGTGGGGATCATAATGACCGGCTTTTCTGGTGTGTCCTGTTGGATGCTTTATGGTCCATGCTATTGGGTGCTCTCTGATAGCCGACGGTATAAGATCTCTGATCTGAAAGAAAGCAGGGAACTAAAAGGTAAACAGGACATAATGTGGCTTCTGACTTGCAAAAACGTATGGGGAAGAGAAGAAGTTGAGTCCGGGAAAAGGGAAGCCCTAATGTGCAAGCATGGCTTTTGACTGGCAAAAAGGGCTGGGACAGAGGAGAAGGACAGGGATAGGAGAGGAGGGAAGCAGGTGCCAATAGGAGGGGAAGCAAATTGTAGGTAAGGAGGGCCAATGGTGGCATTGAGGGGAACCAGGGCAAGACAGAGAGTATTGGGGAGCCCTTCATTTCTCCAGGTGCTATGGCTTCCAAGAAGATAAAGGCCTCAGGCTCAAACAGAAGGCCACCACAAGGAGCTGAAGGACTGGACTTGGCACTCGCACAAACTAATGTGGCCTGGGCTTACTTTGTGTACTCAGGACTACACCGTGGGTTTCCCAGCTGGCTACTGCAGTGGGCTCCAGTGTCGATAGCCGGGTCAGGGTCAATATGCCGAATAGTCCTTGTGTGCTCCATTTTGGGTGCACGTAGAAAGCAAGGAAGAGAATCCTGCTACTTTCACACTTGAATTTAGGGACTTGCAGCTAGAAATTCATTGGTTATTTTACTATGCACATAATTCATTCAATTACTGCAGGTTCAAGAGTTGCCTACCAACGTAGGATTTAGAGACATTCATATAAGATGCATTTATAAATAGCAAATGTAAATGGTTATCCTAAAATGCTGCCCTAGATTTGACCTTCCTTACCTGGATACTTTAGAGCCTATGCAATAAAAGGTTTTACTGGGAGTGGGCCTACTTTAGTCAGTAATCTATAAAGTGTAACAAAAATATGCAAGGGAAAGGTTAAACGATGGCCCATGTCAGAGCTGCATTGCTCATTGATTTTATGTGATGCAGCCAGATCATCAGACCTAGAGATACTTTTAGTGTATTAACTCAAAGGATTTTCCAATTTCTCGGAGTGATTTTGAGGTCAGACAGTAATGGGAGGTTTCTCTAATGCTACGTGGGTGTGCAGCATAAATTGCATTAATTAATGTCACCGATGGAGCTTCAGCTGGGGATTCCTGAGAGGTTGCAGGGGATTTCCTCTCAGCAGGAGGCAGCACAGATACACCAAGGCTATTTTTAGTCATCCCAAAGTGGATTAAAGAGGTTTCACAAATTACCTTCCCTTCTCTCATACACACAAAAAATCACTATGAAGATTGTGCATGAACTGAGTGGAGAAACGCGCTCTCCCAAGTATTTACACTACACTTATTTTAGTGCAGTTCCTCTGCAACTCTTTCAGGGCCAGATGTACGACGCGCAAAATAGCGCCTCGCAAATTCCGTGTCTTTTGCTACACGCAATTTGCAAGGCGCTATTTTGCATGTACAACAGTGTGTTTAACACTGTTTGCGATTCCCAATGGGGTCGCAAATTGCGAGGCTCATAAATATTAACGAGCCTCTCGCAATTTGCGAGCCCATTGGGAATGACAGACCCTCCCAGGGATGGTGGCCTGCTGGGCTCGGCAGACCACCATGTCTGGGATTGCTTTTAAATAAAGCAGCTCTTTTTTTTTTAAATGCAGCCTGTTTTCCTTAAAGGAAAACGGGATGCATTAAAAAAAAAATGAAACATTTTCGTTTCATTTTTTAGGGGCAGGCAGTGGTCCCTGGGACCACTGCCTGCCCTTAAAAAATATTTTTGGAGCCAGTCACAAAGGGGAAGGGGTCCCTTGGGCACCCCTTCCCTTTTGCGACTTCATTACCACCCTCTTGAAGAGGGCGGTAATTTGCGAGTGTTTTGCAACCGCAATTGCGGTCGCAAAACATTCATACATGGCTCTGCGGTCGCTATTAGGAAGGGAACGCCCCTTCCTAATAGCGAGTTGCAATACACTATTTTGCGAGTCGCAAATTACTTGCGAGTCGCAAAATAGTGTAAGTACATGGCCCAGACTAAAAATGCATGCGCAAACGGGTCGCAAAAACCGTTTGCGCATGCAATTTTACGTCGTACATCTGGCCCTCAGTGCGGAAATCAGTGGACTCTCCTTTCCAAAGCACCAAAGCGGAAGTCCATGTCTGAGCAATGCTCCCATGTTTACCTCCCACGTCTCAGCAAAGCGACGAAGGGGTAGATAATGTGCAATCTGCAAATTAGTATCAGCTCATTATGTCTGTTTCATCACAGTGAAAATACACAAAGTATCCCCACACTACAGTCCTCCCTTAGTTCCTGCATTCAAAAAGCTTTCAAGAAACTACTCCTCTGGGTGGAGGATCCACTTGATGACTTGCCACACACCTGCCTAGACAACCCAAGCACCACCGAAGCCGGGATCAATTCCCAGCCACCCTGCCTTGTGCTGGCTGCTAGACTCTGAGCACTTCATGACAGAGTTACTTATGGGTTATATATTTTGTCCTATATTGTTCAACTGAAATGATAGTTCATTTCCTTCTACTTCTCTTTTCTGGTGTATGTACAGATGTTTCAGGGCTCATGTTCCGTTTACCTACACTGCAAACCACGAAACTATGAAAAACCAAAAAGTGCAAGTCTAGGGACAAATACATTTTCAAACACTCCCATTGTTAAGTATGGCTCTCACTGAGAGCCATGAGCATGAATGTCAGATTAGAAATCTGATAATTCACTGCTGTGAACGGTGTTAGGACTCCCCCATTACTTCTTTGCACCTGTGTAGCAGTTGAAAGCAGGGGCTGATGATTTGGGGGGAGGCATACGTAACCTGAAATTATAGATGGGTAAAAAGCGAGCTCTGAGTGACATTACAGACAACTCGAGCTTCACTCTTGCCTATTTCATGTCTCTAAAAACCCCTATGTGAGAAACATCCCCGTAATTCTGTTACCCATCTATAATTCCATATATTATATTAGGAAAATGATTATTGAATTCCAGTGGCGGCTCGCCGAGGGAATGGTGCGGGACGGTGGGGCGGGGTGGGGGAGGGTCAGGGTGGGGGGGTAGTGGACTTGGACTTACGACGAGTTCTGGCGGTCAAATGTCCGAGTCCACTACACCCCCACCCTGCCCCTCCACCGCCCCGCCCCACTTCCTTGGCGAGCCGCCACTGTTGAATTCAATTAATTAAATTGCGAAAGTATTTCATCACTTCCATGCCCCCATGCAACCACTGAAAAGAGAGGATATTTATTGCCTGTTCCCTGTTGGGCGTTGTCAGAGAAATAATGGGCAATCCTCGGACCAGGCTCTAATTTAGAGTAAGGTGACAGCATAAGAGAGTCTGGCTGTCTTTGCACCAACAGATGTCTCCCTTCAGTATGTGACGCCACCTCGAGCGGAACACTGCCCTTCGCCCCTCTTGGAACCAGCTTGGAAGTTATTTTCGATAATGAACCCACTGCTATGCCTCAGGTCACAGTTAAAGGAAAATCTGCAATGCATCAGCTGCAACTAATAAAGAAAATTGCACTCCTATTAACAAGAAAAAATGTAAAAGCAACAATTACTTTGTTAGAGATGATGAGGCTGTGTTTAAAAAGTGCACTGATCTTAGGCGTAAGTAATTAGTATACCAGCTTAAGGCCATAAAAAGTACAGCAACAAGAGTCAGCGGGTGATTGAAAAACAATTCCTGCATAAGCAAAGTTGACTGGACGAAGGTGGCCAATGAGTGGCTTGCGCGTTCCTATATTGGCGGGAATCTTTCATGTCTGTTACCCTTATCTGATTCCTTAAAACCATGGACCTCTCTGAACTTCACCTAATTCTCAAGAATGTCCAACTTTTTACTTATACTGATGACGACCTTTATGCAAAACTCTTAAAGCATATTCCTATGTGTTGTCAGTCCTCCAGACTATAAACCCCACATTGGATCAGATTACACTCCCCGCTGCCCTCAAAGTTGGGCGGAAGAACTACATCCCATGGTCACCAAGGGGCATATTATCAACGGCCAGCGATAATTATCGCTGGCCGTGCTTAGCGATAGATTTCTTATCGCTGGCTATCTCCGGAAATTATCGCCCTGGTAGCGCGTTATTAACAACACGCTTCTCCAGGGCGATAAAAATTCCAGAGATAGCGAGGTTATCGCCGTTTTGCAGGGAACATCGCTGGTTTTCCAGCGATGTTCCCTGCAAAACGGCGATAACCTTGCTGATACGACCCTGTGGTCGTATCAGCACAATCCACCCCTATGTTAGGGATGGCTAAGTCGGGATAATAGCAGACGTTAGATTTTGGCGAAAACGGCCGTTTTCGCCAAAATCTAACGTCTGCTATCATCCTGTGGGCTGCCTTGTAAATATCGCGATGTGCACATCGGCGATATTTACAACGTAGCCCATCTGGGGTACGCCCAGTAACGCCCACCTTGCATCTCATTAGAGATGCAGGATGGGCGTTCGGGGAAAGGGCGATAGTGCAGGGATTCACGCGATAGCGTGACCTTGCTGATTAGGCGATAGAATTATCGCCGCTTTCCGTCCGAAAACGGACGCTAAAGCGGCGATAATTGACTATTGCCTGGTTGTTAATATGCCCCCAAATTCTTAAACAGGTAATTTCACACACGTTTTGTTTCAGAAGCATTATGACAGTCATGAGTAACACCTCTACTCAAAAAAGCCTCTTTGTGCTGACCAACTGCAAAAATTGCCTTCCCTTTTTCCAAAATGATTTTCTTATCAAAGATCCTGAAGAAGACAAAGACAAAGCAACATTGGAAACACCCTAATTACTCCCCAATAGCACGAATGGAGACTATTATAAGGAAGGAACAGTTGACTTGGTCCCCCTTACCTCTGGATATTATGATAGAGGAAGTCCTATGGGCCCTGAAGGAAAGTAAAGGGGAAAGAGACCGAGGTCCAGACGGGGTCCCAGTAGATGTTTTTAAGATCGTCATCGATTTGTGGGGCCCAATTTTAACCAGAGTTTTTAATCTGGCTGCGACACCAGTGATTCCGCCTTCATGAGGAATGTCTACTATAGTCCCAATGTTTAAGAAGGGTAATAAATCTGAACCAAAGAATTATTGCCCAATTTCACTTTTAGACTCATCGGCGAAAGTAATGAGCAAAGTCCTACTTAAGAGATTAGAAGGATGGGCTTGCGAATGCTCAATACTTTCTCCTTTACAGTTTGGTTTCAGGAAAGGAGTGGGGACGCTAGAGCCATGCATGAATCTGGACCTATTAATAGGTAAATATATATGTGCAAAAGGTGGTAGACTGCACCTCTGCTTTGCAGATTTGAGCAGCGCTTTCGATTTAGTTGACTACACCATTCTCTGGTCTACTCTACTCGCTATGGGGGCACCCAGGCCTAATATTTGCTTTCTGGCAAGGTTATATGAGAAATTGGCATGTACAGTACGCTATGGTCCATGAGGTGAATGTACTAACAACTTTGCAGTTAAACATGGTATTCGGCAAGGTTGTGTACTTGCCCCTTTATTATTCTCCCTGTTCATTAATGGGGTGGATAAGACCTTACAAGCAGTGCAAGCAGACACCCCTTTAGTTGCTGGGCGTCCTACACCAGTGCTTTTGTATGCAAATGATGCTGTTTTGTTGGCTAGGACCCAAGCGGGGTTACAGCGTTTAATGAACACCTTTGGGGATTTTATTGCTGCCAGAAAATTGATTGTTAATAAAAACAAAACCTATTCAATGATTTGTGGGGCAAGGCACAAGAAATGTAGAAATTTTTTTATGGACAATGCCCCGGTGGTTACTGTTGATACAATTTGCTATCTGGGTATCACCTTTTCAGGCAATCGCCCATGGTCTCGAGAAGTTATAAATGTTAGGGGCAAGATGAACAGATGTTCTCATGGAATTTTAAAATTTTCAGCCAAGTTGGGCTCCTCGCCGATTAAGGAGATGATAGCAATCTATAGGGCTTGGGTTTTATCTATCGCCACATAGGGGCCGGTGTGTGGGGCTACAACAATAGTAAGGCACTACAGATTGAGGAAAATAGTTTCCTCAAATGCTTACTCTGTTTGCCTACTGCAGCCACTTTCGAGATTATTCATAGAGATGCAGGGCTACAACATCTTACAAATATAGTCACACTCCGTCCCCTGTTGCTTTGGCGTTCCATTTGGTCCAAAGACGAGACCAGTTTTACCAAGTCAATTATTTTAGATTGCTTGTCTATGGATAATGCACTGACTATATCCTGGCTAAGTTATATTAACTTTTTTTATAATAAATTATTTAAGATTCCTGTCCGGACTAACCCCTTATCGGTAATATCACTTACCAACTGTCTATCCAAGAAACGCTTCTAATTTATAAAAGGGAAGCCCGGATGGACTGTGAGAGAAGGAAATCAACTGTCATGTTTTATCTAACACTTACATTAAGAGAGGGCTGCCAAGATTACTTAACTTATACCTCTAATTTAATGCATCGTTTTGCATCAGTCATATTTAGATTTGGAATCGCTCATCATTTAGTTGCCTTCCCCATCATGAAAACTTGTCCCTCAGATATGACCCCTTGCCCTTGTGACGGCCAGAGCAAGCAAAGAACTATGGGGCATATTAGCAAGAACCTGCGTAAATTATCGCAAAGCTTGCTTAGCGCGCGTTTTTCTATCGCCGGCTATCGCTGGATATTACCGCTGAGATAACATGCTATTAGCAAGGTTTATCTCCAATGCGATAAAATATCCAGCGATAGCGGCGAAACCCACCAATAACGCGAGAAATCCAGCGATAGAATCCCCGCGCTAATGCTGGGGACTTAACCTACAATCCACCTCCCATTGACTATTATTGTTAAGTCATGTTTTTACCAGTTCTAAAAAACCAGCGCTAATCGCGGTTAGCGCGCGTTTTTTATCGCTCGCGGTTATTGCTAATAGGCGATAGCGATGTTAGCGACTGCTTTCAGTCGCTGTTAGGTTGGGAACGCCTCCTTTGCATGTCATTAGCGATAAATATCGCTGACATGCAAAGCGGCACCCAAACCAGTCGCTATCGCCTAAAAGCTGTCGCTAACACTTGTTAGCGACAGCTTGCTAATAGGGCGATAAAAAAATCGCCGCTATAGCGGCAAAAAGTGCCGCTAAAACGGAGATAGAGCCCTTGATAATATGCCCCTATGCACTTTATATTGTTTTGTGACTTTTATTCAAGTTTTAGACGCTATTTCTTAGAACCACTTTTGCTTGCCCAAGGTATCAGATCGCATATTGCTGCTCTAAAATATATGCTTGAGTTAAATGATATTAAGGTCTGTCTTAATGTTGCACTTTTTATTACAAATGCGATTACTGTACGTAAAAGTATTGTCGCA
Organism: Calotriton arnoldi; assembly: GCA_963921515.1. NCBI lineage: Eukaryota > Metazoa > Chordata > Amphibia > Caudata > Salamandridae > Calotriton > Calotriton arnoldi. The sequence continues at coordinate 20,981 of CAWUFW010015422.1, read as the reverse complement.
CCGACACAGTGATGATCTTGTGGAATTTAGATGGAAATCTAATCTTTTAAAATATTTTTTATACGCCTTTGGCATGATTAATTGTGATATCATGATGTACATCAGGTGTTGTTTTATCTTACTTTTCTTAATTTTCTACAATAATTATGTGCAATGTGATTTGTTTTTATCTTCTCCTGAATACTTTTATGGTTGTTTTATACATACCGAATAAAGTTTCTTGAACTGAACTTTAACTGAACTACTCCAAGAGACAAGGTGGGAATGATTACACTTAGCAATCAAAAACTGCAGGTTTTGCAGAAGTCAGCTGCAAGGGCAGTTAAAGACATCTTATTTGAAATCATATATTAATAGTCCTACAGAGAAGGGTTGGGCTTACTGTTAGAAAGGGGGTCTCTAGCTGGCAGAGTTAGGTACCTTTGTCCAAATAGGGACCCTTGCTTCTAGTCAGGGTAAGGGGGCTACAAACTTTAGATAACTAGATTCAAAATGTATCAAGCAGCCAAGGGAATTATAGCCACACTGCCTATTTTGTCACACAAAAGTGCGATCAAATAATAATTGATCATGTTGCCCATCTCAATAGTCCACTGCTCATAGACCATACCATACAACAGCCAACTCATAAACAGAGAGGCAACAAAAGCAGCAAGACAATAAAAAAACAATTTTTCTTGAGCCTTCAGATTTGAAGATGTGTGCTTCTTTATTGTATGAAGTCAGAAACAACAGCGCAGCCAACGCGTTTCACCCTCAACAGGGCTTCATCAGGGCCGAATTGATCACACTTGATTCGTCATAGAATTCGTTAGAGAAAAGCTTCTTTCAAAAGTACTAGTGGCACATAAAAAACCATGCCTTATAACTGGTATAATCACATCTACAATCCAGATGTGACTTGAGTCAAGCGTGGTCCTAAGTATCAGGGACACAATACCGATTCAATACAGGAGTAAGGAACAGTCTGTCCTACCCCGTCGTCTTATTATCCCTAAGGTCAAGGGGATATAATTTGGTACCCAAGCCGTGTACGGTCAAAACACATTGTTCTAACGGATCCGAGCGATGCATTGGTTTCTTCATTTTTTCCTTTCTTCAAGCTCCCAAACAGCAAGAACAACCTCCAGGGCTCCATAACTGGAACAGGTACCTCCTGGCAGGTCAGAACTCTTGGCAACAGAGTTCAGTGGAGCTGGGGGTGAAGTATTTGTGTCCCTGAGACTTCAGAACAGCAGGCCAGCACACACAGGTCCTTGGAGATCTTCTTCAAGCAGGTTCAAAGCAAAGTTCCAGTCTTTGTCCTTTCCTTGGCAGAAACAGCAACTGCAGGCCAACCCCACACGGCACACAGCAAAGGGGCATTACTCCTCCTCACAGCTCTTCAGCTCTTCTCCTTGGCAAAGGTTCCTCTTGAGTCCAGAAGTAATCTAACTCTCTGGGGTTTTAGGTCTAATATGTATAACGCAAAATGTCTTTGTTCTCTTTGTGCAAGGGTCTGTGAGCCCAGACCAAACCAGTTCTGTCCTCACTGGTGCAGTATGACCACAGGGGGTGGAGACAGCATTGTGAAAAGGAGGCAGGCCCTATTCAGGTGCAAGGCAATCTCCTCCCACTACTCTAAATTCAGCCAAGGTCTATTCAGCCCAGCTCTGAGTCATCCAGGAAGGGCTAGGCACACCTCACCCCCCCACCCTCAGTGACTGTCTACAGTGAATGCACATCCCCAGCCCCTGTCACTCCAAAACCAGACAGTCAATACGCAAACAGGCAGAGGAACACAGAATGGTTAAACAAGAAAATGCCTACTTTCTAAAAGTGGCATTTTCAAACACACAATTTAAAAACCATCTTTATTGAAAGATGTGTTATTAAATTCTGAGTTCAGAGAGCCTAAACTTTATTTCCCTATCTTGTCCCAATGGGTAGTTATACTTGTAAGATGTTACAAAGCATTTCCCATTCTATCCTATGGGGCAAGATAGCCTTTCAATAGTGAACAATTGGCAGTATTTCACCATCAGGACATGTCACACACACCAGTACATGTCCTACCTTTCACATACACTGCACCCTGCCCATGGGGGTTCCTTGGGCCTACCATAGGGATGTCTTACATGTAAGAAAAGGGAAGGTTAGGGCCTGGCAAGTGGGTGCACTTGCCAAGTCGACAATGGCAGATAACAACTGGGCACAAACACTGCAGTGGCAGGTCTGAGATACCTTTTCAGGGCTACTCATGTGGGTGGCACAATCAGTGCTGCAGGCCCACTAGCAGCATTTGATTTACAGGCCCTGGCACACTTACGTACACTTTACTAGGGACTTACTAGTAAATCAAATATGCCAATCAGAGAGAACTAATTATAGCAACAATTTACACAGGGAGCACTTGCACTTTGAGACTGATCAGCAGTGACGAAGGACCCAAAGCATCTAAGCCAGCAAAACAGAATCCAGCACAGCATCAAAAATACAGGAGGTAGAGGCAAAACATCAGGGGAAACCACACCAAAGATGCCAAGTAACCCTGGGCGTAGTTTGCATAGTAGTGCTTCACGTTGCTACGTGAAGTACATTTTCAACTACACATAGCTATGCAAATTGCATAGCTGTGTGCTTGACTGCACTGTACAATAATTGCCAAAGACATCTTGCACAGTGCAAGTTAAGATAAAATAAGTATATCTGTCTTTATATGCTAAAATGCATATAGTCATTTCACAAAAGTGAAAACAATAAATTAACAAGCAGTGAGAGAGGTGATGATTTTGGTATCCTCCCTAACCTAGGGAGAGAACCAAGCAGATGCCTTGAAAACAAAAAGCACATCTTTTGAATGATTCGGTGGTGGTCCCATCCTCTTAGGACCACCCCAAGCACAGTTATTGGCAAAAATACAATCCCAACCAAAGGCCCTGCAAAGCATTATGGGACGAGATTAGCAGTGGGCAGTGAATATTATAGGGCCCGATTCACAGAACTAACTTACGACAAAATCCTAAACTTACTACCATTTTGGTATTCACAGAATGAACTTACTCATTTTGGTATTCACAGAATAAACTTACTCATTTTGGTATTCACAGAAGACACTTACACATTTTGTGTAACTTACACATTTGGTGTAACTTACACATTTTGTGTAACTTACTCATTTTGTGTAACTTACACATTTTGTGTAACTTACACATTTTGTGTAACATACACATTTTGGTATTCACAGAAGGCACTTACTCATTGATGAGTAAGTGCCTTCTGTGAGTACTAAAATGAGTAAGTTAATTCTGTGAATACCAAAATTGTTGTAAGTTCATTCTGTGAATACCCAAATGTGTAAATTCATTCTGTGAATACCAAAATTGTTGTAAGTTCATTCTGTGAATACCCAAATGTGTAAGTTCATTCTGTGAATACCAAAATTGTTGTAAGTTCATTCTGTGAATACCCAAATGTGTAAGTTCATTCTGTGAATACCCAAATGTGTAAATTCATTCTGTGAATACCAAATTGTTGTAAGTTTAGGATTTTGACGTAAGTTAGTTCTGTGAATCAGGCCCATGGGGGCTTATTTACAAGGCCCTTGCGCCACTTTTGCGTCATTTTTAACATGGGAAAAGTGACGCAAAAGTGGCGCAAGGGGCTTGTAAATCTGCCCCCTAGTATCCAATATCAAAATAATTCTACAAAGAGCTGCAGTTCCACTAGTCGTTACTAGATGTCCCTCAGGAGTCAAATGCAAAAGCTTCATGAAAGGGTTTCAATGCTTTTGCATTTGACTCGTGAGTGACATCTAGTAACGACTAGTGGAACTGCAGCTTGATGTATTATAAAATTTCTATGCTTTTGCATTTGACTCGTGAGGGACATCTAGTAACGACTAGTTGAACTGCAGCTCTTTGTAGAATTATTTTGATATTGGACACTATAATATTCACTGCCCACTGCTAATCTCGTCCCATAATGCTTTGCAGGGCCTTTGGTCGGGATTGTATTTTTGCCCATAACTGTGCTTGGGGTGGTCCTAGGAGGAAGGGACCACCAGTGAATTGTTCACATGATATGCTTTTTGTGTTCAAGGCATCTGCTTGGTCCTCCCCCTAGGTTAGGGGGGACCCCAAAATCATCACCTCCTCATTGCTTGAAATTTTCATTGTTAAAGTTCACTTTTGTGAATTTGTTATATTCTTTTTAGCATAGAAAATTGTTTTATCAAAGCATTTGTATGTGTTTATTATATTGCTGCTATGCTATAACAATTAGCACAGTTTTTTACTCTGCTATGTGTAATTTGCGTAGTGCGTAATAGCACAAACTTTGCATGCTCCGTGAGCGTAGTAAAGTACTATGCCCAGGGTTAATGCCAAGTCTAACACTCACTGTGAGCTTGTGAATATTCTTCAAGGACCTGGGCCTTGCCTGCTCATAAGGCAGCATATATTTAAGCCCCACCAGACCGGAAGAACCTCTTGGTCCTCTTGATACACCTCACAACGAAGGCACAAGCTCATGCTTGGTCAGCCATCTTTTGAAAGAGTGTAAACTCAGAATCTCATTGCACTGTGAATCTCACTGCACTTGCATTTATGGAAATTTGTGAGCGTGATTTAGAAATTTGATTAAAACCTTCCTGATTTTGATGATTATTTTGCTCATGCGAGCACTAGGATTTCCTTATTTGGCGTTTGCTAAGTGCTTGAAAAGTAAGTGATGATAATGATGACGACTCTGATGATGAAGACAAATTAACCCCCAGCCCGTTTCAAGAAAACAGTCCTATAGATCAGATTCCCTTATACAGAAACTATTATTGTAAAATCCATAGACATCCAACTCCTTAATATATGAACTCAAACAATCTCCGAATCTGGTGTAGGACAAATATTCTGCATTGAAACGCCAGTTCTTCCAATAGTCGATAACATGCTGGGTACATTTCATAAGTCTTCATTAGAGTGAACCCTGCCCTTCCTCGTCACAGTCCTTATCCTATGGGTTGACCAACCAACAGAGACAGGTAACTTTTCACATCACCAACAAAAAGTGAATGCATTTTTAAATGTTTTCTCTTCCTGGGCCCCCTCTATGATCACTTCTTGGTTTTTGTACCTCGCACTGATACAGAAGTCTTGGGTGCATGTGTTCACCTACAGTATCTGGATTAGCCAACGGACCATGGGGCCTATTAGCAATAACCGGCGATAATTATCGCTAAGCGCACTTAGCGCTAGGATAATTATCGCCGGCTATCGCAGGTTTCTATCGCGGAGATAGCGTGCTATCAGCAACGCTTATCTCCAATGCGATAGAAACCCTGGAGAACAGTGTGAATATCGCTTGAAAACAAGCGATATTCACACTGTGACCAGTGTTAGCTTGGTGATAGGGCGAGGGGATTTAGCCATGTAATCCACCTCCCATTGGATTACATGGCTAAGTCAGGTTTGGACCAGGCGTTAACAAACCAGCACTAAACGTGTTTAGCGCTGGTTCGTTAATCACCTCCCTGCCTCGCTAATAGGCGATAGCGACCTTAGCGACTGTTTCCAGTCGCTTTTAGGTTGGGAACGCCTACTTTGCATGCCATTAGCGATAAATATCGCTGGCATGCAAAGCGGCACCTAACCCGGTCGCTATCGCCTAGAAGCTGTCGCTAACAGCAGTTAGCGACAGCTTGCTAATAGGGCGATTGAATTATCGCCGCTTTAGCGGGAAAAAGTCCCGCTAAAGCGGCGATAATCACGTTGATAATATGCCCCCATATTTTACATTTCTGTTTGCTTATACCACTACATTTATTAGGATGCTAATTCTGTGTGGGACCCATTTTGACTCTGTGGATAAGCCTATAGAAGGGAAGAGCTGTTGTGCAGTTGCTGTCCATAGTATGTGCACACACCATACTGCATTTTGAGCATGGGCCACCTTCGGGAACTGCACTTAATGGCTCTAAGACACCGAGCATACAGGTGGAGGTGCCTATATCTGATACGTCGTAAATATCTGGATGATGGTCCATGTCTGGTGATGCTGCCAGGAAGCTAGTGCAGAATTATTAGGCTGTGGGTGCTGACGGGTATTGCAGCGTGGTCCACATGCCCTGTGAATGAAACAACTGTGATGCTGGTAGGGTCGAAGAGGAGGTCCTAAATACTCTTTTGAGTAGTATGTGTAACTATTTCATGACCTGCAGATTAAAGGTGGATCCCTTTGTTTGATTACAGATTTTATGTCTGCTTCAGGAGAAAGCTGTCCGTTTGGTGTCCGCATAAGGAAAACAGGAAGTTACATGAGCTGTGGAGTGCTCAGTAGTAGGGATCTATGGAAGATTTCCCTTGTACAATAAAAATTACGCAAAGGCTGAGTCCTAAAACGGAAGTCAGCCAGCCAGACAAACCAGGAGAGGAGACTCAGCTGAAGAAGATGACAATGGCAGATGCAAACAATAATCAATGTATAACATAAATTTACTTTTTTTTTTGTTTTTTTTTGTTCTCATCTCACCGATAAGCTTCAATCAATCAATCAATCATATCATTTGTAAAGCGCACTACTCACCCGTGAGGGTCTCAAGGCGCTGGGGTGGGGAATGCTGCTACTGCTCGAAAAGCCAGGTCTTGAGGAGTTTTCTGAAGGTCAGCAGGTCTTGGGTCTGCCGTAGGTGGATGGGGAGGGTGTTCCAGGTCTTGGCGGCGAGGTGGGAGAACGATCTGCCACCGAAGGTCGCTCTTCGGAAGCGGGGGACAGTGGAGAGGGCGAGGTCGGCGGAGCGGAGTTGGCGGGTGGGGGTGTAGAAGCTGAGTCGTCTGTTGAGGTACGTTGGTCCGGTGTTGTGGAGTGCCTTGTGTGCATGGGTGAGGAGTTTGAAGGTTATCCTCTTGTTGACCGGGAGCCAGTGCAGGTCTCTCAGGTGGGGTGTGATGTGGCTGCGGCGAGGGATGTCGAGGATCAGGCGTGCAGAGGCGTTCTGGATGCGTTGGAGCCGTCTCAGGAGTTTGGCCGAGGCTCCTGCGTAGAGGGCGTTTCCGTAGTCCAACCTGCTGCTGACGAGGGCCTGGGTGACCGTTCTTCTCGTTTCAGTGGGGATCCACTTGTAGATCCTGCGGAGCATGCGGAGGGTGTTGAAGCAGGCGGAGGAGACGGCGTTGACCTGTTTAGTCATGGAGAGGGTGGAGTCGAGGATGACCCCTAGGTTGCGTGCGTGGTCGTTGGGTGTTGGGGCGGTTCCCAGTGCGGTCGGCCACCAGGAGTCGTCCCAGGCCGAAGGGGTGGATCCGAGGATGAGGACCTCCATCTTGTCCGAGTTCAGCTTCAGTCAGCTGTTCCTCATCCATTCAGCAACGGCCTTCATTCCTTCGTGAAGGTTGGTTTTGGCGGTGTGGGGGTCCTTGGTGAGGGAGAGGATCAGCTGGGTGTCATCAGCATAGGAGATGATGTTGAGGTCGTGCCGACGGGCGACGTGGGCGAGCGGTGCCATGTAGATGTTAAACAGAGTTTGGCTGAGGGAAGAGCCCTGGGGTACGCCGCAGATGATCTCGGTGGCTTCGGAGCGGAAGGGGGAAGGCGGACGCTCTGTGTTCTGCCGGAGAGGAAGGAGGTGGTCCAGTCCAGGGCCTTCTCTTGGATCCCGGCGTTGTGGAGGCGTGTTCGTAGTGTGTGGTGGCAGACCGTGTTGAAGGCGGCTGCCAGGTCCAGGAGGATGAGGGCCGCCGTTTCTCCGTTGTCCAGCAGGGACTTGATGTCAACGGTGGCGGCGATGAGGGCAGTCTCGGTGCTGTGGTTGCTGCGGAACCCGGACTGGGAAGGGTCCAGGATGTTGTTCTCCTCGAGGAAGTGGGTCAGTTGTTTGTTGACGGTCTTCTCGATGACCTTTGCCGGGAACGGGAGCAGGGAGATGGGCCGGAAGTTCTTGAGGTCCTTGGGGTCCGCCTTGGGTTTCTTGAGTAAGGCGTTGATCTCGGCGTGCTTCCAGCTCTCCGGGAAGGTTGCTGTCTCGAAGGAGGTGTTGATGACTTTCCGGAGATGGGGTGCGATGGCTGTGCTGGCTTTGTTGAAGATGTGGTGTGGGCATGGGTCTGACGGAGATCCGGAGTGGATGGTGTTCATGATCTTGATGGTGTTGTCGTTGTTGATGTTGGTCCAGGAGAGCATGCGGTCGGTGCGGATGGTGGTCGTGGGGGCGGAGGTCTCAGTGGTTGTCGGGGCGGTCGTGGCGTTGAAGCTGTTGTGGATGTCTGCGATCTTGCGGTGGAAGAAGGTGGTCAGCGAGTCGCACAGGTCTTGCGAGGGTGGGACGTCGTTGGTGTTGGAGCTGGGGTTGGAGAGTTCCTTCACGATGTTGAAGAGCTCTTTGCTGTTGTGCGCGTTGTTGTCTAGGCGGTCTTTGAAGGAGGCCCTTTTGGTGGATCTGATGAGGTGATGGTGTCTGCGGGTGGCGTTCTTGTGGGCTGCGTGGCTGTCTGGTGTTCGTTCACGGAGCCAGATCTTCTCCAGCTTTCGGCAGGTTTGCTTGGAGGTCCGGAGGTCTTCAGTGAACCAGCTGGCTTTCTTGTTGGTGTGACTGTTGGAGGGTTTCTTGATCGGGGCGAGGGTGTTGGCGCAGTCGTTGATCCACTGTCTGAGGTTGCGGGCGGCGGTGTCGGGGTCGGTGGGGTCGGCGGGTGGGCTCTGGGAGAGGGTGGTGGTTAGTTGGTCTTCGGTGACTTTGCTCCAGCAGCGGCAGGGCATCTGTTGGGTGCAGTAGTGCGTGGTGGGTTTCTTGAAGGTGAAGTGGATGCAGCGATGGTCGGTCCAGTGGAGTTCGGTGGTGTGGTTGAAGGAGACGTGGGGGCTTGCGGAGAAGATGGGGTCAAGCGTGTGACCGGCGGAGTGGGTGGGTGTTGTGACGAGTTGTCTGAGTCCGAGGTTGGCTAGGTTGTCGATCAGGGTGGTGGAGTTGGTGTCGTTGTTCTCGAGGTGGAAGTTCAGGTCCCCGAGAAGGATGTAGTCCGTGGAGGTGAGGGCGTGTGTGCTGACGAAGTCAGCGATGGAGTCGCTGAACTGTGGTCGGGTCCGGGGGGTCTGTAGACGAGGGTTCCTCTGAGGGTGGTGTTGGGATCGGTGTGGATCTGGAAGTGCAGGTGTTCGGCGGTGCTGAGGGTGTCGTCGGTGTTGGTCGAGACTCTGAGAGTGTTCCTGTGGATGATGGCGATTCCTCCTCCTGCTCCGTTGGTGCGGTCCCTGCGGGTGATCTTGTAGCCTTCCGGGACGGCTATGGCTATGTCGGGTGCCGAGGCGGGGTTCAGCCAGGTCTCCGTCAGGAAGGCGACATCTGGGGAGGTTGAGTCGAGTAGGTCCCAGAGTTCAACGGCGTGTTTGCGGGCAGAGCGGGTGTTGAGAAGGATGCATCTGAGGTGGTTGGGTTCTTTCCTGGTCGGCGGCATGGTGGGGCGGAAGCTTGTGAAACTGCAGTTCCGGCAGGTGAAAGCTCAGTGGGTGCGCTTCGGGGCGGCCAGGAAGCAGGTGTGTGATCGTCCGGTGTTGAGTGCGTGGAGGGATCTGGCATCGTAGCGGTGTCGGGCGTCATGGCGTTCGCGGGGTCCAGGGGTCCTGGCGCTGGGCGCAGTCCAGGCGCGGATGGGCGCAGACGGGCTTGCCTTAGGCGCGCCTTAGGCGCGGCCTCCATATGAGGGGATGTGGGAGGGAGGAGCAGCTGGGAGGCGGGAGCGGGGCGGCGAATGGGAATGCAGGGGGGCGGGCCACAGGGACGCAGCGGCGGGAAAAATGGGCGGGGGCCGCGGGAGAACTGGGCACAGGAAGGAAAAACAAGTTTAGGCAAGAAAACAAGTACAGGCACAGTGGAATAAAAACAAGTCTGGGCAAGAAAGCAAGTTAGGCACAGGGGAATAAAAACAAGTCTGGGCAAGAAAGCAAGTTAGGCACAGGGGAATAAAACAAGTCTGGGCAAGAAAGCAAGTTAGGCACAGGGGGGAAAAAAACAAGTCTGGGCAAGAAAGCAAGTTAGGCACAGGGGGAAAAAACAAGTCTGGGCAAGAAAGCAAGTTAGGCACAGGGGGATAAAAACAAGTCTGGGCAAGAAAGCAAGTTAGGCACAGGGGAATAAAAACAAGTCTGGGCAAGAAAGCAAGTTAGGCACAGGGGGAAAGTACAGGATTAGGCAAAAACAATGCAGGCAGAGCCGTGCAGCAGCGTGGGGAGCGACCTGCCTGCGAGCAGGGTCAGATCTTTACAGCCGTCTTGCCTCTAACTGAACGCCCACCGGCTTACTGCGCTTGCTTAGGTCGACCCGACCAGCCCCTGTTGATATAGGCTTGGTGTAATCATAGGACAATATCAATTGCCAACACCCATCAAGTTATTCTCACATTAACTTACATTAATCTCAAGCCCCTACCCCAGCTAATTAAGGGCTGCCAGATGTTTGTCGAGCCTTCCGGGATTTCGGGATGCCCTGAGCGGGCCATGGCAAAAGTTGCTTTAAGCCATTCTTCTCTGGTTGGGGAGAGGGGGTTTTTCCACTTAATGCAAATCTCTCTTCGAGCGAGCAACAGCAAGTATAACAGCAGCCCCCTATGAATCAGAGGGAGATTTGAACTGGAGACACCATCGTCTCCGAAGAGTACCAGTGAAAGATTGACCTTGATACTGACTTTAAAAATATCACAGAGAGTATCACCCACACCTTTCCAAAACGTTCTCAGTACTGGGCATTCATAGAACATATGGATGTCATTAGCGGTTAATGTCCCGCACCTGGGGCATTTTGGGTTGGTGTGTGGAGCGAATTTGGCTATCCTGGCCGGCGTATAATAGAGTCGATTTACAACGAAGAAGTGGTTCCTCTTTAGACTGGCTGGATTGATATATTTGTAGAGTAGTTTCAGGGATGGCTCAAACAAATCTACAATGTTAAAGTCAATGGAGGCATTATTTCAGACCGAGACTTGTGGTGGAACATCCATATCTTCTGCTTCCAGAAGTTTCCTGTAAATTTACTTTTAGAGAAAGTTTAGTTTTTGATTGTAAGCTATGAATGTGTGTGGGCAACACCGGTATTAAATCTTAGAAAATTGCCCCATTTTTTGGAAGAGACGTTAGGCGTAAGTTTTAGAAATCTAGGGGCAGATTTACAAGCCCCTTGCAACATCTTGTAGCTTGTAGCAGGCGTAAGGAGTGATGCAGCATTGCAATTATAGGATGCCCCTGAGCAGTGCTGGAGTTGCGTTGCGCTTGCGACACAACTCCAGCACTGCATCACCTATACGCTGACAGATGCGTCACGCATCTGTCTCTCCTTGCGCCACGGTGCGCCTCATTGTAAATGCGGCGCATCCATGGTGGCGCAAGTGGTTCCTAACGTCACGCAAAATAACTGGCGCATCCCTGCTGATCTGCAGGGATGCGCCAGTTATTGTAAATCTGTCCCAAACTGAGCATTTTTTAGAAGTAGGCCAAGGTCCCTCATATTGATTATCCACATCTTGCATATCTGTGCACAGCAATGGATGCTTCATAGTCTAGACAGAGTGTGCAGGTGTGGCAAGAGCATGGGTGAACAGGCGGAGTCAAATCCTGTGTATCGCCCTCCATGTAAAGTGCTCTACTGTTGTACGGCCACTCACCCACTCCGGATAGCAACAATTACTTTTTATATAAGGCTCTGGTGGCCCATAAGTATTACGTGTGTTTATAAGAATGAGGGAAACCCATGGATGTAGAGGTACCAGAGGTTCGTGGTATTTATAAAGGAACAGCGGTCCATCACACAAAAAAATATAAACATAAAAATGCAATAGGGATGAGATGATACCTATTTATGTTGTTCAATGGACAGTTTATAAATCATTTGTTTGCATTAATATCAAACAATGGAGTGGGAAAGAAAAACAAATGAAAAAAACAGTTATTTTGACTTCAAAGACTCAGGCATTTGTATGTGAGAAATTTAACTAAATAGGTGTAGTCACAATTCAATCGTACCACTGCTCTTGTGTACATTATTGTCAACATTACAATAGGGCCTGAGTACAAGAGTCGATGATGTTTCGATCCTTACAAGATCATAAGATCATCATCAAGACATAAAAATAGCATGCCTCGAGAGATTGGTTACATATTTGTAAACAAACATGAACTGAAAAGGAAAAGAGGAAGGGGGAGAAAAGTAGTAAGAAGTGAGACAAGGAATTGCCAAGCAGTGGTAGAGGGTAACACACCTCATCCGTCCAGGTTGGTTAGAGATACATTCTGGGGCATATTCTCAAGGAGCTATTGCCGAGTTAACAGCACTATATCGCAGCCAAAGTCGAGATAAATGTAATGCAACATTCACAAGCTGGTGCTAACAGCCGATAAAACCAGTTTACCTGCGAAAGCATCCTCAAAAAACATCGCCACAGATGACCCCTGCAACTATTGCTAATGAGATGCAGAGTAGGCATTCCCGAGCAAAAATCCGCGACAACACCACACCTCAACATTCTCAACGACCAGCCCGATCAGCGATTAGACCACAAAACAGGCGATAAGGCGCGTTAGCAGCAGGAATCTAACACCTGCTCTGACCTGGTGCAAAGTCGGACCACAGCCTGCACCACAAAATGGAGCCCAGCCCAGAGCCACACCTGAAGGGCAACAGATGCCATGGAGCCACTGATCATGCAGCTCGGAGCCCCAACAGGGCCACAACACCCACCGCCACCACCCCCCCACCCCCCCAGACACCCACCGCCCCCCCGTACCAACACTGAGGCAGCGCAGACAAAGACAGCGACCCTCCCAAAATGCACCAACCCCACAGACCCAACACCTGAGAATGTCATTGCCCACTACATGCCCAAAGGGACAACCCTCCTCAGCATCCTGACCACCATAGCCCACAGGCTGACGGTACCAACACAGTGGACAACCAACATCCCACCGCAGACAAAGCTGCTGGCCGTGCTACACGTGTTGGCCTCTGGTACCCTCCAACCAACCTCCGCCTGAGACGGAGGAGTCACACAGCCTGGCCAATCCAAGTACCCCCCAACCATCATGGATGACACCATCAGCTTGGTACCCCACTATCCATACCTCACACACACTGCGCAGGAACATCCGGAGACCAAGCAAGGCGTGTACGCCACAGCTGGCTTTCCGCACTTGTCAGGGGGCAAGTGACTGCACACATGTCCTACTAGTGGGCCCTGGCGACACTGCACACAATAAGTGCAACAGAAAGCGCACGGATCCCACCAATGTGCAGGCAATAGTAGACCACTGTGGAATCTCTGCCAACGACATCGCCAACCACGCAGGCAGTGTGCATGATACCTGCACCTCCGGACAGTCCATCATCAACCTGCGCCACCAGGATAGCACCCACGGAAATGCACTGCTCGTTGGCCAATACAAAATGCACACACCACACACCTCAACTCCACAATCATGCAACACACAACACAGGAAATGCACACGTCACAAGCTCACATACAACATGCACACCCACCCGACACGACAGCACAACTCACTGTGGGAACCTGGCCCAGCCATGTACATGAGCCATCTACGGCATGGCATCTCGGACACACAATAGCAGAATGTCGGAAGAGTTGGGGACCAGGCATGTGCGAAGGAGGCAAGGGACTGATGAATGAGAATGTACACAATGCCAAGTGTGGCGTGGATGTGCTGGCCAGACTGCAGTATGCAGACCACACACATATCCATATTGACACACACCGCTGGTGTTTGGAGTGTAGTGGACACTGGACGCAACCATGTCATCCCAGCCAGTGGGGAAGTCGCGGAAATGTAGCTTGTGTCGTCCCCCCATAAGCGTGAGCGGAGTGGGCTGGCTTGGCATATGCCAGGCCAGCGTAGGGGTGTGAATAAAAGGCACGTAACCCTGGGCATGGCCCTCTTCCGGAATGCCCAACGTCTCTGCCAGGGCAACGCCCCTCACCCCGCCACGAGGCAGACGATGTGAGCGGTGTTGCCAGCGATCCTGTGCTCCTGCTGCACCCCAGAACGCTGGTCCCCGAATCAGTCCTGCCCGCCCCTGCACACCCAGGCCTCAATGCCCACCTTCCGACACCGGCGTGTGTCGATGAGGGCCCACCACGTGCCGGTGCAATCTCCAAGCCCGAGGCCTGCAAACTTGGCAGCCTCCTCAGACCATCACGGCCTCCGCAACACAGGCCCGCAGTATTCCTTTCACGTTGACGTACTCCACCGGCATGCACAGCGGACAAGTAGGTCACACATTTGGAACTGAGTCTTGATTACACCATGGCAGAGCACATAAATCATGGCTGAGTGTATGTCACTATACACCCTTCGATGTGGTGCCAACAGGTCTTAGTGTTACATCACAGCCGCAAGATTCTGTGGGCCCACGTGGACTACTGCTCTCGGCCTACGCTGTGCCCGAGTAGGTCACAGAATTGGAACTGAACATCGATTATTCAAAGGCAGAGTACGAATCATTGCACGCAAGGAGAGGCATAAGAGGATGACGCTTTGCATTTGGGAGGAAAAAAGGATCATCATTACGGAGGTGATCGAACACTACCGACAACTGCCCTGATGTCACTAACTCTGTGCATCGTGAGCCTACAACACGTGGCTGTGGCCCACTGCTGACCGCTGCCTCTGGCCTACACTGCCGTCCAGTAGGTCACAGAGTCTTGAATCGTCAATGCCGGAGTTCATATCAGTGTACCGGCATCATCGCAGACTGCATCCCCCCTCAGCCCCGGTGCCACTAAGTCTGTTCCCCGACATTCATGGACACTCTCTGGTCGTACATTGGTGGTGTTTGAGTCTATGGACTTGGGGGTAGTTTTCATCCTCATGCAGTTGATACCGAATTGGTGGTGGCAACAAGGCAGTCGCTTTCCACTCCTCCATTTGCTGCTTCCGGATAGCTTCTGCCCTCTGCATCATGCCCTGGAAGAACACCTTCCACTGTCCCCCGAAACACTCCGCGACATTCACCTCCGACATCGATGAGGACCCGCTCAGTCTGCGTGGCCCTACCTCATTGGACCGCAAGTCACCGCCCCGTGGCGGTGTGCCTGTGCCTGCTGATGTGCACCCGGGGCCACTAACTCTGTGCAGCTCAAGTCCGGGACCCTGTCTGAATGAATATTGGATGACCTCTGTGACGGTGGTCTTGGGGTCATCGACGCCATGTGCATGTGGCCCTGCGCTGTCCGCTGCCTCCGGCCTCAACTGCAGACCACCAGGGCTCACACATCAAATCAAGTCCTGACCGGCCCGGACGTCATATCACCGCAGGAGGCACACGCCACCATCACCAGGGCCAACTCCAACCACCATCTGCCAGAGTCGAGACAGTGGTACTGGCAGACTGACGGAGTTGCTCAGACCTGTCGTGGATGCCATCATCTGCCTGATCCCCTGCTCAGCACTCCAGGTGCCACTGACTCAGTGCACCGCAACCAATGGACCGTTACTGATTGAGTTTTGTGATGTGGAGATGTTGCGCAGCAATGTCACCTCAGGCAGTGTGGGAGACCTGGGACGTTGATGAGGAAGTTGCTGCAGGTCTGACACACCCCACTGCATCTGCATCAGGAATATCCAGAATGGACACAATCCAAGTTATTTCATCACATGAACGCGCACAGCTCTAGTGCCCCAACCTCAGTGCACTGCAACTCACGGTCACTTCTGTTTGTATGTTGGGTGACCTCTGTACTTGCTCCGGCTCCCTCCATGTTGCTCAGCAGTTGACTCTGTTATGCATGTGTCTTCTGTTTCCATTGCACTGGTGTCCACTGTTCAAGTTGTTGCCAGCACCGAGCACTCCGTGCGGGCTGGCTTATGCTCACCCCACACACATCCAGCACAAGCGTCACTGTACATGTGGCCCTGCCAATAAAGGGGCCGGGTGCACGTACCCGTAGCCAGTTCAACATAATATCTGCATGTGTCTCTATGGCAGTGTGGGTCTCCTTTGTGGGGTGTAGGTGGTCCCTGAAGGGTAATTGACACCCACGTATGTGATCTAGTTTGCCTTCCATGGGTTCGGACCACACCCGCACAAGTTCGCCCACCTCCTTTTGGCGTTCTGACACCTGGCATTGGGGTGTCATGTGTGGGTCGGTGAAGTGTTGTGGGCCAGCCGTGCTTGCGTGTGCTTCATGCTGTGTGGTCTGTTGCAGGGGCTCGGTTCTCCTCTATGTGGCTTGTCTGCCCTGGTGGTAGGTTGCTTGGGATGTCCATGGGCTGTTGTAGGGCGTCGGTGTCGAAGGTGTGTTGGTCGTGTCCTGCATCACTGATGGGTTGTCTGGTCTGACCTGCTGGAGGTGTTGTTTGTCCCTCTGCAATGTGTAGGGGAGATGCATGTTGACATTGTGTTGACATTTATGTTGGCGCATTGTTCTTGTAGACATGCAGACTGTGTGACAATGTACATTGTGACTGTTTGGGCGGTGCTGGCAATTTGAGGGGGACAGTGGACATTTGGACTACATGACTGTTGTGAGGTTGTACCCGTACATATGCATCTCACAATTCCCTGCTCTGTCAGATGTGATTGGCCTGTTTCTGCGCATGGGCGGACCCAGTTGTGTCCCCTGTTCTGCAGTGTCGGTGTTGCACTTTGTGCCACTTTGTCTTGGGATGTGCTGTGATTGCCATGTGTGTGTGCTGCAGTGTGCCACGGGGATGGGGGACATGACCCTGGGTTATTGTGGGTGTGCAGTGTGCTACACATCGTTGTGCATGTGTGCCATTGTGCACATCTCCCCCCGTCCCCCCAGGACCTGTTCGTTACTCACCCTGTTGTTGTTGTGTCAGGTCCTCTCGAGCTGTGTCCGTACTCCAACCTCCTTGCACCGTCTCCACACTGATGGCTGGCCTCCATTTCCTCCAGCTCCTCCTGTGGCGTAGGACTCCCACCTCCTGTCGCCGTAGCTGGCTTCCTGTTGGCAGCGGCTTTGGGCCTGGTTTAGGTTTTCACGTCATGCCAGCGCCTCTTGGCCTCCTCCATTGGCTTCCTCGGCACTCCGGCTGCATTCAAGGTGGTCTGAATGTGGGTCAGTTGCTGGTAGTGTTCTGTCACATCCGTGACGCTGGTCTTGTTTTCCTACGGACTGCACCCCGTCTTCCTCTCCCTCTTCTCCGACCCTGTTGGTCCTTGCTGGTGGTCTGTGGGGCTTGTGGGGTTCGCGTTGGCCTCTGCGCTGGGTCAGGGTGCATCCATGTTGCTATGCACTTTGGATTGTTTCTGGTGTGTTGTTTTTGTTGCTTCTATGGTGCATTTTCACCGCCAGACGCGTGGGATTTACAGGCCTACCGCTGGTTTTCACTGCTTTTTGTATCGCGCTTGGCCTCATCGCAGCTTTTTTTGCGTTCGTGTTTCGCATTTTTGAGGCGTGGCGTTGATTTTAACGCGGACAGTTGTCGGGTTATCTGGGGACTATCACAGGATACCGCCGTGTTGTGAATACTTGGTTAACACGGCGTAAATTTCCCGTGATGGACTGCGATGTTGAAGGTTGCGTTAAGTAACTTTTGCGATGGTTATCGCACGTTCTTGAGAATATGCCCCTCTGTGTCTAGGGCCAGGCATACGTGGGTCCCAGGCACAAATGAAAGGGCCCTGCAGGGTACCACCTGGGGACTTTACCTGGATTTTAATGTCCAGTTGGGAAACCAATAATTGGCTCAAGGCCTGGAGTTAATGAGTGTCAGCTAACATAGAGGGGTCGATTCCGATTCGGGCCGGAAAAAGCACCGACCGACTCGGATCCAGAAAAATTACCGACCGACACGTACCAGTGGCGCCCGACACGCCAAGTACGATGCAAGCCGCGATAAATCCGACCGACACGTCAGGAAACCAAGCCGACCGACCGAGCCGCTCGGAAAATAGCAATCCGGCCGGAAAAACACGCGAATCCAACCGACCGACACGCGCCCGGAACAAATCCGACCGAATCGTACCCGCCAACTCCAACCCGCAAAGTACGATGCAAGGCGCGAAAAACACGACCGAGTCGGACAGAGGACAAACCGTACGACCGACACGCATACAAAACCGAGCCGAAGCAACACAATACACCGCGACCGACGCGTACGCAGCATACAAAACTGCACAAACACAGCGTGAACGAAACGGAAAACACCGTACGAGACCAATGCAGGGTCCGACTCGATCACAAGAACGTTTCCAACATACACAAACAGCACAAAGGAAAAATCAACCAAAAAAGGCCAAACAAGCAATTACCAAGCCAATAAATACTGGGGGGTGGGGACAGAGAACAAAGACACACCCACAACTCCACCTATATAAAGGACACAAATCACTACCATGAGCCTTTGCAAATGCCATTCCACTGCCAGCACCCAAGAGAAAGCAACCACACACCCACAGCTCATCCCTCACACAAGCCACACACCATCAGCACACCAACAAATACCTACCTCACATACACCCAGCAAAACACACACTCACACACCCTCACCTGCACACCAACACACACATCACTCACCATCACCACCCATCACCATGCCCCCCAAGAAGAATCACAAGTTCCTAGATTGTGAATTGGAAGTCCTGGTAGACGAGATCCTCAGGGTAGAGCCACAGCTGTTTGGCACATTGGTCCAACAGACCCCCATGTCGCAGAAAACCAAGATGTGGGAGAGGATCATCAACAGGGTGAACGCCCAATCACCATGTCGGCGCACAAAGACCGACATCCAGAACAGGTGGTATGACGTGCGCAGGAGGGTACGGAAACTGCTGAAGCAAGACTACATCAACAGCCAACACACCGGCAGTGGCCCTCCTGCCAAGCCAATATACCTCAGGCCCTGGGAGGAGAAGGTGCGGGCCATCCTACCGCCAGTGAGCATATATGGACTAGAGGACATCCCAGAGCCTGGTGAGTACACAACAAATGTACACAATATACTGCCACAAAACACACACACATCACTGTCAAGGGGAGAGTCAAACCATGCACTCATAGCAATCACACAGCAACCAGAACAGAATCATCCCAAAATGTGTATGTCAGTCAGAGAAACACAACACATGCCATCAAAAAAGTCACATCCAACTGTGCCAACACATGTACAAACACAACCACAACTACAGCTAGGCAGTGGCACAAATAGAACCAACAAACACATCCACACATGTAGCCACCACAACAACACCAACACACAGTGAAGACCACTCAAAGGAAGGAATCCTGTGTATGCTGGCCAAGTCAGTGTAGCCAATAGCATCATGGGAGTTGCAGTCACACATATTGCCCGCCCCAAAACTGTCCCATCAACACCACCATGAACCATGCGCACATCACAGGGAGTGGAGAAGGACTCACAAGATGGCTGACACTGGCTACTGCTGTGGGGAGCACAAGGCCCTGCTGCCAACTGTGCACCAACAAACAGCAGGACACCACTGACTGACATCCTGAGAGACAACTCACACTCCCTGCAATGCAAGCACGTTCCATGGTGGGATATCTGGCTGGCTGGG
Organism: Calotriton arnoldi; assembly: GCA_963921515.1. Classification (NCBI taxonomy): domain Eukaryota; kingdom Metazoa; phylum Chordata; class Amphibia; order Caudata; family Salamandridae; genus Calotriton; species Calotriton arnoldi. The sequence goes on along the minus strand of CAWUFW010015422.1, from coordinate 1,471 downwards.
TGGGAAGGGGGACTTGCAGCACTGACCATAGTCACCAGCACCTCCCCTCACACCCTCCCCAACACAAACTCCACAGTACCCACCTGGTAGAATGCAATGCCCTCCATCCTAACACAAGATCCCACAAAGCACCACCACCCTGGGTTATGTTGTGTGAAGCACAGGGACACTCTTGGGACTCTTAGCCAAACAACTGCCAGGACAACACTCCCAGCCATCCTGTCAGCACAGCCAGCCCAACCCACAGGGAAGCAGAGTCAAAGGAAGGAAGCATGGGCATGCTGGGAAGGGGGTGGAGGCAATAGCATGATGGGAGTCGTACTCACAGACATTGCTCAGCCTCACAACTGGCCCATCAACACCACCCTGAACCGTGCTCACATCACAGGGAGTGGAGAAGGACTCACAAGATGGCTGACACTGGCTACTGCTGTGGGGAGCACAAGGCCCTGCTGCCAACTGTGCACCAACAAACAGCAGGACACCACTGACTGACATCCTGAGAGACAACTCACACTCCCTGCAATGCAAGCACGTTCCATGGTAGGATATCTGGCTGGCTGGGTGGGAAGGGGGACTTGCAGCACTGACTATAGTCACCAGCACCTCCCCTCACACCCTCCCCAACACAAACTCCACAGTACCCACCTGGTAGAATGCAATGCCCTCCATCCTAACACAAGATCCCACAAAGCACCACCACCCTGGGTTATGTTGTGTGAAGCACAGGGACACTCTTGGGACTCTTAGCCAAACAACTGCCAGGACAACACTCCCAGCCATCCTGTCAGCACAGCCAGCCCAACCCACAGGGAAGCAGAGTCAAAAGGAAGGAAGCATGGGCATGTTGGGAAGGGGGAGGAGGCAATAGCATGATGGGAGTCGTACTCACAGCCCTACATCCCCCACCACATGGCCCAGCAAGCTCACACTCACGCATGCACATCCCACAGAGAGTGGAAAGGCCCATCAAAGATGTCTGACACTGTTGCTGTGTCGTGGGGAGCACAAGGGCATGCTGGGTACTGCTCAGCAACCAACAGCAGGACACCACTGTCAGCCATCTTGCCATTGCCCTCACACCCACACCCACTGAACTCCACACAAAAGCAAGTAAGTATGGGAATGCTGGCAAGTGGGGTGGAGGCAATGGCATGATGGGAGTCGTAGTCACAGACATAGCTCACCCCCACAACTGTCCCATCAACACCACCCTGAACCATGCTCACATCACAGGGAGTGGAGAAGGACTCACAAGATGGCTGACACTGGCTACTGCTGTGGGGAGCACAAGGCCCTGATGGCAACTGTGCACCAACAAACAGCAGGACACCACTGACTGACATCCTGAGAGACAACTTACACTCCCTGCAATGCAAGCACGTTCCATGGTGGGATATCTGGCTGGCTGGGTGGGAAGGAGGACTCGCAGCACTGACCATAGTCACCAGCACCTCCCCTCACACCCTCC